>CM062814.1:422079765-422082265 GCA_031772625.1 Pinus tabuliformis
CCTCGGTCTGAGCTACATCGAGATCGCAAGTTTCCTCGTCAATGGGCATGAGGTGGCATTCTTATCTTGTGCCTTTACCGTCGAGGGAATTCCTCGTCCCCTGGTGAGCCACTCCCCTTCTAAGGAAAGTAGTAGTGGGTTATGTCTTTGTTTGTCCCTTTGGATTGTCGGTTTTTTGTGTGACTAGGTCATTTCTTGGTTTCGTGGTGTGCACTTTGCGGACATCCCTCTCTTTAGTGGCCTTGCACCATCAATGTGGCTTTCTCCAACATTGAGTTGTCAGCCCGTGACAAACTCCTCTTTGGAGTTTGATTCTTGACCCCCCCTTGACTTTCTCGTTGGAAAGGTTGTTGGGTGTTTTGTACACGGAGGGGTGCAATAGTGGGGTGGGTTTGCTATTAGTGTATTTTTTTGTCATTTGAAGCCTTGTGTCAGGTTGGGGGATTGCTTACCTCTTAGTAACGTGCTCCAGACACTGGTCTCATCGCGGCCCTCGTCTTTTCTAGTGGTCAATTTTAGGTTGTGATTTATTTGCTTGGTTGTTTGATTGTTGTTTGTTATGTTGTAAGCTAGAAAGGGTGTTGTACTGTAATGTATGTGGAAGGGTGTGAAGAGGTGGGATGCTTTGATTGGGTGCCTTGTTTTCTTTCTTTTTGGATAGGCAACATCTCCTCGGTGTGCTGGTGAGCCTCTCTTTTCCTAGGATTCTTGTTTCTTTCGTGTTGTTTTCTTCCCTTCTTCCTTTTGCCCATAGCTTTACAAAAAAAAGGTGGGATTGTTGTGGATTGGTGTTCGAGAAGGACGAAAAGCAGTGCGAGTTCCTGGGGTGGATACCCTAGTCCTTCTCGATCGTCGTCCCTTGCAGTTCCACCCTTTTTGTGAAGGCACGGGGTTTTGGAAGCTTGTTCGCGGTTTGAGCCTCCCCCTTGTGAGCCGGTAGCCATGTTTGATATCTCTTTGTTTCATGTTGGTTTCTTCCCTTCTTCCTTTTGCCCCTAGCTTTACAGAGAAAAGGTGGGATTGTTGTGGATTAGTGTTCAAGAAGGACGAAAAGCAGTGTGAGTTCCTGGGGTGGCCACCTTAGTCCTTCTCGATCGTCATCCCCTGCAGTTGCCCCCTTTTTGTGAAGGCACAGGGTTTGGGAAGTTTGTTCTCCGTTTGAGCCCCCCCTTGTGAGCCAGTAGCCATGTTTGATATCTCTTTGTTTCATGATGTTTTCTTCCCTTCTTCCTTTTGTCCCCTAGCTTTACGGAGAAAAGGGGGGATTGTTGTGGATTGGTGTTCAAGAAGGACGAAAAGTAGTGCGAGTTCCTGGGGGTGGCCACCCTAGTCCTTCTTGATTTCCATCCCCTGCAGTTCCCCCCCATTTTGTGAAGGCACAGGGTTTGGGAAGATTGTTCTCTGTTTCCTCCCCTTGTGAGTCAGTAGCCACGTTTGACATCTCTTTCTTTCATGTTGTTTTCTTCCCTTCTTCCTTTTGGCCCCTAGCTTTACAGAGAAAAGGTGGGATTGTTGTGGATTGGTGTTTAGGAAGGACGAACGCAGTGTGAGTTCCCAGGGTGGCCACCCTAGTCCATCTCGATTGTCATCCCCTTCAATTCCCCCCTTTTTGCGAAGGCACGGGGCTTGGAAAGCTTGTGCTTTGTTTGAGCCTCCCCTTGTGAGCTGGTAGCCACGTTTGATCTCTATTTCTTTCACCCTGTTTTCTTCCCTTCTTCCTTTCGATCCCTAGCTTTACGAGAAAAGGGGGAATTGTTGTGGACTGATGTTCGGGAAGGATTAAAAGCAGTGCGAGCTCTCGAGGTGGCCACCCTAGTCCTTCTAGATTTTTGTTCCATGCAGTTCCCCCCTTTTTGCGAGGGCATGGGGCTCGAGAAGATTGTTCTCTATTTGAGCCTCCTCCTGTAAGGGGATAGACACCCTTGTCTCTCTTTCTTTCATGTGTTTTTCTTCCTTTCCTCCTTTTTGCCCTTAGCCTTACATTTGTCGTGGGGGGTGCCCTATTCAGTGTTGTGGCAGATTTGTTGGTAATACGTGGAAATGACTCTTGGCAACGGATATCTCGGCTATTGTTACGATGAAGAACATAGCAAAATGCGATACTTAGTGTGAATTGCATAATCCCATGAATCATCGAGTTTTTGAACACAATTTGCGACTGAGGCATCGGTCGAGGGCACGTCTGTCTGGGTGTTGCATCCCATTCAAACGCACTCCCTGCAATATGTTAGGGAGCAGTGGAGCTGGTCGTCCGTGCCCAATGTGGTGCAGTTGGCTGAAATACCTCAAGCAATGTTTCGTGGCGTGCGTCGACAAGCGGTGATCTTGTCCCCTTGGTTGGGCAGTCGGTGTTAGCTGATGCGGGTTTTGTGTGGCATCGCTCAAACTTGCTTTGCTCTCTCTTGTCCTCCCATCGGGTAGGGCAGATTTAGGGAGCAGCGGAGATGGTCGTCCATGCCCAACGCGGTGCAGTTGGCTGAAATACCTCAAGCAATGTTTC
>CM062814.1:422087265-422394598 GCA_031772625.1 Pinus tabuliformis
AATGAAATTTTATTTGTGCTTTTGTGACCTCCTAGAATAGGAGTTGCTGAGAGTGATAAAAGAATCTAGAGTTTAGAGTGAAGTATTATTGCATTGAATGAAACATTTATAGTTCTTCCAAAGCAAAACGATCCATAAGATTTTGATGATTATAGCCCTATCTCACAATGCAATTCTGTGTACAAAATTTCAACAATAATTACAACAAATAGGCTTAAAAGAAAGAATTCCCCTTGACTTTGTCTCAAAAGAGTTGTTTGGTTTTCTTCACAATGTGGTGAGGAATAGCACATCGAGGACTACATAGAAGAAAAAGTAAAAAATTTCAACTATTATGATGAAATTAGACTTAGCTAAGGCTTAATATAGGGTGGGCTAGTTAGATCATGGGATTATTTTGATTCAGATTGGGATGAGATCTAAAGTAGTAAATTAGATTATGGGGTGCATTTTCTCAACTTCTTAGGGGTCTAATGTGGGGATGCCCTATGTCTCCTTATTTATCAGTGTTGGTTGCAAAAGGTTTGGGCATAATGGTGAATGCATCTAAAAGGGAAGGGTATTAAAATGAGAACCTATTTATCCTTGTCCTATTTACTATTTGTAAATGAAAAAGAGTTGTTTGGCATGTAAACAATTGTGGAAGTAGAAAAGTATAAAGAGATCCTTGAGCATATAAAATGGATGTGTCTGAATGTTCATAAATCCTTAGTGTTGTTCAATAGTCTACAGGAAGGTAGAGAGACAATTTGCTCAAAGTAGAAAAGTATAAAGAGATCCTTGAGCATGCAAAATGGATGTATGTGAATGTTCATAAATCCTTAGTGTTGTTCAATAGTCTAGAGGAAGGTAGAGAGACAATTTGCTCAAACATTGATGCAAGGTTAAAATATCTAAGGTTTTTCCTCAACCCTACTAGCTACAAATTCAAGGATTGGAGTTGGCTCTATGAAAAAAATTGAAGAGAGGATGACTAATTCTTGCTACCGATGTTATCCAAAAGAGGCAAGCTAACATTGGTCAAACTAGTTTTGGAGGGGATACCTATTTATTGGCATTTTGTAGCTTTAGATACCAAAAGGAATGTTGGGAAAAAAATAGAAAAAGGTACTTTAGCTTCCTATGGACAAGAAAAAGATAAAGGGAAGGAATACCAAATGTGCTATAGCTTCCAGTGGACAAGAAAAATATAAAGGGAAGGAATACCATATTTTAAGAGGAAAAAGATTGCAAAACCTTAAAGAGTATAGAGGAATTAAAGAATATTCATCTATTTGAACAAGATTTAGCAACAAAAAGTTTATGGAGAATGAAAAGGAATGAAGGCTTGTGGAGAAAAGTGATTATAGCTCTTGAGTCAATGGAGGATTGGATTGGATTAGAAGTAAAATGACAGATTTTCATGCAAGCAATCACATTTTGACATGGCTTTGTTTTCGTTAGCAATCAAGAACACAGGGGAAAAGGTCATTACACCTTGGAGATCTTGAGGTGGCTTCACTGGATTACAAAATTCATTTTAGCAACCACATGTTGAAGCAAGGATGATATTTTGGGATTCCCAAGTGTTCTCGAGAGGACCACTAGTCCCCAAGTTGGAACCAGAAGTCTTGGACCATAAAGGGTAAGCATAAAGGGTCTTGGACCATACCCAACAAAAATGAAGCATTTATTGTGGCTATGTGTAACAGAGTCGTGGGTAAGCAGAGTTGAACATATAGGTTATACATGGCCTTAACCTATAGATGCAACTATATATAAGGATGGAAGTGCCTATAAGGAACAGATGTTCATGCATAGGGACTGTGTCAGATTTCTGGTTAATCTTGCAAATGGCAAAATGGAGTCAAATGGAGTCAAACAAAAAGAGGGTTGAGCATTTTTTAGAGTTTTCCATCATAACAAAATGACACATCGATGTTGGACCCTAAGCAACTGGTTTGGAGGCATGTGTCTATTTCGTCAATCAATGTTTTTCTTTGATAAGAACTATTGTTAATGTAGTTGGAGATGATTTGATTATTATTGGTGGAGAATCCTTGGGATGAAGTTTAATGAGCCCCTTACACTAGGCTTAAGCTAAATTACAATCATGGAAATAATTACAGAGGTGAGATCTAAATCTGTAATTCTCCTTTCTGCAGGTTTATAGTTTCAACATCGTTGCCTGCAATGACAGTTTTTTCCGTCAGAAAAAACTGTCATTGCAGGCAACGATGTTGAAACTAGTCAAAATCCTTTTTGACTAATTTTCAAATCTGGTGGAAGAATTTATTGTATGAAGAAATAGTTTTCTTATTAAAGAAAGTTGAAACTTCCTAGAAGATAATTGGTTTTTAATTAGTGTAAATTTAGCTGTTTAAGTCTGTTTGGAGTGGTAAAATCTGAGCAAACAACAAAAGTGGCAAAGTATGTCGGGAGAGATGGAAGGAATCCATATATCTATATTTTGATTTCTTCCTAAAATATCAAATATGCACTTGTTTTCATGGAATAAATATGCACTTGTTTTCATGGAATATATATAGGTAAAGAAAAAGAGACCAAAGACTTTGAGGTAGAATTTCAAAACACACGTCATATAATTATGTTGCATAAAATTTGATAAATTAAATCAGACATGCCTGCTCTTTAGCCTTTGCTGCACCCACTACACCCATGGAGCATTGGAACTTTCATTAGTTGAATTGTTTGAGTTAAGCCTTAATTTCCTGGCCCACTGAACACACCAAAAACAAAACCAGAAAAATATAATGAGAAATATTTTAAAAACACGAAGAAAACAAAAACTCATGAGACAATTGGGAGCTTACCCTTCCTTCGATGCGTTCCGGATCGACGTGTTGGAATGTGTTTCCGTCGATGGTGTTCTTTACTTACTAATGTGTCGATCGAAGGTGTTCTTTCCTTGCTAACCCTCTGATACCCGTGTACGGTTTCCCAATCGATTATTAATGTCGAACGTGTTCGGCGAGATAGCAGCATTTATTGCATCCACCGATCAAATCGCTTTTGCTTCCACCACCCACCCGAAAGGAGTCGAGGGCCTAAAAGAAATTTTCTGAAAAAACTGAGAGATATTAACCATAAATTGTAAATTACAAGAAAATATTTAACACAAATTACAGGTAGAAGTAAGTACATGCTTTGTAAAACCAGGTAGAAGTAAGTACATGCTTTGTAAAACCAGGTAGAAGTAAGTACATATGTCAGGAGAAAATGACGTACACCCTACATATGTTAGGAGAAAATGACGAGGCTTACAGGGGTTTTGAGCTCAAATAGGACTCACACTCCACCCTGTGAGAGGCAGAGAGAGAGACAGATTCAACGATGCACATCCACCTTTATTTACCTGCATTACAAGGCACATGATATAAATTCTTAAAAATGCTTCTGATATAATTATGTAGAAGAATAAGAGTTGAATTTAACCAAAAATACCTCCTCCTTGTCCTTCACCTTCCCCTGCCTCCACTGCACTTCTCATCCTCCGCCTTCCCCTGCCTCCACTGCACTTCTCATCCTCCGCCTTCCCCTGGCCGCACTGCTAGGGCTAGAGATAATTTCCCAAGCATTGAACTTAACAAAAATAAAACCAAAAAATCATGTAAAACAAATATTAAAAAATAACAAAAATCACTTAAAAAAGATTGAAGAGCCAGTAACATGTTATAAAAATGTATAAAAAGAGACCAAAACAACCTAAGGACAGGAAGAGATTAACTGTGCTTGTGCTTGAAATGAGGACGATCCATAGGTTTTGGACCAAAAGCTGATGGACCTTTCTCTTTCCTTCTCAGACCACCAAAATTTTAAATGGCTCCTTCACATTGCTGGTTCTAAACTTTAAAAGAAAACACATTAAAATTTCATTTAAAAAATCACATTATAATTTGTGTCTAAAAATGAGAGAAATGAAACAGTGCCCATTGTATAAGTGGAATCTGCATCGACTCTAAACATTAAAACAAATCACATTATAATTTGTATCTTCACCTGTGCCCATTGCATCAGTGGAATCTGCATCGGCTGTTTCGATTCAGATCGGAGTGCCAAGCCCAGGCGTGAGATTCTGGCTATTCCTTGGGGCTTTATGCACTTAGATACCTCGCTGGTGACCGAAATAATACGAATCAGACGAAAAGGCAATGGCATCATTGATCCTTGCTTGGGACTCGGCTCGCACATCTCGATGAGGAAACTATACTTGTTAATGCTCCTTTCGAGTGCAATCGGTGCTTCTCCTGCTTGTGGAAAAGGTAGGGGAAGTTGCCACGAGCTCAGATGCCGATCAGTACCTCCATCCCGCTCGTCTGCTTTTTTGGGTCTGGGTTGGACCGTCTTCATTTCCCATTCATTAACCCCAAGAAATAAAATTATGAAAACAACTGGTCACAGCGACGCGGAGAAAGCAACCAGAAGTTAAAATTGACCCCCAAAAAATATGTATATATATCAAAACCAAAAATCAGCATGGCCATGCTTAAAATTCAGAAGAGAATAACCAGAGAGAGCCAACAGTACCAAAATCGATGGAAACAGTAAGCCAAAAATAAAACTATAAAAAAACAAAAAACAAACACAGCAGACACCATAGACAACCAAAAAGGCCGCCATCAACAACACAGCAGACGCCACAAACAATCAAGAAGGCTGCCATCACATCGCCTGAAATCTCAAGTCGAACTCTGCTCTGTCCTGCGTCCATGGCCACCGAAGAGACCATCACATTACATGAACTCCCTGTGCATCTGAACTGGAGCCACTAGTGTAGGATCGTCCGAAGCTCGTGGCTAAACTTTGACATCAAATCACCATCATCATCTTCAGTCTCTGTCTCTGCTGCTGCGTAATTAACCTCAAATTCGCATTCTGAATGTGAACTTAATGCTGCTATTTTTAATGTGAATGCCACCATTCTTGATCATCATCTCAACTCTAATTTTATCTGCGTCGCTTCGTGTCATCTTGGCGTCATCCAGCTCACCTTTGCTTTCATTCGAGTTTTGTGTTGTTGCAGGAAGTACATGATCTTGTGCAGTAACCCCGTCCTCTTTTTGCACAAGAAAAACGGCGTGAATTACCATTATTTTTGGCTGGAAGGAACGGTGGTGGACTCAAGGGCGGAATTATCTCATGATCAACCAATTCCTCTTTCATACTATACAGCTTCCCACCGTCCGTCCCGGCTCGGCTTCTCAATTAAAAGGGATTCTTCCCCACGTCTTAGGTTTGCCCGGCTCTGCTTCTCAATTAAAAGGGATTCTTCCCAGAACTGGAGCTGCTCTGTAGTACATGCCATAGGGATACCCTGTCTGAAGCTCTGTAGTAAATGCCAGAGGAATACCCTGTTTTCTCTTCTGGGCTTAGTCCGGTGAAACAACTCCTACGACATCCGCCTCTGCGTTGTGTCCAGGCCGACGAGGGACACATCACTCCTCTCCCGCCAGGCGTCCTAACTCGAATCGCATTTAATGAGGTCGGTGATTATATTTGTTTCATTGTTTGTTTTTTTTAATTTATGCTTTTTTCAAAACAACCGTTTGGCTGTTTTAACCATGCCTTCTAATGATGACATGAATTCAAATTTTGAAAGTGACACGACCACCACTTGGCACCAACACAACAAACCTAATTTATTTTTTATTTTAAGATGAATAATTAACTTAAAATTTAAAAATAAGCAATACATTTGATGGATTAAAATTATGGCATTTTAAGTCTTTAAAAAAAATGATTTAACAATTAACAACATTAATTATTTCTCACTTATTACACAACATTAACAACTATGGGATTTAATAGATGTTTGGCCTAATAACACATTTTTTATTATTTAAATTTGTGAGAATTAATATTATAGAAAATGTATATATAAATAGTGTTTCTCACTTATTACATATTAATAATTATGGGATTTAATAGATATGGGTTTAATAACACATTTTTTATTAATTAAATTGGTGAGAAATAATATTATAGAAATTGTTTATATAAAGTAGATTTATTTAATTTACCAAGTGCTGAGAGTGATTAAAATAGGCTACATTAAAGAAGAATACCATGGGAAAAACTATGGGTTGTCAAAATCAGGAGTCAAAAAACTGCTAATGTTTACATGACATGACAACATCTCTTCTATACTAAGCTAGAGAGTACCTCCAAAATTTTGATAATTTCGATTAATTGAAAATTGGATAAAGTCCACAAGGGCATTGTTCCACCATGTAAAGATCTTGGGTTATTGGTAAGACTTTGTTTATAATTGAAATTTCTATTATATTCCTCTAACACACCCCCTTACATTCCTGACCCAAAGGAGGTGGTTATTAGGTAAACCTCACTCCCAAGGTGCAGTTAAGAGAGAATGGGATCCGGAAATTTCTCTTTTTTATTTTAAGGACAATTTAATTCTCTCTCGTGCAAGGTTCTCGGAATCGATATCTGGATGTTCAGCATGATCCTAGTCTAATCTAACTTTTGCCCCAAGAGTTGTATCAACAATCACAAGACTTCCAAATCCTTTTAATAAGGAAGGAGGTCTCAAGATTTCATGGGAACTAGAGTGAAGATCAAGTTCAAAAGGTTGAGGTTTTGCAATAAAGTAATATTGTCTAAACCTTGTTGTGCAAGACCTTCCATGGTAATTTACCTTGTCAAAAACTATGGACCAATGACAAGAGATTAGTCAAGTTGGTGAAAATAAGGTATTGTCCCAACTCCACCAAGGTTCAAATTTCATCAAAGTGGTTGGCCTACCCTTGTAAGGGTGGTTAATAAGTGACAAAACCATCATAGTCATTAATTTGAACCCAATGGCCTCAATTACCCCTTAAATTGAAACTACAAATGACACCCCAACTACACGGGATGGCCTAATTTTCCAAAGTTTAGAGTCTCAAATAATTTGCTTGAAAACATACTCAAATCCTAAAAGTTGTGCATTGATTGGTGAAGTAATCCTCTTCATCATGCTATCGATGTTAATTTGTAAAACTTTAGTTTTTGTGGTAGTGACTTCTATATCATTTCTCCATTACGTTGTAATAAAAATTGTTAGTTAAATTAGGTTTGCTTAAAGATGATTAAAGAAATGGTCACTTATGCTAGGTGACTACTTTTACGGCTTTTGAGGTCTAAGTGTTCAAGGACAATCCGTATTATTTTTTCATATGCAAACAATGCTCTACTTCTCAGTGGAAAGAACATGCCATTAAAACAAAGAGAAGAGTTGCCTCTGTTTCCTTTCTTTAACTCTTTTCATGTCAATTATTACAAAACTTGAGACTTGTTTCCTAGGCTACATCACATGATATCATTAATGTTTGGACCTCCCAGGCCATAAAAGAACAAAGGCTTTTAAAAAATTCCAAGTTGTAAGAAAACCCAAGAGCTATCGAGCATAATGGATGGAGGGAAGGAATCCAAGTCTCCATTATAAAGGCATAATTAGAAGTTGGGAGAAAAAACTTTTATCAACACAATGCTTCAATTACCCTGTCCTAAGCATGTCGAACAAAAGGGCATTCGTGGAAGTGTTAGATGTTAAACATAAGCAAGTTTAGAGTGCAAGATGAAATCCTCGAGTGCTTGTTGTAACGTGAATTGTTATTGTTAATCAATGTTGTCATTGATGTCAATATGGCATTGGACGAGATGGCAAATTTTCTTGAGATGCCTGATTCTAGATGATGACGTCATAACTCTTGTTTGATAAGGATGCCATCAATGAAGATATCAAACCACTAATGAAGAAGTCCTAAGAAGTTCTTGAACTAAATATAATGTTGCATGTACCTTAATGATCTAGACCTTAACCCTTGATGACATATGGAGGACTACCTTGGAACTTTCCTAATGATGTTGCACTATGACTACACTAGTATATAATGACATTGTTGATACGTAATGCTACATGGATGTTGCACCCCTACGTAATGATTCTATGATCATATAATGACATTGATAACAATGAAGAAGCCAAAGAATGAAGAAGCCACATTGTCCCAAACATTCCTCGTGTTGTCCCAGACTTTTTATGCATAAAATTTAAGAATAGTCACAAAGAAAAATAAATTTTGTCATCTTGGAGGTATCCTACCAACATGGGTCCTATACCATCTTATAGAGTATATTTTTTCCTTTCTAATGAGCCCTTATTTGTCCCAAAACTCCCAGTAGTTTGTTAGAAAATTATTCTTTAAGATGATAAACATTTTATCCTAGCTGGCCTTAACCAACTTGTAGCCTCATGTCCTTTGGCCAATAGATGTCTCTTTGTCAAAAAAAAAAAATGTGTATAAATATGACGTTAAACACTTCATTTCACCATCCAAAATTCGGTGATCATTTCAGAGAGAAATCACAAGAGCAGGACAGAGGCCGAGGACAACTAAAAATTATAGTTTGGGGCAAAAATTCATTTATTCTTCTAGGTCAAGAACAATATATAGTTACATTCCTTGAACCAATGGACAAAAGGGAGCTCGGTGCTTGGATTTGTTGAAGACAAAACTGTTGGCAATTCTTTTGGCTACCCTTCTGAAGGTCGGATTATAGCTTGTGGACAAAATTACAGAAACTCGTGGACTGTCACCTCTGCAACTCGGATCTGTGACCTTTTTAGCTCGAATTACAGTCTTGTTACAGCTTGCAATTTCGGACAGCACTTCAGGCCTGCAATTTCGGCCCTTTGGGCGGCCACCTCAAGCTTGCAATTTTGGCCCTGTGGGCAGCCACCTCAGGACTACACTTCGGCCTATTTTGCGGCCTCTTTGGATCAGTTAATTTAGTGATTCGGACAACCTATAAAGATCTGTGGTAAAGACCTTGTCCCAGACTTTTAGACCATTGGAGACAGTTCTATGGAGATCTGAAGCTCGAACCTATGGATAAAGTTTTGGACAAGGGCTTATTATTGCAAGAGGCTTGGATCTATGGTAGAGGCCTTATTCTAGACCTTCAAAACTTTAAATATTGTTATAGCATATTTGAAGCATCCTTTTGTTCCTATTTTAAAAGATCTTCATTAACCAGATTTGTCAGCCAACCGTGAAGCATTTATTGGTATTCCTAGATTGTTGCTTGGACTATCATTAAATACCATTTGAAGCATAATTTGAGCCTTGATTGAAGGTTGATTTTGAATCAGACATTGAAGAAGAATTGAAGTACCCCTCGTGTCTTGTTGAAGAACATTGTAAGAGTAGTGTGCAAATCTATTGAGAATATCTTAGAGTGGCATTTGGAGATCATTTGAACACCTTGGAGAATATCTTGGGGTAGCCTATTAAAGACACCTTAAGCATTGAAGACTTGTTGAAGAATACTTATTTGAACAACTCATTAAAGACTTAGAAGCAGCCTCATTGAAGAACTTGTGTAGCAACAATGTTAAAGCATTACTAAGGCAATTATGTTGAAAACATCTTGTTGGGGCAGGCATTGTTGAAGATACTTTTAGAAGCTAACTTGGAGGCATTAGTGAAGACCTTGATGCATGATTGAAGACCTCATGGAATAACCTTGGAGAATTTTTCTTGGGTATGATGAAGGGCAATCGTGACACCTTCTAAGAGATCAAGGTTGTCACTGATGATGAGACGTGGAGACTAAAGTGAAAACTACATGAAGATTGAAAGGGCTCATTGAAGAATACATTGGGAGCCGTGAAGTATAACCAAATACATCTTTATGAAGTGAAGCTGAGGGTTGAAGCCCGAGAGGTTGGAGCCTCAAAAATACAAGGTTGGTGCCTTGAAGGATAGGGTTGAAGCCCTAGAGGATCGGAGTCCTCAAGAAACTAGGTCGAAGCCTAAACCAGATATAGGGTTGGAGCCCTTGAGGTTGGTGCCTCAAAATTGATAAGGTTGGAGCCTTGGAAGTCCAAGTCGGTGCTTGGCATATTACAGGTTGGAGCCTGGGAGATTGAAGATCGGTGTCTTCATCTAGGGTTGGATCCCTACATATATTTTACTTGATTTATTGTAAAGAATAAATTAATAAAAACATTTATTCGTATTGTTCATTTTGTGTTCTAAATATAAGTGATCTAACTGATAAAAATAACAATTGAAAATAAATATTGATTCACCCCCCCAGTATTTCCAACAATTGGTATCAGAGACATTACCTTTAGTCAAAGCCTAATAGCTTGAAGGTTTATCCTTAGAACACAAATGGCAAATCCAAGGAAGAAACCCTCTAATCCTCCTAAAGATGTCTCTTCCTCAGTCCTAAAAATTGGAGACAATCAAATTGGGAAGGTTCCATTTTTCAATGGAAACTTTGATGTATGGAAGGTAAGAATGAGAATTTCTTAATGGCTCAAGGCGTTGGAGTATGGGAATGAGTGATTACTGATAACACGATGGACGGTGAATCCAAGGAATACAATACAAGAGAAATGAAGATAATCTTGAATGGGCTACCAAATTCTATAAAGGCCAATTTGAAAAATGTTCGTTAGCAAAAGATATGTGGGACAAACTTGATGACCTTCACTCAAAAGGAGCATTGACCATGACCACTAGTCAAGAAGATGATGGAAAGCAAGAAGGAAATCCATAACCCATCAAGGAAGCTGAAAATAAGAATGATGACATCAAGGCCAAATAAGACCTAGAAGAAGAAGAAAGCAAAGAAGACTTTGAAGAAGATATCCTGACTAAACTTATAGCTGCTATGGAAGAGATTAACAGTTTGAAAAAGGGAAATGAGGAACTTAAGAAGAAAGCGCAAGATGGTGACCAACACAAGACAAGGAAGGAAGCTGACCTTTTCAAGCTTCAAGTACTAGAAAGGGATGAGTATCTCACCAAAATTAAGGAGGAATCTCATCAAAACAAATCAAATCATCATGAAGAAGTCATATCCATGACAAATCAATTGGATAATGCAAAGAAAAGGGAAGAAACTTTGTCAAGCCACCTTGAACAAAGACTCAAGAGCTTGAACAAACTTGAAGTAGATATTGGTCAATACAAGGAAGAGGTCTCCTCCCTTAGATCTCAACTAGAAGAAGCAATGAAACAAGCACAAGGAGCTGAGAAGTTGATGGAAGCTTTGGCATTCATAGAAGGACAAGTTGATGAAGCGAAAAAGGAGAGAAACACCATGATGTGGCAACTAGAAGAAAAGGACAATGAAATCATCAAGTTAAAATTAGAAATCACTTCTTTTAAGGCCCAATCATGTGAAGCAACCAATATGAAGGAAGAAATGGAGATCATTCTATCAAAGAGGGATGGAGAATGCAAGAAAATGAAGGAAGAAATTGTCTTTCTTTAAAAGGAAGTTGACTTGTTGAATAAGAACTTGAAAAGCTCTCAAACCCTATATGACATCCCAAGTCATCAAAGGTCTCCCCTTGATAAATCAGGTCCTGGCTATGCAGGTGAACCATCAAGTAAGAATGATGCAAACCCTTATGCTTCAAACAACAAGGATGTGAGGAACCCTGGAAGAAATGTTGATGCTCCCAGTGCCAGCAAAGGCAAGGAGAAGAATGGAAGAAATCCTACTCCAAGGAGACTTGCAGATGGTGTCAAGATTATAAAAGGCAATGAATATCATCAAAGAATCCCAAGGCAAAAAGACTTCAAAAGTACATCAAAGAAATCTTCATCTTCCAAGTACCAAAGTATATTTCTTGGTTATTGCTATACTTGTGCAAACTTTGGGCACATGGCAAAAGATTGTAGGGCATATCACAAAGACAAATATAATGGTCCCCGTCAATCTCCTAGAAGCAATTTTGCAAGAAGAAGTCATGATTTCTCATTCATGAATAAGATGGAGTGCTTCAATTGCCATATCATTGGACATATGGCATGTGATTGTAACTTGACTTGGGTCCCAACACAAGCTAGAATCATGACAACCAAGCCAGAAAAGAAAGTTACACAAATATGGAGAAAGAAGCAAATTGGATCCGAAAGTCTCTTGGACACTCTAGCCAACAACACATGTTGATTTGATGAAGACATCAAGATGTGATATCCCAAGTGTTTGATGATGAGACTCTGCCAAAAGGGAGACCATGCATATAGTTAGGGGGAGCTTGTGATCATTCTTGCAGAAGCTATCTGTGAAAGGGCCCTATGAAATCTTTGATGAGTCACTCATGGACAATCATCCTTGATAGATCATCTCTCGGGAGCAACTCCATTGAAGAACATGATCCCTTACCCATCCGATGGACTATTGTTGAAGATTTCTTCCATTTGATCACAAAACAAGCAATCTTTCTTGAGCTAAAGGAGTTTATGTAGACAGGGGGAGTTGGTTCATCACATGAAGAAATGCAAACACATCTATCATGGACCACATTGCAAGAAGAAAGAGCACTATGACAGGGGTAGTAACATACCTATGAAGAACTACTATTGACGAAGAAAAAAAGCAGCTTGACAGGGGGAGTACTTGGGCACCCTATTTGCTATTGATGTCAAAGGGGGATAGAATGTTGGAAGGGCAAGAATATTGCCATCAATGACAAAGGGGGAGATTGTTAATCAAGGTTTTCATTGAATTCAATATGGCAATGGACGAGATGGAAAATATTCTTGAGATGCCTGGTTCTAGATGATGATGTCATAACTCTTGTGTGAGAAGGATGCCATCAATGAAGATGTCAAGCCACGAAGATGTCAAACCACTAATGAAAAAGTCCTAAGAAGTTCTTGAACTAACTATAATGTTGCATGTACCTTGATGATCTAGACCTTAACCCTTAATGACATATGGAGGACTACCTTGGAACTTTCCTAATGATGTTGCACTATGACTACACTAGTATATGATGACATTGTTGATACGTAATGCTACATGGATGTTGCACTCCTACATAATGACTATATGATCCTATGATGACATTGATAAAACGAAGAAGCCACGTTGTCCCAAACATTCCTCATGTTGTCCCAAACTTTTTATGCATAAAATTTAAGAACAGTCACAAAGAAAAATAAATTTTTCCATCTTGGAGGTAGCCTATCATCATGGGTCCTATACCATCTTGTAGAGTATATTTTTTCCTTTCTAATGAGCCCTTATTTGTCCTGAAACTCCCATTAGTTTGTGAGAAAATGATTTTTTAAGATGATAAAATATACATTTTATCCTAGCCGACTTAAGCCGACTTGTAGGCTCATGTCCCTTGGCCAATAGACATGACTCTTCATCAAAAAACAAAATGTGTATAAATATGACATTAAACACTTCATTTCACCATCCAAAATTTGGTGATCATTTCAAAGAGAAATCACATGAGTAGGACAGAGGTCGAGGACCACTAAAAATTATAGCTTGGGGCAAAATTTCCTTTATTCTTCTAGCTCAAGAACAATATATAGTTACAGTCCTTAAAACAGTGGACAGAAGGCAGCTTGGTGCTTGGATTTGTTGAAGACGAAACTGTTGGCAATTCTTTTGGCTACCCTTCTCAAGGTCATATTATAGCTCGTGGATAGAATTTCAGAAACTCGTGGACTATCACCTCTGCAGCTTGAACATGTGACCTTTTTAGCTCGGATTACAGTCCTGTTACAGCCTGCAATTTTCGGATAGCACTTCAGGCCTGCAATTTCAGCCCTATGGGCAACCACCTCAGGCCTGCAATTTCGGCCATGTGGGCAGCCACCTCAGGCCTACAATTTCGGCCATGTGGGCAGCCACCTCATGCCTACAATTTCTGCCCTATGGGTAGCCACCTCAGGACTACACTTCGACCTATTTTGCGGCCTCTTTGGAGCAGTTAATTCAGTGATTTGGACAACTTGTAAAGATCTGTGGTAAAGACCTTGTCCCAGACTTTTAGACCAGTGGAGACATTTCTATGGAGATCTGAAGCTCAAACCTATGGATAAAGTTTTGGACGAGGGCTTACAATTGCAAGAGGCTTGGATCTATGGTATAGGCCTTATTCTAGACCTTCAGAACTTTAAATATTGTTATAGCAGATTTGAAGTAGCCTTTTTTGCCTATTCTAGAAGATCTTCATTAACTAGATTTGTGGGCCAACCTGTGAAGCATTTATTTGTATTCCTAGATTATTGCTTGGACCATCATTGAATACCACTTGAAGCATAATTTGAGGCTTGATTGAAGGTTGATTTTGAATTAGACATTGAAGCATAATTGAAGTACCCTTCAAGTCTTGTTGAAGAACATTATAAGAGTGGTGTGCAAATCTATTGAGAATATCTTGGAGTGGCATTTGAAGATCATTTTAACACCTTGGAGAATATCTTGGGGCAGCTTATTAAAGACACCTTAAGCATTGAAAACTTGTTGAAGAATACATAGTTGAACAACTCATTGAAGACTTAGAATCAACCTCATTGAAGAATGTGTGTAGCAGTAGTGTTAAAGCATTACTAAGGTGATTGTGTTGAAAACATCTTGCATTGTTTAAGGCATTTTTAGAAGTTGACTTGGAGGCATTAGTGAAGACCTTGATGCATGATTGAAAACCTTATAAACTAATCTTGAAGAATTTTTCTTGGGTATGATGAAGAGCAGTCGTGACACCTTCTGAGAGATCAAGGTTGTCATTGATGATGAGACGTGGAGACTAAAGTGAAAACTAAGTCATGATTGAAAGGTCTTATTGAAGAAGACATTGGGAGCCATGAAGTATAACCAAATACATCTTAACGAAGTGAAGCTAAGGGTTGGAGCCTCGAAAAGACAAGGTTGGTGCCTTGAAGGATAGGGTTGGAGCCCTAGAGGATCAGAGTCCTTAAGAAACTAGGTGGGAGCCTGAACCAAATATAAGGTTGGATCCCTTGAGGTTGGTGCCTCAAAATTGACAAGGTTGGAGCCTTGGAAGTCCAAGTCGGTGCTTGGAATATTACAGGTTGGAGCGTGGGAGATTGAAGATCAGTGTCTTCATCTAGGGTTGGAGCCCTACATATATTGTACTTGATTTATTGTAAAGAAGAAATTAATAAAAACATGTATTCTTATTGTTCATTTTGTGTTCTTAATATAAGTGATCTAACTGGTAAAAATAACAATTGAAAAGAAATATTGATTCACTCCTCCCCCACCCCGCTTAGTATTTCCAACAATTATATATAACATATAACTTCTAACATGCAAATGATTCTTTGGGCATGCTAATATCAACCATGTTCATCTCAATGTCAAGCATTTTTATATGCTTAGCTCAATGAGTGATTCTCTAGGGTAATGTTAGTTCATTTAATCAATTCTTGTGCCTAATGACTATTTGAGATATAAACTCAGACAATAGAGGTGAGGTATTATTTTATGAAGAATAGTGGAAGTGACATGCATTTCAACAAATGTAGCATCCTTTTATCTTGGTTGTCATTACCCCATTAACACATGAATAGTTGTATGACTACATATAAATGCCTCATATTTTTGGAAGGTGAAAAAAACTATGTTAGAGGGTCACTGTAATATAGGTCACCATTTAATTCCCTCGTGATTTCAGCCAATATATTGAGAGTTGTGTTACTTAAAGACTTCCAGGAAAATGCCATGTTAGGAGGGATTTGTTGTTAGAAACTTTCCTATTTATTCTGGGATAACTAGTCAATTCAACCAGTGTTTGAATAATGTCAAATATATTTTCCATTTTGTTGCAGAAAATTGCACCATTGGATATAGTGTGGATCTAGGGATATATGTCCATTAGAAGAGAGTATGAGACCTAGGATACACCATTATGAGGTTATTCATGTTCCCTGAGGATTTTAATTTCATTAAGAAAATGAAGAACTGAAAGTGTACATAGGATGGTACAACCGCCTTACTAGTTTTTGTTTTACAATTTTTTCCCTGTAACAAAAAGGGTACAAACAACTATCTTAGGAGCTATGTCCTAATGTTGTAAGTTCTAGAGTCTTAACTTAGGAATGTATTACTCCCTCAAGGTGGGACTAGGCCCAAAAGCTTATTTCTAACTCATATTCTTCACCATAATCTATAACATATATCATACATGGTTTCATGGGCGTATCATAAACTACATACAAAATATTATAACTTATGCACCATGTTATTTCAACATAACATTACTTAACCTAGTAACCACATTCCAAGCATGCATAACAAACAAAATATATCATAGTTACATGTGACCATGACACACACACAACATGAGCAAACCCATTATTCATAATGGACCAAGGTGATTTCATTTAGCAAGGAAACTTACTATACACATTGTCATGAACACAAATGGGAAATTGAGTTTGGGACAATACTCACCTCCCGGCTCTATACTTGTTGCAACCTAATTTCTTGTGCAATTTTCACCCCTTAACTTGATTCCAAGATGGAGAAGATTGTTCAAGGACCAAGCTACCAAATAAACTAGGGATTCCAAAGGTCTAATCTCCCTTCACCCTTTAGGCATAAGAATTCTCAAGCATAGGCTAGTCCAGGGCTCCAAAGGTATGCTACCTTCACCCACCAGCCAATGAAGGAACCCAGAGGTCTAATCTACCTCCATCCTTCGGGCATAATAATTCTCAAGCACAGCCTAGTCCAGGAGTCCAAAAGTATGCTACCTCCACCCACCAACTAATGAAGGAGTTGATAGGTCTAATCTACCTCCATCCTTTAGCCATAAGAATTCTCAAGCACAGGTTAGTCCAAGGCTATAGAGGTATGCTACCTCCACCCACCAACCAATGAAGGAATCCAAAGGTCTAATCTACCTCGATCCGTTAGGCATAAGAGTGCTCAATCACATACTAGTCTAGGGTTCCATAGGTATGCTACCTCTACCCACTAGCTCATGAGGGACTCCAGAGGTAATGGCATCCACCCTCAAAAAATGCAAGGACTCCAAAGATTTAACCTCCACCCCAATTTGTTGTCACATTAGTTCACAATAAGTAGATGATTTCACTGACCTTGATGCTCCATAATGTGTTTCTACTAGTAATTAAGAGTTGGACACTAACTTCCTGGGCATCAACTGGCTACTCCACCAATCATTGATGAGTGCTTTTGATGACAGAGTCCATCTCTTGTGTTAGTATGTTAGCCTCTTGGATTACTCTGTGATTATCAGCAAGGAAGTCTCCAATCATTGTATAAGGTTGCACTAGTGCTACAACTACACCTCAACTCTGCATGTATGATTCTCGTTTCATTCTTGGATTACCTTGCGCTCATCCCCTTTCAGCTAGTAAATCTTAGTCACTGTATAAGTTTGCGTTGATGCTACAATTATAACTCAGCTATGCTTGCCTGATTCTCTTTGCCACGATTTGCTTCTTGTTTCTGGGCACATTTGTGTTGCTCCTCCTGATGTACAGGGTCGATATCTTGATTAAATGCCCACTCTACAAACTCCAAAACTCATATATTTTTACCCTCCTCCTTTAATGATCTTTCCCTAATTCATGCTCTATCTCCCTCGTTTCTTTCTCATTGTCTCTTTATGTTTTCTTTCCAACTCGAATTCCCCCAATTTCTCATGTTTGAATTCTTCCTGCTCGTAGTTAGTGCCCAGTCTGGCCTAGACCCTCTTGACCAATCAAAAGTGTCCCATGTATCCTATGTCTCTAGATTTTTGTGGTGATTGGCTATGTCATCACTGGTTGGTTTTTGTGTCTACCAACCCAGTCTTGTAGGGTGATCAACTTAATGCCACTTAACCTTTTTGTCCCCTAGCGTTCCATTTGTCAACCTCCAAGGCATGTGCTACAACAAACAAAATATGTTCATGTATAAAAATATTCCCAAGTCTGGAATCAATTGTCCCTTTGCCATGCCCATGTGTCTATGTTTTTCTTTCAAAATATTTACAACATCGATAAATGTGAAAGGTGGTCGGGGCTATCACAAATCCTATCAAACTTATGGTAAGAAATAGTCTCTTCCCTATAAAATTAGCTTACTTTTACAAAAGCTTTGACAATCCTTAAACAACAAATAAACTCACCATAAAATATGCTTGCTCTTGAACCTTGATTTCAAAACATCAAGGCGCATGTGGCTTATTCATTATATCTTAACACTTGCCAAAATGCTTGTACACATGTCATTGACCATACTAAGAGATGGAGGGGTCATAGATGTAAGAGGGATCATTCTTGATGCTAGAGGAAACCAAGAAACAAACTTTTCATGGGGTCTTGGGGAATCTTCAAATAACAAACTAAAGCTTGCACTCTTCTTTAGGGCCTATTTCTTGCATCTGAATTGGGAATAAGAAGTTTAATAGCTATCTAGGATACAAGTTTAATAATCATACAATGGTTTTGAAATCCCTCCCTTCTAATAACATGATTGTCTCCATTATAGCTTGATCTCATGAGGAAGCTAATCATCTCAAAGAGATCCCATTCTTTTAGGTTCCTGTTGTGCTCTACAACAACCCCCCATTTCATATCATTTTTATTTATAAAGGTTAACATATGGAATGGGTCCCTTTGAAAGTTTAATTGGTATCAATACTTCTATAGTTCAAAAGGGTCTGATAATCAAATGAGCTCATTTATTTAAGCCTTTCGAACAACCATTTTTCAACAAATAAAACAATCTTTTATTATTGCGATAAAGCGATCGCAAGATCGCATATCGCAATGACATGGAAAACGCATATAAGTGTCACATTGGTCTCCGCCGATGCGATTTCGCTATCGGCGATCGGCAATACTCCATACACATCTTAAAAACGCACATAACATAAGCTCTGACGCGACTCGATATCGGCGATACTTCGTATGCTGTCAAAGCATCTTAAGTCATTTACTCCGATCCGATGCTATTGCGCAATCGGCAGTCGGCAACATCCCATGTACATTAATAAGGCGCCCAGGTCTTACCCCCGATGCGATGCGATATCGACGATCGGGGAATCGACAATTCACTCTAAATGCACCTTGTTATATTTCTTCACACTCATCCGATGCGACGTCGCAATCAACGTTCGGGAGGATCCTATGCTTATGATTATATAATACCTACTCTCCTAAAGCGATGCGATATCGCTATCGGCGATCGGAATTTCAAAAGGCATAGCTTGAAGATCTAAAGTATTATTGATATCCGATCGATAGAGCGCGGATTTCGAAAAAGCCGTTAAATGGAGAGATAAGGTGATGTATTCGTATTTAAAAATTTTGCCCCTTCGATTAACGATCACCTGCGCTCAACCGCCAAAATATCCATTGCACGCTTAAGGGAGTCATTCAGCCGGATAACAGTGTAATAAGCATTTAAGGAGTAGCAGGCCTTAAACGACCATTTAATATATCTGTAATATATTCTCATTGATTGGATCCGCAGCCATTTTTGAGAGTTAATCTCTCAGCACGCTTCGATTGATATATCTCTCCCACCATAAGTCCTCATTATTATATTTCTATGTTACGGTTTTTCTTGCCTTTGTGTAGAATTCATCTTTCAAGAGAAGCCTGAGCAAGATGGGAAAGAAATCTAAGAAGACCGCGGGTTCCGCTGCAACAACAGTTACAGGACAAGCTGCCGTAGATAAAAACAAGGGCTTAATATCAGATACTACATGCACGGGTCTTACCAGAGCTACATGGCAAGGCACGTACAATTTGATTGAAGCCGAACAACTAGAAAATACAGTGACGGAAGCTACTGCGGATCCTACTCACAAGTCTGATTGCACTCTCAAAGATTTGGCCGACTCTTTCCTTCACAGGATAGCGGCCAGAGAACAGATTCTCCCCTACACAGACGTTGTGCGATGGGCAATTGAGGAAATTCCAATCCTCGACAGAACTTTTAACACCAGAGATGGGAGGATTTTTGGATCGTTCAAGCCAGAGCATCTAAAGCAAATGTATCATGTGCCTGAGCTAGAGAAAGTGTATAACAAGACGTTCCTGGAGAAATTTGCAAGTGATAATGAAGTGGAATTCGAACCCATCCGGGATTGGAGGGAGAATCCAGCCAAACACAAGCACGAGTCTTCCGGTAAGTACTCAGTCGATTCTTTGGCTTCCCCCTATTGTTATGCGGGGATAATGATGTGTAGGCTATGGGGATTACATGACTCTGCTAACTTTACCATAGAGATGGTTCCTCTAATGGAAGCAGCAGTAAACAACATAATTATGGATTGGGCCACTATTCTCTCTGATAAGCTAGCCGTAGCTGTTCGTGATTTTAGAACTAATTCTGTTGTCACTGAAAGGAAAATTCCCCCGTTTTATTACAGTGCATATATTTTAGATACATTATGTTTCAATTCTGAGTTTCCCGTCCTCGGTTGGAGGTGGACTGCCCAAGACCCCTCACCCATTCATATATACCACCAGAAATTGTGGAAATCTTCTTACAAGCACCATTTGTACCAAATCTGCAATGGCTTTATGGTTCCCATTCATTATTCTATTTTTGATAAGCCCATTCCTAGAATCTCCTATCTAGCTTCCTTTGATTTACCGGCGGTAGCGAGTTGGTTTGGAGAAGAGAGATTTACCTACATTAGGGTTTTCGGCAGCCAAGCCAATCCGCATGTTCTCCCTTTGTATATTCCAGATAAACTGCTAGCAAGAGAAATCTCCTATCAAATTATGGCAGAGAGTACTACACAGACTCTCAAGAAAGAAAAGAAGAGGGGCTGGCCCCCTTTTCCCTTGAGAATTGGTGTCTATACTCTGCATGATCTCAAACATGCAGAAAAGGAAGCCACAAAGATTCAGTCCTTAACCCTAGCCACTATCCCAAATAGGCTATATGATCCAAAGAAAAATGCCTATACTGCATTGGAACAGGCCAAATTAACAAAATTTGACCATCAAGAAGATTGGTTTGACGACCTAATTGTTTCAGTCGAAACAATAGGTCAAGCTAAAGAACTTGCTCGATTGAAATATAATGATGAACGGTTAACTGAGTTCAATAAACTTAGAGAGCAGAGGTTGCAAACTCTGCCTCTAGATTTACTGGCAACAACCCCAGCGACGTCTTCAAGCGAGCCTGGTCAGCAACAGTCAAGCCAGCCTCCTGTTATAACAAAAGATCAGAAGAAGCAACAGGCAGAAAGGCAGAGAAAAGAACAAGTGGAAAGGCAAAGGAAAGAACAAGCAGAGGAACAACAGAAGAGGGAACAAGAGGAGAAACAGAAAAAAGAACTGGCAGATAGGCAGAAAAGGGAACAAGAAGAAAAACAGAGGGAAGAGCAAGAGGAAAAGCAGAGGAAAGAGCAGGAAAAAGAGCAGAGCGAGTCCCAAGTCGAGAAGCAGAAACAAACCACCATTGATCCCGAATTGCTCCAACAGTGGAAGCAATTTGACTCTATTATCAGTGGAATGGAATGTTCCAAAGATACGGACACCTCCAAAACAAATGACACACAGGACATAACTTCTCCTCAGGTTCTAAGTGGAACCAACGGCCCACCCATTTCCAAGGATGTTGACGTAATTCCTAAAGACCCTTCTGATCAAATCGTTCTCCAGGTGGAAGATATTCCTCCCTTGGATGTTTTCTACAGCCCAAGGCATAGAGCAGTTGTAAAGCGATCAAGGAAAAGACGAAGGACTGATCAACCTTCTATCTTTCCAGAGCAAACAGTCACGGGTAATGTAGTATGGAAGGAGGAATTGGACCCCTCCGATGACCTAACAAAGCTGTCACAGTATGCAGGTGCCTATTCTGCAGCGACTATCGACAAGGCATCGGAGGTAAGTCTTCTACTGAAGACTAAGGACCAAGAAATTTTTGCACTACAGGCAGAATTGACCGAGACAAAGCAGAAGGCAACGCAAGCAGAGGAGCAGTTGCTGGTACAACAGCAAATGAATGATCAATTAACCCAGCAATTGCAGGAAGAGAGGCAGAGGATCGACCAAAACGCGATCCAGAAACAAAAGGAATTATCGGAGGCATTGGCACAGTTGAGGACAACAAATGAGCTGATGATGAAAACGAAGGACGAGAAAATAGCTCAATTGTCATCACGGCTCGAAATCATAAAGGGCACCCAAAAAGTGGAGGATTTCAGAGCAGAGGCATCGCAAATAAACAGTGCGTTAATATCGCAGATTAGGCTCCTATGTAATCAACTCACTGAGGCAGAACCATTGTGCGAGCTAACTACATCAGTATGTCAGCAAGTAGAGAAGGCCAGGAGTGAGTTAGACCAAGCTGAAGAAACCATAATCGCATATCTTGATTGGCAAGATTCTGATGTGGGAAAAGCAGCAAATTTGCCTAGAATCCAAGAAACATACAAGGACATACTCTTTACAGAATGGCACACTCAAGTGATGAAAGCAGAAAGGGCGGCTTCAAGATGTAAATTAACTGCCAGCAATATGGTCGATCTGATCAACAACACCCTCTACTTGGCAAACATGATCTCCCAATGTACACCTGGAAGCATAACAACAGCAAATATGATTGAGCAAATAAGTTATCCTGACTTAGAGGAGAAGGGGAGATTAATCGCTGGGATTAACACTTTGACTTTCGATGCATATTGGCTCTTTCTGATCAAGCCACACACACAAAGGTTTGCCCTCAAGTGTTTAACTAATGCACTCGGGTGTATAATTCCCGATATTCAAGATGCCACATACGCTGCTCAGCTCAGTTCGCGCCTCAACAAACCGCCTGAAGTAGAGCCAATGCTAGCGATAAGTCAGCTCAGGTTTAAAGGCAAAGAGCCTACCTGATGAATCATTGCCGCCGATTGCCAGATCACTCCAGAAAATACGATCAATATTTATTGATGCCAATTATGTAGGATTTCTGTTTATTAGATATTTAGATTAGTTTAGTATTTATAGACCCTTTCATTGTTTTGGAAAGGGTCGTAAAATTTTGTAATAGACTTAAAGACTGAAGTTTGCACTACTGTGCTTCAGCCTATATTCTTTTATGAAACTCGACCAATCGTTCTTAATTTGACAAGGAAGTTTCTTTATGCAATTGCGCACTACTGTCTTTTGTTGGGGATGTTTTCTGAGTCGAAGGAAGAACTGCGACATAGCGATTGATATATGGGAGTGTTAAGCAGCTTATATGGTACTTTTATCTGCGTCTGTATTCATTCTTTTTATATGAATTGTTGTGTAATTATTCTTGCTATTGTTGAATACATGTATGTGCTGTAACAACAAATCTCTATCTCATTCCACTATTGGATGTTTTGCGATATGCCTTTTCCTTTAATCATGCATGTAACAATGATATAAATGATAAAGTGTGGTAATTTCGCTGTTATCGCTTTGCGTAACTATTTATGCACAACAGTCTTGAATGATTTAATATCTATGTTTTAGAGATGGAGTCATCTATATGCCTGTCTTAAAGCACAGATCATCAAACGCTACACTTTAGAGCTCAATAAGTTCCCGGGATAGATCATAGTTATTATATTCTTGCTGATAGTTTTAGTTATTCGCTCGTCACTAGCGTAGTTTATAATCACCCATCCATCCCATTTACCCACTTCTGGGAAACTGGTCCCATTATCCCCAGTCGGAGCCACTATTCCAAACGGAAAAGGAGCTGTACTAAGGTCCGGACCGGGTGGTTATCCCCGATGTTGTTGCAGCGATTTTCGAGGCTTCAACGGTACCTTAAGATCAAAATTTGTCAAGTAGATAATCAAGCTAATCAAGCCTCACAACTTTGAGAAAGGGTGCTAAAGAAAAGATGGATGTTATATTATCACCCCATCCCTTAGTTTATCTCATTATCAAATCATGACTAGTACCCTCACATTAAGTAACCACACATAGCACAATCAAGATAGATGGATTGAATTTGAGGTGAAGGGATTGAACAAGACTTGTGTATAACCCTTTCACATGCACGCTCTTAACTCTAGCCTACTCTTAGACTGTTGTTCACGAATTTATTTTAATGGTGTTGGGATAATGGAACCAATCACAGATGTGCACTCTATAGGAAGGAGCAATGGCAACAATCTAGTAAGCACCTTCCCCTATTGATGGATATTCTTTGGGACTTAAGCTTAGAGGATTCTAACTTAGGGTTACATGTTTTGATTATTGGATATTAACTCTTGTGTGTTGAATTCTCCTATTGGATTATGAGAGTTAGTTGCATCTTTGTGTTTAAAGGTCCACTTTATTCATGTTTCATTAATAATGTGGATGATTTTCTTATTTGTAAGTGGTATTTATTTTTTGGGGGTTCTGGTGCCCCTATTTTTCTTTAGGTCCTTTAGTCTAGGTTTTCCCTAATGATTGGGCAAGCAACATGGTGTTTCTTGTGTCTGAGTCTAATTGCTTTTCTAAGAAAATTTGGCAGGCCCACTCATTTACTAGTTTTATTGATTATAGGGAGGCCTATGACATTTGGAGAGCACTTCAGAGGGACAAAGAGTCCATCCGTTGTAACAAGGCCTCCATTTTCCCAATCACAACAAAGCTTCATGAGAATGAACATTAGTGTTCAACTTAGAATTCATAATTATGACAACATTGGCACAACATAAACTGCAAATCAACTCTCTCGAAATAGAGTGTACGATGCTCAACAACCTGGTCCACAATTTGAGCAAAAGTAATCAATCAACGACCTCAAATTTGAAGATGTTCACAAATTCTATACATGTATATATTAAGAGGATAACAATATATACCATATGCTTGATGACATGGACATTGGCAACTAGGAATCAAAACCAACTAATCTGGGGATGGAAGAGGCATAACATTATCATTTTTCTCATGAAAATATTATATATTGCAAGGTAGTTTGTATAGTAGGATTTTTTTGAGAAAATGTACCAGTGAGAATATCTAGGATGTAATTCCTACATAAGTTTATAAATGTAGCAGATAATGAAGTGGATTTTTATCTGAAAGTTAAGGCCATCAAATTTTGTAACTTTGTTGTTTAGCCTCACCTACAACCTTTTATAAAATAAAATTTCTACCTTTATTTATTCAAAAAAATTATATCCCAGTAGATGGATTACAATTTTTTTGGTTTTAGCAAATTTGACCAACATGTGCAGTAATTGGAGAAAAACTACCTCTTTAAGTCATTAAGGTTATGTAGTTTCATACTGTGAAAAGAGGACGAAGACATTCTTTATGCATGAAAAATATAGGTTATTTCCATAAAAATTGTGCCTTGCATGGAGCAGGAGATGCTAGAGATAAGCATCAAGAGGACAATATTGGAAATTGATAAACTTGCCACAATTCTAGTGTAATATCCATGCCCATATGCAATTGAATAGTTACTTAAATGAGAAGGTGTAGTTGAAGATGCCACTTTGCAACTTAAAATGTGAAGTTGTGAGGGAGAATTAGATACTAGTTTCATTGTCTTGCCTCATCCCACTATTAGTAAGGATAGTATTTGTTGCAAAAAAAGAAATAAAATATGTTTTCAAGACTTCCTCTTATGCCTTTAAAAAGCATGTTAATGCTTTCTTCCATTGCCACGGGCATGTGCATATTCAATTAGATTAATATGTTGGGGTTTGTTAGAATCTTTGAAATAAAAGCACTATAAGCCTGTAGGTTGATGAGGCTTGGTTGTTGCAATTTCAAGAGGGAAAGATCAATATATATTGATTAAGTCGTTAAGTAGTATAACAAGTCAAGGTACAAATTTTTCAAAGCCCAAAGTGATATAACTACTCGTAGGTAGTGAAAAGGGTAAAATATCAAAACATAGAAGAGAAATTTGCAAGTGCGTGAGGGGACTATAAATTCCTATGCAACTAGGTTGTTATATAATAAAGAGAAGCCAAGGTTCCAACCAAAGTGGTGTAGCGCTTCTCGATAGCTCGAAGGGAAAAGTGTCAATGTGTAAAATATCATTGATAAAGGAAGGTGTCATTATTACTTTAGCATGGTTTCATGATGATACTTCAATTATTGCTTGGACGTCTTTTGTTTGAACTAGTTGTCATCATTGTTGTTGGGCAACTGGCTAGTTTTGTGCCAATAGGTGCCTAGTTCAAATCCCTGTGAATTAGGTGCACTAGCCTACACAATAAGGTTTACTTGGGACATCGTTGATCCAGGTGGATATTGGTGGCCACCCGCCTATTCCACTTGGACCCCCACCATTGTTTCTTCAGTTTCCTTAATTTTAGCACATTTTACTAGTTTTTGCATTTTTTTCGGGTCCTGAACTGCTAGAGCCGTTTTGAGGCCCTAAACGATATTTTTTAGAAAATGGGTAAACTCATAGCTTGCAGCATGGGTTTGCATTCTGTTGTCGCTGTGACAAACACCCTCCAAAATTTTGCATACACTCGAATTTTGGATCCTACTGTGGATCTTGCGATCAATTGTTCTGTAGTCACTTCTTGGTCAGCTGATGCTTTTTGAGCTCCATTCTTGGATTAGAAATGTCAAAGTCACTTGCTCACACATGATCAGTCTGCAACAAATCCATGAGCACATTCTTTTATGCAAGCTTGAACAAGCATAGCACGGTCCATCAAGATTGTGTCTGTGCGATGTCCAATCCATGTCGACAGTGAGTGCGAATTGACATCGACAGTTTCTCACTTCTAGCTGCATTTGTATTTCTATTTTGGTGAGTTTCGCAAACTGTCGCTTTCACGTACCTTTGTTTTTGCAAGTGTCATTTTCATGTTTTTGGCTGTCAATTTTTCTTGCTTTCACTCTAAGTAGTGTCGTTTTCATGTTATCTTCGCTCTGGCATGTGTCACCTTCACTATCGTTTGCACTTTATCACTTGTCATCTTCTGGCATGTTAGTGTTGCACAATGTACATAAGCTTATTTTGGTGGTTTCAAGAGGTTCTCCTTATGTAAATGAGTCTATCTTACCATGTAAACATTCATCGCACTCATTTCCAAAGTTTTAAGCATTGTTGCACAAGTGTCGTCAAGGTCATCGCAAAGTGTATTTTTAGTTTCGCACTTGTCATAAAGGTTGTCGTACTGAGGGAAGTATGTTGTTAATGTGATCCAGATGATCTATGTTGTGTCGTCAAGCACTCTAAATGTGTGATAACAGGTAAGTCCTATCACTATTCACATTAGTCTCACTGATACCACACTTAGCTAAATTACGAAAAATTCCCAACAACTTAGCCTCATTCGGCCTTCCTGAACTATGTATTGCACATTCTCAACCATCAAGTTGCAACCCTACCTTTTGACACTACACAATGCACATTTTCAGTGCTCAAGCCCGAGCCTTGGCCTCCAAAATTGTGCAAATCAACCCTCTAGCCTGGCCCCAACTATGCATTGTGTAGTCTCTAAGCTCAAGCCTAAACCCTGAGCTCTTGCACTGTGTAATCACCAGGTCTGCTCTGCCTCCCAGAACTGCATAGTTGACAAAATTAGAAACCCTGTAGCCTGATTCATTGAGCCTCAAAACTGTGCAATCTTCTTGCATAATCCATCTTGAACTGCACATTGCACAGTCTCAAGGCTCAAGCCTTAACCCTGAGCTCTTGAACTACACAATTGAGCAATCACCTAGGCTCCCCCGTCTTCCATAAATGTGCAATGGGGAAAATTGGTGTTCAAGCCTTCAGCCTGGCTCCTTGATCTCCCCAACTGTGCAATATTTTTGCTCATTCCAAGCCTGAACTACGCATTGCGCAGTCTTAAGGCTCAAGCCTGACCCTTGACTGCCCGAGTTGCGCAATTACGCAGTCACTGAGCCTCTCCCTCAACCTGCCACTCAGTTCTGGCTTAGTCAGTGGATCATCATGCAACATTTTATACTAGGGGTTTATCGGAATGATGTCGTCTTATCATGAGTGGATTGCAGATGTAGGAACTTTATCATGTTATGGAAAGATGATGAAGAAGGAGATGGAGAAGGAGGACATGTTAAAAGACATATATGGAGTTGAAGAGATAAGATGATCATCAAGCGAGAAGATGAAGGAACACTAGATTGTAATAGAAGATCAAATATTAGGACTGGATGAAGACTCCATCTGATTCACAACCCTTTGGAGGGTGGATATGAAGAATAAAGCATATCTCTCATGAAGATGAAGCATTGCACATCTATTGTTGAAGACAAAAGAGCAACAAGAATGGCTCGACATTTCCATGTCATCAAGAAGTCCTTGTCAATTGTGTCATGTCATGAGTCGTCATATGCCACATCATTCTTGTGGATTACGTAATTTCTTATTTGAAAATGTATCATAAAGTGGAAGTCCTAAAGACATATACAAAAGATGAAGAGTCATGTAAAGTTGAAAAGTCATAGGAAGTTAAACAGTCATGAGGGTAGTCAAAGAGTCACAAGGGAGGTGAAGCATCACCCCATTAGTTATATATACACCCTCATTGTATGAGCAAATGAATTTTCACCTTGGCTCCTCCAGCAAGGCATTATGGAGGCAACCTAGTTCTTTTGGGGAGCAAGGAGTGGCTCCAACGCTCCATTATTGGGGCTAGTGGTATTCGTTGTAAACACGTGTCTTATGACTTTTACTTAATATCAGAAGCTTCATGGCCAACATGTTCTTCCTGCATGGATTATGAATATTTTTAAGACCATTAGTGGATGTTTTTAATTCATGTTTTCTTTCATATGTGCTAAAGTAGTTGAACTATTTTGGTTATTTTAGTACTTACCATATTGAGAATGTGTTGTAATGGTTGCTATAACTGTCACATCCTTGTGGACTATTCCGCTGGATGTTATACGTATATTTTATTTGTGTGTGAGTCTCTACTAGGGTGGTACTATTACCTCTCTCCTAGAGGCTCACTTTCCTTTCCCTCTACAGTAGAAGAATCTTGACACACATACAACCGAACACTCACCAGCCCTACTCACTTATTGATATGAGATTACCTTTGCATAACTCTCTTGTGTTGAACTTTGTATCCAAGGCAAACCTATAAGAATACATGGAAGTCGGGTTGATATCCCGGATGGGGCTCCTATTCCAAACGGTGTGAGGTCTAATTAGGACTTCACATCAGGAAGACCCCCTTGGTTGACGGATTTCCAACACCGTCAACACATTCAAAGTTGTAGTTCTCGGATAAATATTTCTAATGAGGTATCATACATGTCAAACAGAGATCGTATGCCAAAGTTATGAACCCGAGAAGTTGATGTACCAATTTACCCCAATGGGGCCCACAGACTTTTGGCGCTTCATCTCCTAGGGTTAGGTTTTTTGATGTTAGGGTTTTCCATTATTTCTCAATAATAAATAAGCCTCTGAGCCTCATTGTAACACAATTCAGAAGGCCTGTGATCCTGAGAATCATAGGCACCAACGAGACCATCAGTATAACCAATGTTTATGCCCTGCACAAGGTGATAGACCGTATCAAAATGCTCCAAATCATATCCAATCTCCTCGACCCTTTGCACCACCACATCAAAATCATAACTGGTGATTTCAATATCATAACTAACTTATCTGAAAAGAGAGGAGGAATTTGGAAGCTAGACAAGGACTCTGAGGCTTTCCTTGCCACCATTGAAAACCTCAACCTCATTGACATTCCCACAAGCAATGGCTTATTCACCTGGAATAACAGAAGAGGAGGAGACCATCAAATAGCCTCCCGTTTAGACTGTTTCCTTCTTTCTAAGGCCTCCTATCTCACCTCCTGGGAAACAGAGGCGAGAATCCTTCCGCAAGCAGGCTCTGATCACTGGCCTATCTCTCTCAAGATTCAAATTTCCATGTGTCCGAAGAATAAGCCTTTCAGGTTTGAGGCCTTCTGGTTGAACCACCCGGATTTCATGGAAAAAATGAAACAATGGTGGACCTACTCTCCCTCCAGAACTGGAAATAAAATGTATACTTTCCAACAAAAATTAAAACATATCAAAGAGGAAATCAAAAAATGGAATAGAGATACTTTTGGAAATATCATTACGAACAAAAAAAACTTGGAACAACAACTGGAACTTCTTCAACAAAATATAATTGAAGAAGGGCTATCAGAGACTAGTAAGCAAGAGGAACAACTACTACAACAAAGATGGGATGAAAGAGGCATTCAGGAAGAAAAGTTGTGGCAACAAAAATCCAAAATAAATTGGTTGAAATGTGGAGAAAGGAACAAGAATTTTTTCCACAAAACAATGATACAACATAGGAGGAACAACATAATTCTGGCTTTGAAGAACTAAGAGGGTCATCTCATTCACTCTCAAGAGGAGTTTGAAAGAGAGCTCACCAACTATTTCAGCTCTCTTCTCAAAGAGCCAAGGAATGATTAGGATCAAAATATCAAAAAGATCACCAAGTATATTCCCAAAATCCTCATGGAGGACCATAATAAAATTCTCCTAAGGAAAGTCTCCCTCTAGGAAGTGGAAGATGTTGTCATGGGCATGCCCAATGGAAAAGCTCTAGGGCTGAATGAGTTCACCATTGATTTCTACAAAGCTTGTTGGCCTATCATAAAGCTGGATGTTCATAACCTGGTGGAGGAATCTCAAATTCAGAAGTCTGTCCTTCAAGCCCTTAACTCCACCTTTTTGACTTTGATACCCAAAGGAATCTCTGCAGATTCCCCGGACAAATTTAGGCCCATAGCCCTCTGCAATGTCATATACAAAATAATCTCCAAAATTCTAGCCAATCAAATTAAAGTCATCCTCCCTCTCCTCATCTCCCACCAACAGTCTGGATATGTGGAAGGAAGAAAAATCATGGATAACATCATCCTCTCTCATGAGCTTATTCATTCTCTTAAATCCCCCAAAAAAACTGGTATGATGATTCAGCTAGATATGTCCAAAGCCTTTGACAAAATAAGCTGGAACTACATGAGACAGATCTTGGATGCGTTTGGTTTCCACAAGGAAAGCATCAAGTGGATCATGGCTATGGTGTCAGGAGCCTTCTTCTCCATCCTTGTGAATGGCTCACCTTCGCAACCCTTCCATCCTTCAAGGGGTATCAGGCAAGGGGACCCAATCTCTCCCTTCCTCTTTGTTATAATGGCAGAAGGGTTAAGTCGCTCTATCATTGTTGCCCTGCATGAAAATAAGCTCTCTCGCCTCAAGCCACATGCCTCCTCCCCCCCTACAACTCACCAGCAATTTTTGGATGATACTCTTCTCATGGGCCTCCCATCCATCAAAGAGGCTGCCTCTTTCATTTCCATCTTGACAGACTTCTCTGCCGCTTCGGGCACCTCCATCAATCCCCTTAAATCCAAGTTGTTTTTCTTTAACACTCTAATTCCCATCTGCAGGAACATCGCCAGACTCCTGGCCATCCCTATTAGCTCTCTCCCCTCCACCTACCTTGGCATTCCCCTTACTGATAGGCCTCTCTCCTGGGCCACTTGGGAGAACCTGCTAAATAAATTGGAGGAAAGATTGGCCAATTGGACCTTCAAATCTCTAAATTTGGTTGGTTGCCTTATCCTAGTTAAATCTGTCCTTCAGGCCATCTCGCTTTACATGTACTCGGCTCTAGCAGCCCCAAAATTGATTTCAAACAAAATCAGGAACCTTCAGAGGAACTTCTTATGGAGAGGTGCTGAGGTCAAATAGAAATGGGCTCTTGTAACATGGGATAAAATCTGCAAGCCAAAAAAAGATGGTGGCCTCGGTCTTAGAGATATAGACCTCATGGGAAAGGCCCTGGGAGCCAAAAAATTATGGATATGGATAACCAACCCCAATTATTCATAGAGATTATCCCGATTATACACTATTGCGGAATACATGCACAATACATAATCTCCTCTATGTTGATCATCAATTTAGTAGCATTAAAAACAATGAAACATCAATCGCATGCACACATTAACACAATATGTAACCCGGGGAAAGCATACAACTGAAAACCCCACACTATCTGTATATTATAATGATAGAGAACATGTAACAATACATAGTACAATACTCCTCACAAGTACTCAGTACTATCTCCACCTGTTACACACAAACTAGCTCAGATCTGATGCCTCAAATCTCCTCCACTGTTTGCCTGCCTCCACTGCGCAATCCTGCAAGAGAATCAATCACTCTGTGAAATCGAATTCCTTTGGTTATACTACGCAAGCCTCATGGGCAATCTCCATCCATGCATGTGCAAATCTCATGCACAACTATAGTCACAATTGATAGCAATCTCAACCTCTAACATCTGTCTCCACTGAACTATACATGCACTGAGTTAACTAATGTATTCTTCAATTGCTTTATGAGTTAATAATTAGTGAATTGATTAATATTTAATTCACACAACTCATCACTAGTGTATTCTTTAGTTATAAAATACAACTAGTTCAACCAAGTCAAACTGAACACAACTCCATCAACTCCACAATCAACTCCACCGAAACTCAACCACATGAGTTCTAACTGATGTCCTGCATGCAATAGCTCAACTGACCCACAAAGAAAGCGTATTTCCTTCTGACAGCTGCATGTGCCACATCTGTAGCTCAAACTGAAGTGCTCCAAGAGGATAAGATAATGTTTATAGTCCAAATATTATTATGAGACAATAATATTCGAATGTTCTATTTTTAGCATGGCAGTCTAAAAATAGAAACTGCCCATATGTCTAAAAATAGAAGTCCATCTATTTTTACCAACATGACCAATCATCCACAAATATCATCCTGCAACTCATAGACCATGATCCATATGTGTAAAAATAGACTTTGTGCCAAAAATAGCCTGCGGGCCCACTTAGTGAGGGCGACTTCTTTCCACTAAGCTCCATCATCTTGTTGCATTCTCAACACTCCCTCTCAACAAGATATGGATTATCAGCAACCCCTATCCTGCCTCAGTGGTATTCGAATTTGCTCCTGGTGAGCGCCTTCGTCAAGATATCAGCATCTTGATCCTCCGTTGGAATGTATGAAAGTAACATGATTCTTCGCTGCACACAATCTCTGATATGATGGTACCTGACGTCAATGTGCTTAGATCTATCATGAAATACAGGATTAGCCGAGAGTTTAATGCAACTCTGGTTATCACAGTAAATCACTGTAGGCTCCAAGTAAGAACTGAACAACCCGACCAGGATCTTCCTCATCCATATAGCCTCGCATGCAGCCAAACTTGTTGCCATATACTCGGCCTATGCTGAACTGAGTGCCATAGATCTCTGCTTCCTGCTATACCAAGAAACTATTGTCGACCCGATACTGAAGACCCCTCCTGATGTGCTCTTTCTGTCCGTTGGTCTCCCTGCCCAATCTGCATCCATGAAGCCACATAGCTTCACCTCATCCTCCTGTCTGTACCACAATCCATATCCCGATGTGCCTCTGAGATAACGCAATACATGCTTGCCTGCCTTCCAGAAGAGCTTGGTTGGCTTAACCATAGCTTGTGAAAGTTGGTTAACAGCATAGCATATATCGGGTTGTGTATTGACCAGATACATAAGCGACCCCACCAACTGTCGATAAACAGTGGCATCCACTTCTTCTGCTGAAGTGGCATCCTCCTTCCTCCAACCTCCAGGAAGAGGAGTATCAACAGGCTTGCAACCATGCATGTTGAACTTCTCCAGTATCTCCCAAGCATACTTACTCTGAGAAACAAATAGTCCATCACTGCGCTGCCAGATTTCCAATCCCAGGAAATAATGAAGGAGGCCCAAGTCCTTCATCTCAAACTCCTTAGCAAGATCATCCTTGCATGAAAGTATCAATAGCTCATCACATGTTAGAATCAAATCATCTACATAAAGTACAATGATAAGAAACTTACCCTCCACCACAATCTGGTATAGGTTAGGATCCGCCTCACTCTTGGAGAATCCAAGTTCGGTGAAATAATTTTCTATCCGTGTGTACCAAGCACGTGGTGCTTGTTTCAACCCATACAACTCTCTCTTGAGCCTGCACACATGCGACTCGCTGTTGAAGATCTCGAAACCTTTGGGCTGTTCTATGTACACCTCCTCCTCAATGACTCCATTGAGGAACGCAGTCTTCACATCCATATGATGAATGTGCCATCCCATCTGCGCTGAGAGAGCAAGAATCGTCTGCATGGAAGAATACCTTGCGATGGGTGCAAAGGTCTCCTCATAATCGATCCCCTCTATCTGTGAAAAGCCTCGGGCAACAAATCTTGCCTTTTACTTCTCCACACTCCTGTCAGCTACCTGCTTAACTTTGTAGATCCATCTCGAACCCACCACTGATTTCCCTTCCGGTCTTGGGACAATCTCCTATGCACTGTTTCTGACAATTGAATCGTACTCTTCCACCATGGTGTCTACCCATGCGGGATCCTCCACAGCTTCCTCGAAAGAGGATGGCTCAGTCATAACAAATTTGCTCACAAGAGCCATGTATCTAGTGTATCGATCGGGTGACTGTCTCTGTCTACGTTGAGTTGTAGGTGGTCTTACAACCTTCTCTGCATCTTGAGCCAGTCGCTCAGCTTCTGTCAAGTGCTTTCTCCCTCTGATGGATGGCGCTGCATGAGTGGTCTCTTCCACTCCATGAACTTCGTCCTGTGGCTGATCCACGTCCTGAAGCTCATCCTTAGGAACTAATAGCTCCTCATCTACATGCAAGTGTGGCTCCCTCTCAAGTGAATACTTCATGGCTTTCTCCTCCTGAAATTTTATATCCCGTCGCACAACAGTTTTTCCACTATCTGGAAAATACACACGATAGTTTTGGGGCGTATCAGTGTACCCCACAAATATCCCAACCTCTGCGGTTAGCTCCAACTTCTTCCTGGCATCCTTCGTCACATGCATGTAAATGTTAGCACCAAAAATCCTCAAATGAGAAAGATCAGGCTTCTTACCGGAATAAGCCTCCTCGGGTGTACTCATGCCAAGTATCCTGTGACCACAACGATTCTGCACATAAACTGTTGTATTGCATGCTTCCACCCACAAGTGAAGGGGTAGGCCCTAATGATGCAACATCGCCCGTGCAGCACCCACGATCGTTCTGTTCTTCTGCTCAGCAACCCCATTCTGCTGTGGGTTATGGGGAGCTATGAGCTCTCTTCGAATCCCTTCTACACTGCATAAACCCTTGAACTCGCCAGAGATGTATTCACCACCATTGTCGCTCCTAAGAGCCTTCACCTTCTTCCCTGACTCCTTCTCGACCAGTGCTTTGAACTCATAGAACTTTGAGTATGTCTCGCTTTTCTTCTGCATGAAGAAGATCCAGCACTTACGAGAGAAATCATCAACAAAGATCATATAATACCTGTGTTTTGCTGTTGAAGCTACTGAGAAAGGTTCACACACGTCTGTGTGAATTCTCTCAAGGATCGTCGTGGTGCGACTATCCTTCTCGTGAAAGGTGGCTTTCACAAACTTTCCCAAAGTACACCCCTTGCACTGATCTGACTACGCAAGAGTGCCTTTAGGAAGCCCTGTAGTGATCTGCTGCAGTATCTTCAAGGCTCCATGGTGAAGGTGACCCAATCTCCTATGCCACAGCTCGCCATCATCCCGGCTCACCAATCCTTCTGCCTTGCATGCCATTGCTGCGCAGCCATCTACATGCAACTTGTTGGCATTATGAGACAAGTATTGTCCTTGATGGCAAATCACACTGATGACAAATCATAGTGCAGAAGGATAGCAGCAAGGAATTGATGGTCAGTCTACAAGTATGAAGAAAAATATATACACGCTGGTTCACTATATACCAAGTCGCGTATACAAGCAGGTTCACTATATACCAAGTCGCGTATACGCAGGTTCGCTATATACCAAGTCGCGTGTACATGCTGGCTGGCCTCAGTAAAAGCGCGTGTATGTGGAAAACTTATCTTTGGTCCATGGCGGTTATTCCTTGGAAGTTGTGCCTATGGTTTTGGACCTTGGTGTCTCGACGGACGTGTTGATCCCTAGTTTTGAAGTTGATGGTATTGGATTTCTATGGTTTTGGCCCTTGGTATTGAACAAGGCCTAAGGCTATATAAGGAGAAGGAAATCATTAGGCAAGAGCATCTGAAAAGTCTTGAATATCTGATGAAGTATTAGATCCAGTATGCAGGTTATTGGTTGATGATGTATTGCTTGATCTGAGCTAAGGAGAGATCTCATCAGTTGATGGAGAACAAGATCTAAGGAGAGATCGGGATCAAATGGTTTGAAATGAACTATCTTTATATGGTTGATTATGCGTATTTCTAGATCTGCATACTGACGCAATGTTATGTTCTGGGTATAACTCATGTCTGGTACAACTGCAAGTTATGAAAAATTATTTTTAGATCTGTACGCAGGTTGTCTTCGGTAGAACCGCGTGTATACGCGGGTTGCCTTCATTGAAGTAGCGTATATCTTTTGGAGCTTGATTTTTGGGTTGCAGCTGGGTCTGACTGTTATTACAGAGTTCTATAGTTTGCTCTGTGTTCTGGTGACTGGGTTTGACAGGGTTGTTTTGTAATCTGCTATGAAAGTTGAATGAATTGTGGTCTTCAGATTGTAATGTTGTGCTTCAGGAATATCCAGTCTGAAAATGTATGAAAGTTGGTACCTGAAGGAAAGAAGATTGTAGGCCAACACCTACGTACTAGTATCTTAGCTAGTACAAGAGCAAAGGGGGTTGGAACTCCCTTCCAAGAAAGTTTGGAGAACGAGAGAAGGTTGAAGCCTTCAGCAGGTTGTAGCCAGCGTACTGGTATAAGGCTGCACCAGTACAAAAGATTGTAAACTGAAGTTTCATAGTAAAGAAAGATAGAGACGACTTGCAGCGGTGGTTTTCACCCACATTGGGTTTCCACCTTATATCATGGTGTTCATGTGTGTGTTTACTGTGTGATGATCTGTTCTGTTATACTGCACCTGTTTTACTATCATGGTTAATAATGTCCTGATGCATTTACTGAAGATAAGCTACTGAATCATAAGTTTTATTGCTATACGCTGGTTGCTTTAGACAAAGTTGCGTGTACACGCTGTTTCACTTAACTGAAGTAGCGTATATGTTTCTGAGCATAAAATGATTTTTTTTTTTTCTGATAATACTGATTCACCCCCCTCTTAGTATTATTTCCAACAATTGGTATCAGAGCAGGTCCTTCAGAGAAGCTTGATCGCTTGAAGGTAGATCGGTCATCGTGAGCAACTATGAGAGAGAAGCATCAATCAGGCCACCGGTTTTTGATGGGACAAACTTCAATTATTGGAAAGTAAGAGTTACTGCCTATCTTCAATCTCTTGGTACAGAAGTTTGGGACATCGTAGATACAGGCTACACTTTTCCTTCAGCTACTCCTACAGATGCAGACGAGAAAAAGAAATATGAAACAAATGCGAAAGCAGTCAATACTCTATTGGGATGTATATCTCAATCGGAATTCATGAAGGTAATGCACTATAAATCTGCAAAAGAAATATGGGACAAAATTGTCACGAGCTATGAAGGAGACGAACAGGTAAAGCGTGCTAAACTTCAAACTCTCAGGATTAAGTATGAGACTCTCAGAATGTATAATGATGAAAGTGTGGCTAACTATTTCCTTAGGGTAGATGAGATTGTTAATTGCATGAAAAACTTGGGTGAAGAAATAAAAGAGGCTATTGTGGTTGAAAAGGTTCTAAGATCTTTGTCCCCCAAATTTGAATCTAAAGTGTCTGCCATAGAAGAAAAAGAAAATTTGCAAATTCTTACTATGTCTCAGCTTCACGGAATTCTAACCGCTTATGAAATGAGAAAGGGAGGTCCATCAGACAGAAGAGAAGCTGCCTTCAAAGCTTCAGGCAAAGAAGATTATTATGAAGCAAGTCACGTGCCAGAAGATGAAGAAGAAGAATCAAATTTTGTCAGAAATCTTCAAAGGGGTTCTGGAAGGTTCAGAGGTAAGTTACCTTTTAAATGTTTTGCTTGTGGAAGAGTAGGTCATTATGCTGCCAAATGTCCTCACAAAGATAAGAATGACAAGGGAAAGGAACCTGTTAAATGGAACAAGAAACAGAATGAAAAGAAGAAAAGCTATTACACTCATGAGGATAGTGATGGTCTTTCAAATAGTGACGAAGATGAACAAGGTAATAGATATAAACTTTTAATGGCTTTTGAAGATGAAGACTACATGGATGCTATAGATGTAGATGGCTTTTATGAAGAAATGAATAATCTCAAAGTTTGCTTAGAAGAGAAAAGTGCTATTATTGATTCTCTACAATATCAACTGACTGAAAAGGAAAAACATCTTGAAAAATTGGAATGTGAGATTGTTTGTCTTAGAAAGGAGATTGAGAAAACAAAAGCGATTAATCTCAAATTTGTCAAAGGATCTGAAACCTTGGATGAGATTATCAATGTGCAGCGATCTCCTCTGATCAAGACAGGTCTGGGATATAATGGAGAAACATCTCAAGCCTCTACCTCTAAAAGTTATCTTGATGCAGCAAGGAGAAGCGAGCAAAGGCCAAATAAAAGTCATCAGGGGAATCAGGGACAGTTTACCTCAAGAACAAATAAAGACCATCAAGAAATTCGGGACAAACTGCCTTAAGGACAAACAGAAGCTACAATCAGCCACAGGTAAAATCTTCCCAACTTGCTCCAAGAATGAATGTGAATAGAAGCTACAATCGGTTGGATGATAGATCTGATTATCGCAGAAGTTTCTTTAATGGCCAATGCTTTTCTTGCCATAACTTCGGTCACAAAGCAGCTCAATGTGTTGCCTACAAGACAATCATGACTAGAGAAGCTCAAAAGCAAGGGAGAATGACTGGAACCATGAAAAGGACTTATAACAACTTTTCGGTTCTTGAAAATGAAGTTGAATGCTCTATTTGTAATAACTTTGGTCATGAAGATTCTGAATGCAGGAGCAGGTTCTGGAAGACAACTCAGAAGGAACAAACCTCAAATGTCAGAACATGGAGAATAAAGGAACCACAACCAGAAAGATGTGGGATAGCCTTTTATGCAGAAGGTCAAGAAAGTCTATGGTACATTGACAGCGGATGTTCGAAGCATATGACAGGGGACAAAGAAAAGCTTGAGTCATATACCGCATTAGAAAAGGGGAAGAAAGTTTCTTTTGGAAATGATATCTCTGCAGCCATAAAAGGAAAAGGTGTTGCTCCGTTGAAAGAGAAGGTCAAAGCAGGAAATGTTTTATATGTTGATGGATTGAAGCATAATATTCTGAGTGTCAGTCAAATGTGCGATCAAGGAACAGAGGTAATATTTAGATCAAATGGATGTTGTGTTCGCGATCTTGATACAGGTAAAACAGTGCTCAAAGAAAGAAGGACTCCAAATAATCTATATATCTTTGAGGAAAGACAACAATGCTACTTGAGCAAGGATGATGAACATTGGCTATGGCATCGGAGGTTGGGGCATCTAAGCTTTTCACAAATAAGGAAAGCATGCAAATATCAGGCAGTTCGTGGTCTTCCAGATATCAAAATTCCAGACAACACCATATGCAAATCTTGTCAGTTTGGAAAGCAAACCAGAACTAACTTTCCAGAGAAGGAAGGATCAGCTAGCATGCCTCTTGAGCTAGTCCATACAGATGTATGTGGTCCATTTAGGAAAAGGACACCTCGAGGAGAAGAATATCTGATATTATTCATTGACGATTTCTCAAGGTTTGTCTGGTTAGGGCTTATGAAGCACAAAGATGAAGCATTCGAGAAATTCAAATCCTTCAAAGCCTTGGTTGAAAATGAATCAGGACACAAAATTAAGTGCCTCAGATCTGACAGAGGTGGGGAGTTTACCTCAAACGAATTTTTCGATTTCTGTGAAGAACATGGGATAAGAAGAGAATTCTCTACAGCTAGAACTCCTCAGCAAAATGGGGTTGTGGAAAGAATGAACAGAACAATCCAACAAATGGCTCGTGCTATGCTTGATGAATCAGGTACTCCCGCAACTTTCTGGGGTGAAGCTGCACATGCTGCGGTTATTATTCTTAACAAAACAAATGTCCGAGTAAACAGCACTCAAACACCTCATGAGCTCTGGAGTGGTGAGACTCCTTCGGTGAAGCACTTCAAAATCTTTGGGAGCAAATGTTATATTAAGAATACTGATGAGCAACTTGGAAAACTTGAACCAAGAGCAGATGAAGGTATTCTTCTTGGTTATTCTCCACATAGCAAAGCATACAAATGCTACAATAAAAGACTTGGCAGAATTGTTGACAGCATTGATGTAGTGGTTGATGAGAAGGGATACATTCCTAGGCAAGTTCATCATGAAGACATTGAAGAAGATGAAGGCTACCCTCAAAGGCAGAATGATGAAGAAGAAGAACCTCAAGAAGAGGAAGAACCTCAAGAAGAACCAGAGGAGCAGACAAGAATAGAAGAGAAGACTCCATCCAGATATGTTCAAAAGAATCATCCAGAATCTCAGATCGTGGGGCAGAAAGAAGCAGGAGTACAAACAAGAAGAAGAATTGCAGAAGCTTCAAGCTATTTGGCATTACTCTCTTCCACTGAACCACAAAATGTGAAAGAGGCATGCAAAGATGAATGTTGGGTCAAAGCAATGGATGAAGAACTTGAGCAGATCGAAAAGAACAACACTTGGGAACTGGTTCCTAGACCAAAAGATAAGAATGTCATAGGGACAAAATGGGTCTTCAAGAATAAATTGAATGAAAATGGAGAAGTAATTAGAAACAAGGCCAGACTTGTTTGTAAAGGGTATGCGCAGCAAGAAGGGATAGATTTTGAAGAGACCTTTGCTCTTGTAGCAAGACTTGAGGCCATCCGAATGTTCCTTGCTCTCTCAAGCTTTCAAAACTTCAAGGTATTTCAAATGGACGTGAAATCAGCCTTTCTGAATGGAGACTTAGAAGAAGAAGTATATATTGAACAGCCAGATGGTTTCATTCTTGGGAATGATCCAAACCTTGTATGCAGATTGAAAAAGGCTCTCTATGGTCTCAAACAAGCTCCAAGGGCTTGGTACTATCGGTTGGACAAATATCTTCACCAACAAGGCTTTTCAAAAGGATCAGCAGATAGCAATCTCTATATAAAAGTTGAAAATAACAAATTGCTAATACTTGTTGTTTATGTAGATGATATTATCTTTGGCAGCAATGAAGAGACTATGAGTCAAAACTTTGCCTTGGTCATGCAGAAAGAATTCGAAATGTCACTACTTGGAGAATTGACATACTTCCTTGGATTGCAAATCCAACAAAATGAAGGAGGCATCTTCTTGTCTCAAACCAAGTACCTCAAGCAGATCTTGAAGAAGTATGGCATGGAAGAGTCAAAGCCAGTATGTACACCCATGGTTACAGGATGCAGCCTCAGTGCAAATGATGAATCAGCAGCAGTTCATCAACCAACTTATAGATCCATGATTGGGAGTTTGCTTTATTTGACAGGTACCCGACCAGACATCATGCATGCAGTCGGAATAGTTGGAAGATTTCAAGCAAATCTGAAGGAGACTCATCTTCAGGCAGTGAAGAGAATTTTCAAGTATCTTCAAGGGACACAAAATTATGGCTTATGGTATCCTAGAGATACAGATCTCACACTTCATGCTTATACAGATGCAGATTGGGCCGGAAGCGTGGATGACAGGAAGAGCACAAGTGGTGGTGCATTCTTTATGGGCTCCAGATTAGTATCTTGGTTCAGCAAGAAACAGAGCTCGATTGCCTTATCTACAGCTGAAGCAGAATATGTGGCTGCGGCATCTTGTTGCACACAACTTCTTTGGATGATGCAAACCTTGCAGGATTTTCAAATCACCTGCACTTCACCAGTCTCTATCTTATGTGATAATACAAGTGCAATCAACATTTCAAAGAATCCAGTCATGCACTCAAAGACCAAGCACATACCAATCAAGTACCATTTTCTTCGGGAACAAGTGCTTGAGCAGAAGGTCAAGTTGGAGTATGTTCCTTCTAAGGAACAAGTTGCTGACATTCTCACAAAACCACTGCCCAGGGAAATTTTTGAATATCTCAGACAAAAGCTGGGAGTAGTTGATGCTTCATCCTGCTTGTCTGTTCTACAGAAAATTTGGTATACGCAAGTTACGTAAGGGATATCCGCGTATATACGCCGATCTATGCTGGGAAAGTCGCGTGTATGGTGTACGCGTGTTGCAGAAAGCATATCTGCGTGCATACACTGTTTTATGCAGGAGAAGTCGCGTATATGGAGTTCTGAACAGCAAGGGCAGACTCTGGTTGGAGAAGGTCTGAGATGGGTATGCCAGAATGCTTCAGGCACAGTTTCAGGGGGTGCAGCAGGCACAGGTTCAGGGGGAGCAGCTTAAAGTCTCATAAAGCATTGTTGGCATTTAGATGCTTTTGGTTCTAGTACACAACTGTTGTTGGTTTCAGGAGAAGGAGCTCAGAAGGAAATCTTGGTTGCTGATCTAAAAAGATGTTTATCAGATGCTGCTTGTGACCTTCATAAGTCTTGGTCTAGATTTGTTGTCTCTATGTCATGTATTTTTTTGTGATATCTCTTTTATGGTGTCAAGGTCATGTAATGGCCTATGTTGGTTTCCCCACTATGCCTGGGATGAATGATGTAATATAATTGGTTGTTTCTGATGTATCCCCTCTTGGTTGGGAGTATGGATGTATGTATTGAGTCTTTTGGTGATAGGAAGGTCCCTTATGGTGTATAAGTCTTGGTTCTTTTAAAGAACATCTTTTGCAGATCTTGCCTACAGTCAGGGGGAGCATGTTTCAGCACAGCCAAGCAAAGATATCAGCATGTACTCAGGGGGAGCACAGCGCTTTGCCCTTGATGACAAAGGGGGAGAGTGATTTGATTTGGTGTTGTTGCCATCAAGTTCAAAGGGGGAGATTGTTGGCATTATGAGACAAGTATTGTCCTTGATGGCAAATCACACTGATGACAAATCATAGTGCAGAAGGATAGCAGCAAGGAATTGATGGTCAGTCTACAAGTATGAAGAAAAATATATACACGCTGGTTCACTATATACCAAGTCGCGTATACAAGCAGGTTCACTATATACCAAGTCGCGTATACGTAGGTTCGCTATATACCAAGTCGCGTGTACACGCTGGTTGGCCTCAGTAAAAGCGCGTGTATGTGGAAAAGTTATCTTTGGTCCATGGCGGTTATTCCTTGGAAGTTGTGCCTATGGTTTTGGACCTTGGTGTCTCGACGGACGTGTTGATCCCTAGTTTTGAAGTTGATGGTATTGGATTTCTATGGTTTTGGCCCTTGGTATTGAACAAGGCCTAAGGCTATATAAGGAGAAGGAAATCATTAGGCAAGAGCATCTGAAAAGTCTTGAATATCTGATGAAGTATTAGATCCAGTATGCAGGTTATTGGTTGATGATGTATTGCTTGATCTGAGCTAAGGAGAGATCTCATCGGTTGATGGAGAACAAGATCTAAGGAGAGATCGGGATCAAATGGTTTGAAATGAACTATCTTTATATGGTTGATTATGCGTATTTCTAGATCTGCATACTGACGCAATGTTATGTTCTGGGTATAACTCATGTCTGGTACAACTGCAAGTTATGAAAAATTATTTTTAGATCTGTACGCAGGTTGTCTTCGGTAGAACCACATGTATACGCGGGTTGCCTTCATTGAAGTAGCGTATATCTTTTGGAGCTTGATTTTTGGGTTGCAGCTGGGTCTGACTGTTATTACAGAGTTCTGTAGTCTGCTCTGTGTTCTGGTGACTGGGTTTGACAGGGTTGTTTTGTAATCTGCTATGAAAGTTGAATGAATTGTGGTCTTCAGATTGTAATGTTGTGCTTCAGGAATATCCAGTCTGAAAATGTATGAAAGGTGGTACCTGAAGGAAAGAAGATTGTAGGCCAGCACCTACGTACTAGTATCTTAGCTAGTACAAGAGCAAAGGGGGTTGGAACTCCCTTCCAAGAAAGTTTGGAGAACGAGAGAAGGTTGAAGCCTTCAGCAGGTTGTAGCCTGCGTACTGGTATAAGGCTGCACTAGTACAAAAGATTGTAAACTGAAGTTTCATAGTAAAGAAAGATAGAGACGACTTGCAGCAGGTGGTTTTCACCCACATTGGGTTTCCACCTTATATCATGGTGTTCATGTGTGTGTTTACTGTGTGATGATCTGTTCTGTTATACTGCACCTGTTTTACTATCATGGTTAATAATGTCCTGATGCATTTACTGAAGATAAGCTACTGAATCATAAGTTTTATTGCTATACGCTGGTTGCTTTAGACAAAGTTGCGTGTACACGCTGTTTCACTTAACTGAAGTAGCGTATATGTTTCTGAGCATAAAATGAAAAAGTTTTTCTGATAATACTGATTCAGCCCCCCTCTCAGTATTATTTCCAACACAACTGATAAAGGTTCCTGACTCGAACCCCTATCTTCCGGGTTTCTCCAGTTGTCTTGTTGCGCAGGAAAGCCTTTCCCTCACTGAAAAAAAACATCATATCCCTTGTCTTCTAACATCGCCACAGAGATAAGATTCTTCTTCAATCCTGGAACATGCATCACTTACTTCAATACAAAGGGTTTACCAGACTCCCTCTCAAAGGAAATGGCACCAATACTGGTCGCAGTGTATCCACCATCATCGCCCATCTTGATGTGCACTCCAAGATCTTTCTCCTCAAGATCAGAAAACAAATCTCGATCTCCTGTCATGTGAAAAGACGCACCACTATCCAAGAACCACACCGATCCCATCACACTTGAAACCAAGCATACGATCAATGAAAAATCAAGCTCAAACTGCGAGGCTAGAGCCTCTCCTACTGCAGATCCAGCAGCTTGCTTGTTCTTCTTCTTCTGCGGACAATTAATGGCATAGTGTCTGTGCTGGTGACAGTGAAAGCACTTCCCCTTGGACATGTCCTGCTTCTTGCCTTTCGCACCGGACTGAGAAGCTTTCTTGTTCTTCCCCTTCTTTGCTTTGGCAACCAAAGCGCAATTTTCTTCATCAAGTGCCTTTGATGAAGATTCGTCCCTGGTATTCCGCCTGATCTCCTCCTACACAAGATCTGACCAAAGTCTCTCCCATCCTGGCAATTTCTCCCGACCATTGACAGAGTCCTGATAGGAATGCCAACTCTTTGGAAGACCACGGAGAGCCAAGCTCACCAAGTCCTCGTCATCGACAGTCACCTCCACACTCTCCAACTCATCCTTGCACTAAGTGAACTTCGTGAGATACTTGGGCATACTGTCTCCCTTCTCGCATTTGATGTTTCTGAGTTTATCCTTGAGCGCCAACTTCCTCTGGTCGCTCTTACTTTGGAATAGATCTTTCAACGCTTTCCACATCAAGTATGGAGAAGCCTTTCCATGCAGGCTGGACATAATGTGATCCTTCATGCCCTCCAACAGAATCCTTCGACACTTTGTTGTCTTCTTTTGCCAAGCATCAACTTGCGAAGTATCAGTAGGCTTTGGGACATCAGCCTCTATGAATTCCTTCAGCCCATTATCATCCAACACCGCCTCCATCCTGTCCTTCCATGCAATATAGTTCAAGTTGCCCTCAAGAGCATACTCTAATCGCAATCCGTTGAAAGACATTGCAACGTTGACACCAAGAAAACACTGTTGCAAATTCGAATTCCACCAAATCCAAACTCAACCGCCTCTGATCTAGAATTCGTGAGAACAAAGTATTTCTCGTACAGATATTGACTGTATGGGCTTTTACCGGATATCTCACATGCCAAAAGAAGGATGAATCCAGAGGCTACCTGGCCCGATTACAGACTTTGCCTGAAGAAATAAAATGTAAACACTTTCTGAATAATAGCTCTGATGATCAACAAATCCGATACCATGTAGAAATTTTGAATAATATGACACTTATTCACAGAGATTATCCCGATTATACACTATTGCGGAATACATGCATAATACATAATCTCCTCTACGTTGATCATCAATTTAGCAACATTAAAAACAATGAAACATCAATCGCATGCACACATTAACACAGTATGTAACCCGGGGAAAGCATGCAGCTGAAAAAACCCACACTATCTGTATATTATAATGATAGAGAACATGTAACAATACATAGTACAATACTCCTCACAAGTACTCAGTACTATCTCCACCTGTTACACACAAACTAGCTCAGATCTGATGCCTCAAATCTCCTCCACTGTTTGCATGCCTCCACTGCGCAATCCTGCAAGAGAATCAATCACTCTATGAAACCGAATTCCTTTGGTTATACTACGCAAGCCTCATGGGAAATCTCCATCCATGCATGTACAAATCTCATGCACAACTATAGTCACAACTGATAGCAATCTCAACCTCTAACACCTGTCTCCACTGAACTGTACATGCACTGAGTTAACTGATGTATTCTTCAGTTGCTTTATGAGTTAATAATTAGTGAATTAATTAATATTTAATTCACACAACTCATCACTAGTGTATTCTTTAGTTATAAAATACAACTAGTTCAACCAAGTCAAACTGAACACAACTCCATCAACTCCACAATCAACTCCAGCGAAACTCAACCACATGAGTTCTAACTGAAGTCAGCATGCAATAGCTCAACTGACCCACAAAGAAAGCGGATTTCCTTCTGACAGCTGCATGTGCCACATCTGTAGCTCAAACTGAAGTGCTCCAAGAGGATAAGATAATGTTTATAGTCCAAATATTATTATGAGACAATAATATTCGACTGTTCTATTTTTAGCCTGGCAGTCTAAAAATAGAAACCACCCATATGTCTAAAAATAGAAGTCCATATATTTTTACCAACGTGACCAATCATCCACAATAGCATCCTGCAACTCATAGACCATGATCCATATGTCTAAAAATAGACATAGTCTAAAAATAGACTTTGCGCCAAAAATAGCCTGCGGGCCCACTTAGTGAAGGCGACTTCTTTCCACTAAGCTCCATCATCTTGTTGCATTCTCAACAAAAAAAAGATGGTGGCCTCGGTCTTAGAGATATAGACCTCATGGGAAAGGCCCTGGGAGCCTAAAAATTATGGATATGGATAACCAACCCCAACTCCCCTTGGGGTACCCTTTGGAATGAAAAGTACACTCCCTCCTTAACGCAAGAGAAAATCATTAGGCTCAATGGAAACATCAAAGGTTATGTCATATGGAATCAAGCCTAGGAGAACAACGACATCATCCAAAGCGGCAACAAGGCTCTTTTTTGGGAGGGTGCCTAGCAACAAAGGCCGGAACTTGATAAAGATCACTATCAACATATCAAGGCTGAAATTCAAAATAGAGGCAAGATCAAAGTCAACCAGTACTAGGGAAAAAGTGAAGAAAATGACAGATGCAGAAATTGGATCAATCAAGAGGAATGGACTCCCCATATGAACCCCCAAACCTGGTTGGACCTCTCCACAAAGTTACAAAAAGATAAATCCTCCTTGACTTTGCTGAGGATAAGCTCAGATGGGGGAAAAACTCCACAGGATGCTTCATCTTAAGCAAAGCCTACAAATACATAGCAAAGCACAACCAACTCCAACCAGATCCGAAATGGAATGCAATCTAGGACAGGAAGCACTGACCGAAAATATCCATCTTCCTTTGGTTATTCATGCACATAAAAGTTTTAACGTGGGACAATCTCAGAAGAAAAGGCTTTATAGGCCCCTCGAGATGCCCCCTCTGCCAGCAAGATGAAGAAACCCCCAATCATTTGTTAAATATCTATCCTTTCGCATCCAATGTTTGGAATTTGATTTCCTTGGTCTTTAAAAGCTCTGATCAAGACCCCTCTTCCATTCAAAATACCATCACGAACTGGAGAACGGTCTTTTCCCCCCATCCTCTAGTTAACCGCACATAGAATTTACTTCTAGGTTTGATCTGCTGGGCTATGTGGAAGGAACGCAACACGAGAATATTTCGCAGCCTCTCCATCCAGGAGGAATTCATTATCGTGAAGATGAAAAGTGCGCTTCATGAAACAATAACCTCACTACCCACTCAGACTGTCAAAGCCCCTCCCACTCTCTACGAAGTGAGAATTCTCTCAATGTTGGATCTCCTTCATATCAAGGTTCGTGAAGTCACTCCCCTCCCCAGGCATGATAATAAAAATAACACGTGGCAGCTGCCAGAGCAGGGGACTTTCAAGCTCAACTACGATGGCGTAGCTAAAGGGAATCCGGGCCCAACAGGTTTTGGAGGGGTCTTCAGAAACTCTAAAGGTGAGACAATCTAGATTTATGAGGGCAATATAGGTTCAGCTACCAACAACTCTGCGGAACTTCATGCCTTGGAACATGGCATCGCCATAACGTACTACCTCAACCTCAGTCCTCTGATAGTTGAAGGAGATTCCACGCTGGCTACCCAAATTGGCAAAAAACTTCAACAGGGTATCGAGGTGGACAAGATCTCGAAAAATTGGCACCTAAACAAAATAATACAACGAATCAAGCAGGTAATTGACAACATGGAAGGCATTCACTTTCAAGAAATCAGAAGGAAAGGAATAAATTCGCGGACATACTGACGAATGAGGGTACAACTTGTACCCTTCGCCTGAAGTCCCGCGTGTCGTAGGATTTGGAGGACAGGGAACTCCGTCAGCAATGCACATCTATCAATGAAGAAGAAAAGAACTTTAACGAACAATAATTGTTCAAGTACTTTTCATCATTATAAGATGGATTCTCTGCTCAATGAGAAGGACAGGTGGAGGGCGTCTGAGTATGGTCCCTTCCTTGGCTCGCTTGTCTCCAGAGCCTGCGATGCCACCTCCCCTCTCCCTTTTGTGACCGCCATCTCTAAGTCTCATCCTCCCAGCTCTGCCATTACTTCCCCGCCCCTCCTCAGATCTTCGCATGCTCTCCCTTCCCGCCCCCTCTCCCTCATCTTGGTCTGTCTCCTCCCCTGGCATCTATAAATTCACCCCTCCCATTTCTCCCCCTCATTCTTCTCACTTCCACTCCCCTCCTCTGTTTGCCCCTCGTTCTCTGGTTCCCCTTGCATTCCCACCCCTTTGTTTTTCTCATGGCTCCGAGGATGGACTCCACCTCTGGTCCTAGTAGGGGATGTGTGCGCAGTCGCATAGCCTCCCATTGGCAGTCCTTGGGACCTGCCCCTACCACTTGCGTGGAGACTGCTGCTAGGCGCGCTTACCTATGCTACTCGACGACGGTTAACCCGAAGACTCGACAACGAATTTCAAATTTAGAGGCCCAAGCCAATACTCTCTGCAGAGAGGTCACCACGGAGGAGGTTGATGCAGAATTTGCTTGGATTCCTGACCCTGCTCTCACCCGGTGTGAGAAAACCTCTACGCGCGTATAATAGAAACATGGTGGCAAATGAAGACCATCATGGGGCTTGCTATGGAGGAACAAGAGAATCATTCCAAGACTCTGTAAACTAGGATTGATCGGCTCACAAAAAAGTTTGTAGTGTATGTTGAAGCCATCCATCATTGCAGATTTATCACTCGGGACGCTCCGAATTACACTGTCATTAAGAAGAAGGCTACTACGAAGGTTCATTCTATTACTGAAGGAACCCAAAGCATAAAGAAAGAGGACCTTGGGCCTCCACGAGTCATCGGGTCATCACCACGCAGCAGGAGGGAAGCTCACAGGAGACTTCGATTCGCCTGGATGAGGATCGGGTCACCACCAACCAGGAGTGATGCAGGTAGTTTCCTTCTGGTTTATCTTCCCTAGTGTATGTGCTTCTACCTCCACAAAAGTTTGTCTGTCGCAGAGGCTCATAATCTCTGCATGGTCAGCTGCCTCAAGGCGTTCTTCTCCCTTCTCGGCAACTAATTTCTTGATTTTGTATCGTTGTAATGAGAGCACCTCTCAGCTCCTCTTTTGTACTATGTTCCCTCTTTTGTCTGGTTCGCACTGTAAATACAACCTGTGCTATGACCAGTACTAGCTTTTTGGCAAGGTCATGTGTCGGGTACTTTCCCACACAACCCTTTTTTGTAATCTATCAGTTTATCAAGTAATATACTATCTTATTTACAAAAACAAAAACACAGTTTAGAAGGCATGTAGCTGCCACATCTCTTCTCAAAGATAAGCTACCATCGCCTGAGCTAGTTTATTTCCATTCTGCATCTAAACAATTTTTAGTACTTTTTTATTAGTGAATTGAAGTTTTATTTTTGTTGTATCTCTATGTTTCTATTTATATTTGAATTTCCTTTTGTTCCTTCATAAAGCTGAATCAATGGTAGTAGAGTTTCATTCTCTTTCTCTGTTTTTATGTGCATGTCCCCAACAAGGTCAGGGTATAAGGATTTGGCACTTGAATTGGTTGAGCCTTTGCAAGACCATCCCTGCCAACACCGACAACCTCACATGGCGGAAGAAAACAAATATGATGGAGCAGGAGATCCTATCAAACTATTGCTTGAAGAAGCCCTCGAGTGGTAGAGGAACGAGATGATGGACAACTTTTCCCAGATCCTTTGGTGGATGCCCATTGGCGACACATCTCATCCATTAGTCACTTCGGAGGCGTCACCCCCTTCAAGGTACACGTGAAATTCAATATCCCTATATTCGAAGGTAAAATAGATATAAATTTTGTAGATAAATGTTAATTTTAGGTATGTTTATGCTAGAGCAATTTATTTCAATTTCTTTTCCACATTAGCAATCACATTAGCATAAAGTAAACTGCAGATATAACATAAATATAAATAGTAGAAGACAAGTCAAGACAAGAGGACACAAGATGTGGCGCTAGCCAGGGACAAACCCCACAATGTGGGGAATCCTTGATCAATTCTTCTTTTATGTTCTTCAAAGTTCAGCAGAGAAAGTGAGAGAGATAGTACATTTACAATAGAAGTCAATCACTTTGACTTGTGATATCAGCATGAGATCAGTTGAAGACATATTGCTTCAACTGATTCTCTAAGGTGACTCGTTCACCTATCATAGTGTTGCATCTCATCTATTTGCTGCAAATTACTGTGTGACACCTTGTTGTACTGTCACATGTGTTGAACCTTGATGATTGAGCTGCTCTCATCTTCATGCTGCTTATCATGTTGCATCTTCCATGGTCTTATTCATCATCAAGCTCCCCATGCTCATGATCTCATTCATCATTATGCTGCCCATACTCATATCATCATGCGTCATTATGCTGCCCATGCTCATATCATCATGCTGCCCATGATCTCATACATCATGCTACCTTCCTTCGGAGACAGATGCTCTAGCTGTTTCGGCAGTTCCCGGTAGTTCCGGCTTTTCTGGCAGTTCTGGCTTTTTCGGCAGTTTCGAAAGTTCCGACATTTTCGGCTTTTTCGGCTTTTTCGGCTTTTCTGGCTTTTTCGGCTTTTCCGGCATTTCCTACTTTTCCAGGAGTTCCGGCTTTTCCAGTAGTTCCGGATTTTCCGACAGTTCCAGCTTTTCCGGATTTTCTGGCTTTCTGACTTTTCACGCAGTTCTGGCTTTTCCGGCTTTTCCAGCAGTTTCGGCTTTTCTTGCTTTTCCAGCAGTTCCAGCTTTTCCGGCTTTTCCTTAGGATATCTCCTCCTACTAAAACCCAAAGACAAGTAGAGAGAGGAAGAGATCCAAGTGTGTGTAGAAATGACTTGAAGTCCTCTTCTATTTATACTAAAATGTAGAGGTTGAATAGACATGACTGTTGGGCTTCTGAGCCTACATAAGTTGCTGGTCGACTTAACAATTTGTCCATAACATAAATAAATTCATAACCTCATAAATACTTATAGGAATATGATGATCTTTGGATCAATCGTACACCTCTCAATGAGAGGGATCCAATAAAAATATCAGCTGCCATAAATAATATGACCCACATGGAGTTTGGCCCTAGTTGCCGATTTTAACAATAAATGGTTGAATCTATTGGAAGGTTATTTTTTGGTCCATAGTTTCTCTGATAGGGAAAATATTACTTTTGCACTACTTTAGGCCGCCCCCCATGTCAAGGACTGGTGGGAAACTTACTGTGAGAAAAGGGTCGAGGAAACCTCTTTGTTTATATCTTACCCCACTTGGAACTCTTTCTAAGATGCTATCAATGAACAATATTACCTCGTGAGGAGCTATGAGGACAAATACATACAATGGACCACACTATGACAACAAAGGGACCAAGATGTGCATGAGTTCACAAATATTTTTCATACTATATGCACAAAGTTGGGTATCAAAGACTCTGAGCGACATCTGGTGCTCAAGTATCGTGACTGTCTGCATAAATACACTAAGGAAGAAATGGAGTTCCTGGACATCTCCTCGCTTGATGTAACATACCGATATGTTTCCAAGATTGAACAAAAATTTAAACAAAAGAAGTGCAACTTTGGATCTGTGAATCAAAAGCAGGGCAAGAGCGCCCCCAAACCACAAAACAAAGGAAAAAGCCAAGGTGGAGTGACCCAGGACAACCCATTGAAGCCACAAGCAAAGAATGGCACCATGAAGATGAAGAAGGACACATGAAAGTGGTGTGAGTTCCACAAGAACCCCACTCACAACATAAATGAGTGGTGTGCTAAGCAGTCATTAGTGGCCCTCAAAGCATCAGAGTTCGATGCATGTTCTGATTCTGAGCCAAAACCCGATAAGGTGAATAACAAGGGGAAGCAGATTATTGACGCAGAACCCAGTGCCACCACCAAGGTCTAGAAGATTGAGCTTGAAGATCCAGAGGAGGGGGTGCGTCTCTTCCACTCACAGATGTGGGTGAAGGGTTCTTCGTTGCAGTTCATTGTCGATAGCAGGAGCCAAAAGAACCTCATTTCAGTAGAGGTCATGAAGCGGTTGGGCCTATTGACTATACCACACCCACAATCATACAATATCGGGTGACTCCACCAAGGATGAGATTCCACGTAGGCCAACAATGTTGCCTTCCCTACAACATCAAGCCCTTCACAGATGAGGTACTGTGTGATGTTGCTCCTCTTGAAGTTTGTGATGTGTTATTAGTCCAACCATACTTATGGAAGCGTCATGTTGTTTGTGAGTACGAGCCTCGCACTATTATTATTACTTTTGGCAATAAGTTATACAAGATACCAGAGGTAGCCCTGCCTACTACCATCTCTTTGATCTCTATTAAACAATGCAGTAAGATCATCTCACAAACTAGGAAAATTGTTTTCTTTCCAATTCGCTCTCAAAGCAAGGGGAAGATAGTGGCCAAATCCATGGTCCTCGGGAAGGGTTCCCCCACACAGCAGAAGCAGGTGGATAAGGTCGTGGAAGAATACAGGGACATCTTCTCCTCACCCACAGGGGTACCTTTGCATGTCAGGTCAAACATTCGATCGATCTGACTCCATGAGCACCTCTACCCAATGGGCTGATATACCACTGCTCCATTTTGGAAAATGAAGAAATCAAGCAGTAGATCCAGGAGTTGCTATAAAAAGGGCACATTCGACCAAGTTCCTCACCTTATGGGAGCCCGATTGTACTTTTACATAAGAAATATGGAACCTGTAGGCTCTACATTTATTATCGAGCATTAAACAAAATCATTATCAGGAACATGTATCCAATCCGATAGATTGATGACCTTCTTGACCAGTTCAAGGGGGCCAATTATTTCAACAAGATTGATTTGAAGTGTGGCTATCACCAGGTGCCAATAGAACCCATAGATGTACATAAGACCACCTTCAAATCCAAGGAGGGCCTTTTCAAGTGGTTGGTCATGCCTTTCGGGTTGACAAATGTCCCTGCAACTTTTATGAGGCTGATGGATGACATCTTGCGACCATTCACAAACTCATTCATGGTTGTATATCTAGACGACATCCTCATCTTCAACAAGAGTTGGGAATAGCTCTTGCAACACATTCGACAAGTCCTTTAAACCCCGTGGCAACACAAACTATGTGCCAACTTGGAGAAATGCAGATTTGGCATGAGCCAGGTCCAATATCTAGGGTACATCATTGATGATAAAGGGGTGCACGTGGATCTAGCTAAGATCCAAGTCATTCGAGATTGGCCAACCTTGACCACTCTAATAGAGATTCGCACCTTTTTTGGCCTTGCCAATTGTTATCTGAGGTTCGTGTTGGGATTCTCTCATATCACTTGGCCCCCAAGTCAGTTTACCAAGGGTGGAATGAAAACAAAGTTTTTTTGGTCTGAGTCCTAACATAAGGCATTCGTTGAGCTAGAGCATTGCCTCTGCTTTGCACCTGTACTCATATTACCATACTTGAAAAAAACATTTAAAATTGAGACAAACACCTTTGACTATGATATTAGTGCAATTCTCACCTAGAAAGGGCATCTGGTGGCCTATCATAGTGAGACACTTTCTGATACAATTCAAAAATACCCCACCTATGATAAAGAGATCTATTCTATCGTGCATGCATGCCAGCAATGGAAACATTACGTTATGGGGAAGGAGATGGTCATCCACACAGATCACCTACCTCTTTAGTTTATCCAAACATTGGGAAGTTGCAAAATGATCGACATCATAAGTGGTCTACATATATGAAATAATTCCACTTGAACATTAAATACAAGAAGGGCAACACTAATCATGTTGCAGATTGCCTCAGTCAGCCCCCAGTTGCAGCATTGACTATTGTTCTCAACTCTTGTGGCCACAAGACCTCCGGATGGCCGCAGTTGTACAAGAATGATCAAGATTTTTCCACCACATACCAAATGCTAGTGGATGGGAAAAAAGTGCCAAATTTCCACCTCCACAATGCATTGTTATGCTACCTAGGCCACCTTTGTGTTCCTTCAAGTGAGCATTCCAAGTTGATTTGGGAGACGCAGTATAGTCGAGTCACAGGACACTTTGGTGTGCATAAAACTATGGCGATAACACATAAATAATTTTATTGACTAAAACTCCAACAGGACGTTGAAAAATATATCAGATCCTACATTGCCTGTGTCATCGCCAAGTCAACAATCAAGAAGCAAGGTCTGTACACTCCTCTACCTACTCCCAACCAGCCCTAGGAATCCATCTCCATTTACTACCTGTTGGGCCTCCCTTTTACCAAGTATGGTAATGACTGTGTATTCGTGGTCGTGGATAGATTTTCTAAGATGGCTATATTGACGACTTGCAAGAAGAGTATCACAACAGAGGATACTGCCAAACTCTTCTTTGAACAAGTCTGGGTACGTTTTGGGATCCCGCAGGCCATTATATCAGATCGGGATAGCAGGTTCCTGAGCACATTCTAGTCGAGCCTATGGGCATTATTGGACACTAATCTCACCAAGTCGATTGCATTCCATTCTCAGAATTATGGCGAGACAAAGGTCGTTAACAGGATGATAGTGGACATACTACGCATGTACAACTCCAAGCATCCATGAACTTGGGATGAGATCCTTCCTTATGTGCAACATAGTTATAACAGATCTCTTCATAGCTCGACTGGTTGAAGTCATTTTCAAGTGGGTCTGGGATTTCAACCATTGTGTTTGATTGATGTTGCCATGCCTCATGCGACTACACAAACAGAATCCACACATGTACAGTCCGAGGTTTATAAAGCAACCTGCTTTATTGAATACATCCAACACATCTGCCAACAAGTGCATGACATATTGGATAAGTCCAATGTCAAGTACAAGTAGTGACATAATCAACATCGGGTGCCACACAAGTTTCAAGTGGGCAACAAAGTTTGGTTGCATTTGTAGAAAGAACACCTTGTTGAAGCCCATCGAAAGCTCAAACCACTTTGATACGGGCCTTATGCCATTACCAAGGTTGTGGGAGACAATGATTTTGATCTCAACATTCCCCCATCCCTTAGCCTACACCTAGCGTTCAATGTGGGTCGCCTTCGACCATACTTCCCACCACTGCTGGACACATCAGACATTGCTGAACAATTAACACCAACAGAGCTAAACCAAAACTACATGGAACAAGCCACAACTGATTGGGTCATGGACACGCAGATCAAGAACACACACTAGTAGAGGATCCAACTGCATCGGGTTGTCAAAGTGGGCCAACTCCTACACCAAGGCCAGTGGCTCACTAAGGACCAAGTTCAATAAAAGTTTCCCCATCTCATGGAGGCACTCAACGCAATGGGGACCATTGCTTCCTAAGGGGGGAGGACTGGTCAATGTGGATATTGGTGGCCACCTACCTATTCCACTTGGAAACTCACCATTGTTTCTTTCAATTTCCTTAATTTTAGAACAATTTACTATTTTTGGCAATTTTTTGGGTCCTGAACTTCTGGAGCCATTTCGAGGCCCTAAATGACGTTTTTTTGGAAAAAGGGCTAACCTTGCAAATGGTTTGTAGTAAAAAAATTGTAGTCCTCAGATAAATATTTCTAACGAGATATCGTACACGTCAAACGAATATCGTATGCCAAGCTACGACCCCAGGAAGTTGATGTACCAATTTACCCTAACGAGGCCCATAAAATTTTGGTGCTTCATCTCCTAGGGTTAGGTTTTTGGATGTTTAGGGTTTTCCATTATTTCTCAATAATAAATAGGCCTTCGAGCCTCATTGTAACACAATTTAGAAGGAATGTAGCCACCACATCTCTTTTCAGAGATAAGCTACCATCGCTTGAGCTAATTTATTTCCTATTTGCATGTAAACAATTTTCAGTACTTTGTTATTAATGAATTGAAGTTTTGTTTTCATTGTATCTTTGTGTTTTAGTTTATATCTGTATTTCATTTTGTTCCTTCATAAATCTGGATCAACTATCCACAAAAGTGAGGAAGCATCCCTTGGGTTCCCAAAGAAGATTTCAAGTTAAGTCCAGACATGAATATATGTAAAGCCCTCGTGTAGATGTGTATATGTAAAAACATGTAAAGCTATAATTATTTAAAAACAATATAATTAAAAATAGAAAATGGTATGACAATTTTATTTTATTATTATGCCACATCACTACAAAAGCTCAAGCTTTCATAAGGGGAGATGCTTGCCAAAATGTGGAACAATATTTAGAGTTTAAGAAATGAGAAATTAGTAAAAATTCCAATATCCAATATAACATTTGACTATGATAAACCTATGTTGTATTTTAAAATCACACTTTTTATTCGGTTTACAATATAATTTTATAAAACACTAATAACAATTTGATTGTAAGTGGTTGATCTAAACTTGGTAAATGAAAGATAAAGAAGTTTTGAAAATGGCATTCTAAATTTGTATTTTACTTTTTATTTAATAAGTATAAACAATATATATGATTATTAATTTCAATTTATGGGTTAGTGTAAGTGAAATAGTATTGAAAGTGGTATTGTAGATTTAAATATTCACATTTTCATTTAATAACTACAAATAGTATGTGTCAATTGGGGCTATCTTGAGTGGTTGGGCGGAATGGCTCTTATCTTCTCCACCCAATTCAAATCCTCGCTAGTGACATCATGGGATATAATGCCTTGATAAATATTGTTGTAATGGATTTGTTCCTATGAATATTGTTGTATTGGCTTCGAGCTTGGTGAACCCTAAAGTGAGTATACCTGTGGGTAGATCTAGTACCAACAACCGCACTCTATCCCTCGGGTTGAGAAGGACGCTGATTTATTTCCTTGAAATATATATATTATATTTGCCACCACCTTGATGTTAACTTGTAGATCACTGGCCATGTTGACATGGACATAAAAACAATGTAGGTGATGGTATGGTACTTTTTCAAAACTTGCATGTCATATATTACATGCACATGTTTTTGTGGCAAAACACATAGTAATTATGTTTTTCCCTTCTTTTTTTTCAAATTGTCAACAAATAAAATAGATGTTGTTTTAGACTCTTAGGGTGTAATGGATGATTATAGATGGTTTTTTTATGAACATTGTGTGAGAATAGTTTAGGGTGATGTTTCAGATCTATGATATGTGGTCCATCTTTAGGATGAGAGAGAGAGAGATAAATTGGAAACACAAAAGCGAGAGAGGCTACCAATTTCAATCAATAGCATTTCTCACTTTTATGTCTGATATTTACCTCACTCTCTCTCTCTCTCATTGTTATGTTGAACAACATACCATGGGTTTCAAATTCAACTTAAACTATTCTCACACAATGAATCCAAAAATCATTTATAATAAAAAAAAAACATGTTTTCCTATTCTAATGGTTGATTAAGCGAGTATTATGCAAACAAAGACTTAGTGATCATGAGAACCCATAGCTTTAATAATTGAAATCTTATAGAATCAATAGTTGGAGTCCAAGTAGGTATGTCTTTATATCTCATAGTAAAATTTAGTAATTCTTGAACTTATAATTCCTTCAAATTCTTAGTTGTTTTAAGATTACATGTATATAAAAAAACCCAAAATGAAAAATTTGAACATGGATCAACATAGATGGATGGATAACAACATGGATTAATAATGACACTAATATTTATGTAAGCTTAAGCCTAGTACACATATTTAAACAATGCACAAACTTAAGCATCCTTGACCAATACCATGGGGATTGCCAATTATTCAATTAGTTAAACATACTACCAATTGTATGATTTGGCCATACATAGGGAGGATAATCATATGTGATAAGCCCAAGGTCTTTCTCCTAAACATATCGAATAGCTCAAGATTTTCCAAATTTGCTAGATTGTTGGCATTTGGGAGCCCTGTAATTCATTAGCCTCTCCTATGATAAATGTCATGTTTCTATTGGTCAATGCACCATTGAATATTTTTGTGCCAACTAGAAGGGCATATCGTGCATGGTTTTTTACCACAACCTCCATAATAACGAGGAGGTTTCTAGCCCTGAGGGTTAGCTCAATTTGTTGAGTCTTGTTAGAGCACCTCTATTATTGAGAGGTCTCGGTTTCAATTCTCTCGACACTCTCAGGGTTAGGTTCCATGGTTGAGTCGACAAGAAGTGATCCTTTTGGGTACATCTACTTGTACAATATTATGTGGACGTAGTAGTCACTGATTTCCAGGGACCTTGAAGCAAAAAAAGGAGGATATTTTTACTGTAATTCTCAAGTTTTCGAAAATTTAATTGAGATTTCGACACTTAGGAGACTAAACTCTCGAAATAATAATAATAATACAACATTAATTATTTCATTCTTGAAATTTACAAGCTACTAATTTAGATGTAGTTTTCAAGAAATGTTCAAAGTCCTTAAAGATTCACTATTAAGATTCAATTGTTAAGAAAGACCTAATGATTTAGGGCATTGGGGTTGTAGAATGGTCAATCAATAAAGAACTATGGCCTACTTTATAGAGATGAAGAATAGAACTACAACAGGTAGTGCAAATTGCGTGGGTTAATAACAAAATTCATCCACATAGTTCCATAGGTATGTGGGTAAAACATTAGGACACAACACCAATACTTTAGTCGCCTAATCATTACACCACCCCATTCACACTAACATCCATAAAATGTGGGTAGAAACACTCTAAGATAGTTGCACTAGCAACCCAATTGCATAATCATTACATTATGACCTAGTGGCACTAACATTAAATCACATAATGATGCATACCATTACATAGATTTCAATAGTGAGTTATAGTTGGATATTACAACAATCACATATGATAAAGTGAGACCACAAAGAAAGTTCAATAAAAAAATCGTCTTTATACTCTTTATCTCCTCTTCCACATCCTTTTATAGTATTATAACACAAAAATTGATGGGTGGGAATGCAAACTAATTTATTTTCCTTCAACTTTTTTCTTTGTAAGTTAATTTTTATTACCTTAAAATAATAAATTAAATCATTCCATCCATCATAGATCACCCAATACAAGACAATACATTTACTATAGTTATGGTCTTAGAGCCTAGAATTTATCATGGGTTTTCCCTTCTTTTCCCTTATGGACATCAATCCATTCTAAGGAATTCTTTGGAACATATATAGAGGAGACAATGACTGCATTTATTTGAGAGAATTCCATTACCGGGGGTTCTGCAAGATTTGTTGTTTCCTTGTCACTATCCGAGTGATCTAAATCGTGGAAAAATTTATGCCCACTCATTGACGAAGCCAAGATTATGGTTGAGTCCCATTCAATTCTAATTGAGGGGCAGACAAGGGATGAGTTGGACCTACATGTGGTTGAGTTGATTCAGAAGGAGTTGATTTGTCGGTAGGAGTATTTTGTTGCTTCGAGTTGTCCTGCTTGTGAGCTAAAGAATTCTTAAATCCTTTTGTATATTTTGGTTTTTTTTTTTCCAAAGGAAAAATCGTAATCTTTCATTATATGGTGAAAAATTACATGTAGTAAATGTTGTTCAACATATGCAGATTTCTTTCATGACTTAAAAGTCTATGGTCCTTCCTGTACATGTCTATATCAAAATCAAAAAATCATCATGCAGGATGATGCTGTATCAATCTGTCAAAATAAACACCACGCACGATGTTCGTAAAAAAAGAAAAATATATAATTGCATCTCGCAGGATGCTGTTCATGAGATACTAGATTTCTATTATCAACTTATATACATGTCAAAATCAATGATCATCCACCCGAGGGTAGACTTGATCTATGTAAGACCCGTGGTAGTATTGATACTGTGAGTTGCTTCTATGTTCTTGGATTATCCACTGTCCTCCTGGAATGTGCGTGGCTTCCTTGGATAATCCATCGGCATAGTGATTGTGCTCCCTGTAAATATGACGAAAAATGATGATGTTAAAATGTGCTTTGAGGTGCATAACTTCATCCCAAATATTTAAGAGTGTGTGTGCATGACATCTAGCTTTCAGATTGATCCAATTTATGATAATATTTGAATCCCCAAAAATATGTAAATCTCTGCAATCATGTTTTAATGCAAAATGCATAAGGTGTCTGATGGTTATGAGCTCAACGAAATTGTTCATTCCCATGCCTAAGCCCATCTTCACTTTGAAATGATGGTTAGCTGATAAATATAGTATGAACCCCCCGCCACATCCATGCTGCTGCACAACACCATCGAAAAAGGCCCATGGTATAGAATGGTCTATGGGATCCGGGGCGGCTGGTCTGCGGGTGCGAGGAGGGGTAATTTCTGACAATTCATGGTATGCTGCTACGATTTTGGCAGTGACAGATTGCCAGCGTATCAAGCCATTTCAAATATCAGTTTGTTCCGCGCCAACCAAATTGCCCAGCTAATGATAAGGGGAAGGCACGCACAGTTTGATCCGGAATGAGCACGGTACCAAGCCTCCCATTTTGTATATTTTGGTTATTTGCATCCACAATTCTTTTTCTTAAGATTTGGGTGGGCATAGGGCCCTTGAGGAAAAGGGAGGGCACTCTGAAGATGATCAGGCTATTGACATCTCCTGTAGTGGAAAACAATGTTCTCATAGTCCACTGACTGTGAGTAAACTTTGTCCCTTAACTTGAGGAGGATTTTTATCAAGAATCCCTTTGTTGAGATCTAGTTCCACACATATGCATGCAAATGTGACAATACCCTTGTCAAGCCTTCAATGTCTATATTAATGAAGCAGTTGATTAAGTATCCTACATTGGCTAAGATGTTTGATTGTATCAAATGAATGGTCAGGTTCAGAAGCCTTATTCAAAATGGTGGGACCAATTTTGATGCGCCCATTCTTGAAGCGCAGATGTTGATGGCCAAAATTAATTAAAACAACAAATAATTGCCTGTTGTGCATAATCTACAAGACTATCCACTTCAAGAGATGGAATGTCTACAACCTAATCGACAAAAAATGATGGTCCTAAGAGATATTTGGGATTCTGAGGTGAAATCCTCGACTTTAGGGCATCCTTAAAGGATTTGGATTGGGAAGAGGAGGACACATCCCCACCTTTGGCTCCACCTTGTAATATTGAGACTAGATAAACTAAGGTATCCTTGGATATGCCATATTCGTTGAGTGATTTCTGATCTTGAAGTTGCCTACCTCCATGTAAGAGCCGAAAATAGCCGACAAAGATTCATAATTAATCCTAAATTCTGGTTGCATGGGAAGATACAAGATATGTGGCCTTGACCTACAGACAGAAAGAACCCCGTGAGATTGGTCTCACAAAGCCGTGTAAAATTCACCAAATTTGGGGTAATAACCTCATCATGGATGCAGGAAGAACCCTGCAGTAGAAGGTATTTCCCCTGATTTTCCAAATCTTATGGAGGTCATGATTCTTCAAATCCTCCTCTTAAAGCAAACCAGTGCCCTCTAAAATTATAAATCCCGCCAACACTAGATTGCTTCCTAAATTAGAGAGGGGTTCTTTAACAACATTATTTGAAGAAGTAGGGTTTTGAGAGACGGTAAAGCCTTTTGGCATAAGAATTCTCACAATCTCAATATGCCATTTCTACATGTAAAAACTAGAGGTTGAACCACTGTAATCTGAGATGAGGGTTCCAAATCGATTTTCCCCTCAATCTGATCTGCCTCATTCGAGGGTTCATTTTGAGAAACATAGTAGTAAGTATGTTTGTCCACAATGCCATCTGCTGAGATAGAACCTAAGAGGGTTCCCAACACACCATTGAACTGATCAATAAACCTTGTCATGAAACCTATTAAAGATCAGGGAATCTGTTGTCCTTTGATATAACCTAAGGTCAATTGAACTATTTATAAATAGGTGCTTTAAACTTAGACAATTTTTTGATAAAATGAAAGGTTGTTCTTTAACTGCACATGGTTTGTTTGATTTTAATGTGATGGAGAAGTAGAGTATGGAGAGGTATAATTGATTTTATATTCAAACTAAATATTTAACCATTTACAAGAAGAAATTAAGAAAAGAGTGCTTTCTTAATCAACAAAATATAATTAAACTATTATAGAGATCTAGTGTAATTTATGTTCAAAGAGGAATTTACAATAACAAATAGTTCTGTAAATTAATCTCTTATTTAAATTACAACTTCATAGAGGATTCAAAATGAAACTGATATTCAATTAAATTTTAAATTGGATGACTACAAAAGAATTAATTTATATGAAGAAAACATAATGAATAGACAGGATGGAATACAACTCATTAAGAGACAGACCATATGAGGCAAATCCATAATCTTTTATTATCTAAAAAATGCTCCAGCTTAGTACAAATCTGCTTGATAATTTGTTCAAGGGTTCAACCCTCAATACTTCGACATAATGAAGTATTTAAACAAAATTTACAAAAATATTACAATTAATGCCTCAGTGACATGACATTCTATTATTGAATTTGAAAGAATAGAAAATAAATAATGTGATCTAAAGGAATGAATTTGGTGAAGTGATCTAGACATATGGCCCTGCTTTGGAGGAGAACAGTTGCTGAGTGGTCATTATTCGGGTGTTTTCTGGTGAAGCTGACCTATGTTTTTAATCCTAGAATTCACACAACTTATCCCACTGCTCTTCATCTGGAATAGCAATCTTTGTTACCTTGCGGTAGATTTCATCTACCTCAGTATACCAAGAAAAAATGGGTTTTACTGCGAATGTGTTTCATCTCATGTTGGATAAAACTTATGTTGCTGATAGCTTCATAAAAATCTCTCCCTGTCATAGTACCTTTGATGTGGGAAGACTTAGCTGTATCCTTTGCAATATATTGAAGCTTCTTCTTGTAATCTTCCTTGGTCATCAATTTGTCATTGATCACAAATAGAGAAGGCAAACCTTTCTTGTTCAATGCATCTATTCTAGTGAAAAACCTGTTAACTGCTACCTCTAGAGTGTGACATTTCTCTGTCAGCTGTACAACCAAGTTCTTCTTTGTTATAACTTTCTTTACTTCCAGGATGGTTTCTGTTATGTCATCTACTCCTAGATCATCTAGCTCATATCTGTTTTTGGAATTGAGGAACTTTATGATGTTGTTGGCTGCACCAGTCATTTCTCCCAATTAGCATTGATAGTGGAAATGGTTTGCTTGGATTTCTCCATCAATTCCTTCTGCTCGAATATAATCTAGATACATGGCCAGATTTCATCTATTTCTTCAATGATATTGTTCCATATGATTTCTTTAACATGGGCTAGTGTGTAGCCAATAGAGGACTCAGTTGTTGACTTCTTCCATACCTCTATCTAATTTTGAGCTCTCTGTAGCTCTGCTGCATGAAAAGTCTCAGTCTTTGTTTGATGATCTTGTAGAAGATTGACTTGAGCTTGCAATCTTTTGATCTCTTCAGTATGGAGAGACATGTTCTGTACTACATTTGCCAACTGATCTGCAACATCTTCTGTGCTTGTTGTAGAAGATGTGACTGTAAGAATGGCTATGATAGGGAGTGCTTCCAAAGGGATAAAAATCATTTTGGCAGCTTGCTCCTTTTCTTTAATAATCTTTTCTATCTCTGTTTCCATTTGCTTCAACTATGCACTCTGCTCCATGATGAGCTTCATCATGTTTTCCTTTTGTGTCTTTGTTTCTTCAATATCCTTGGTAAGAGGATCTTCTGTAGCTAGCAATTTCAACTGTTTCCTTAATGCTACTATTTCTAAATTCTTTTTCTTTCCAAGCTCTTCTGCAACATTGATGTCTATAGAGGCAGAGAAGAGGAGCCCCGTTCAGGGACTGAAATTTTCAGTGAAGGATTCAAAATTATGTATAGGAAGAATGCCAAGCTTATTTCCAAACTAAGCCTTAGTGAGGATTTAGAGCAGGAGAACATTATCACCACTAATGAGCCACTTGTTTCCTCATTAGTGGGTGATCAAACCACATTGTCTCCCATTACCTCCATGGCTTCACAAGATCAGCAGCAAATGCAAACCAGCACATCTACTACAGGGAGACAGAGAAAATTATAATGGACAATTTTAAGGAGATAAAAGTAAGGAATGAGGCCTTGAAGATTAACACCTACAATCAATTCTAGAAGCGGACTTCTGGTTCTCAAAGCAGGCTGCTATCAGCTTTTGATTAATAGAAAGGTAAAATTCAAATGGAATTCCTCCAGGCACAGGTTCCCCAACCCAAGGCAATATCAAACTACAAGAAGACAACATTTGAGTTTGATGTAAAAGACATACATCCCATTGACCAAATGGAGATGCACAAGCATATTGGAGAAATGATTTTTTCCACTGTCACTAACATTGCTATTATTTTATCTAGATTGCAGGTTACATTAGCCAATGTTCAATCACCACTGAAGATGGAGAAGGTCTTTGCACTTGCCAAAGACACCGGGATCAAAACTTTGGGAAGTAGCTTATCTGCTTCTTCCCCTGCTGCCCTGCCGTTGCAAATTAAAGGCCCTATCTGTGTTTTAATTTTAAATTGGGACTTCTTCTTGGCAGCTACAAAGTGGATCTCATCCGTATTAAGCATATGTCTTATGTACTCTAGAGAAAAAATCCTCATCGGGAGGAATTTAGGCAGCTTGTAAGGGGCAATCTCACACCCAAATATTCTTAATTCTGTATAATTCTTATAGAGGTACCAATCCCCTATCTAAACTTGGTCTGATAGTTGCAGCACCTTTCTAATTTCCTCACTGATCCTCGGTTCTGTTCTGCTGCTTAAGAGACTGATTGGTAGTTGCATAAACATCTCTACGAACTGTTTGTATGTGTATTATTTTTGTTCCTTCATCACCAGAGTAGTCCAAAAGGTGACTGACTGCTGGTTCCCTTCTACATCCAGCTTTAGTAAATCAAGCTTGATATTGTCTCCCTGAAAATATAAGAACATACAGACTAACACAAAAGCATACTTGAACACCTCCTTAGTCTAGAATTTGATAAACTGCTCATGAGTTGAATCTGCAAGAAATTGGCTAAAGTTAAACATGATGGAGGGTTTAGAATCAGCAAAGAAAATGGATAGAAATCCTATGATGGCCTCATCTACCCACTAATCTGAGTAGTAGCCAAGGAGGTAAGATATGACTGTGATAATTTGCTTGGCTCTCTTAGGGAAAATAGAGGAGGGATAAGGAGGATTTTTCTTTGGCAATGGGGCATCTTCTGTCAAGAAAAGTTCAAAGGTTTTTGCCTTCTTGGCAAAGTCAAATTTCTAGTACAATTCAACAAGTGCTTCATAGGAAAAGGGGGTGAAATTCTCTACTGTGGGGGCTTGCATCATCTGGTTGTATAAATTTTGAATAATATGACACTTATTCACAGAGATTATCCCAATTATACACTATTGCGGAATACATGCATAATACATAACCTCCTCTACGTTGATAATCAATTTAGCAGCATTAAAAATAATGAAACATCAATCGCATGCGCACATTAACACAGTATGTAACCCGGGGAAAGCATACAGCTGAAAACCCCACATTATCTATATATTACAATGATTGAGAGCATGTAACAATACATAGTACAATACTCCTCACAAGTACTCAGTACTATCTCCACCTGTTACACACAAAACTAGCTCAGATCCGAACAAGTCACAGGTTCAAATCTCCTCCGCTGCTTTGCTTGCCTCCACTGCACAATCTTGCAAGAGAATCACGTGAGCACAAGCTACAATTGCCTTCATATTGGCCCACACTGCGCAATCCTCATTGGCATTACTCAATCCATGCATGTGCAAATCTCATGCACAACTGATAGTCACAACTCACCCTTTCACTTACCTCTAACACCTGTCTCTGTTGAACTATCCATGCACTGAGTTAACTGATGTATTCTTTAGTTTCTTTATGAGTTAATAATTAGTGAATTAATTAATATTTAATTCACACAACTCATCACTAGTGTATTCTTTAGTTAGACTAAATACAACTAGTTCAACAAAGTCAAACTGAACACAACTCCATCAACTCCACATCCAACTCCACAGAACTCATATGCATGCGTTCTAACTGAAGTCCTCCATGCAATAACTCAACTAACACATAAGAAACCACGTGATCCCTTTTGTCAGCTGCATGTGCCACATCCGTAGCTCGAACTGAAGTGCTCCAAGAGAATAAGATAATGTTTAGAGTTCAAATATTACTAAGGGCTAATAATATTTGACTGTTTCTATTTTTAGCCTAGAAGTCTAAAAATAGACTGTGATCGCTCCGCTGTGAACCAAAAATAGAAGTCCATCTATTTTTTCCCAACATGACCAATCATCCATAAACAACATCCCACAACTCATAGACCATGATCCATATGTCTAAAAATAGACATAGTAAAAAAATAGACTTTGCGCCAAAAATAGCCTGCGGGACCACTTAGTGAAGGCGACTTCTTTCCACTAAGCTCCATCATCTTGTTGCATTCTCAACACTCCCTCTCAACAAGATATGGATTATCTGCAACCCTTATCCTACAGCTCTGGAATGTTCTGCATGCAACACATTTGCCCGGTCCACTTTGCTCCAACAACACTTGGAACAAAAAACACTCCCAACTGACCACTCTATTGGTCTAGGAACATACTCTGATGCTGAAGCTCTACCTGCTGCTGACAAGTGCTCCCTCTCTGACATCTGTGCTACTACAACATCTCCATGCATCTCGCACCATTACACACTTCTCTGTGCCACCTAGCACTGTGCGAAACACTTGTGCCTCTCGCATTGCTGCAGCCTGCTAGCTATGCACTGTCCTGGGATTCCCTACACTGTCGCTCCATCCGCATCTGTCTCTACCCAATCAGTCAGTTCCTGCTACTCCACATCGGGGCTCCCGTAGCAAGGTCTCATCCAAGAGGTTGGGTACCTCAAGGATCCTGCTCCACCTCCTTGGGACGATCAATCCACATCACCCCACCTCCTACCTGGAGGTATGGCTGCATGCGAACCCTCTGCCCACCTGGCTCGAAGTTTCCTCCTATTGAAGGTCTCTGCATGAGTAGATGTCTCTACTCTATCTCCTCTCAGCTTCCCTTGTTGTGGCTACTCCACAACCTCCTGAAGCTGCTGCACCATTCGTGGCTTCTCCACAATTGTCTAAGACTTCTTCTGGCTCTGCATGTTGAGAGGTGATATACGCTCCCTCTCAACCACCAAGTCTCCATCAGTTGCCTCGCTGCTCAAGGCTTTGCATGCATCTACATGCAACTGATAAGGTTCCTCACTCGAACCCCTACCTTTCGGGTTTCTCCAGTTGTCTTACTATGCAGGAAAGCCTTTCCCTCGCTGAAAGCAACATCATATCCCTTGTCTTCTAACATCGCCACAGAGATAAGATTCTTCTTCAATCCTGGAACATGCATCACTTCCTTCAATACGAAGGGTCTACCAGACTCCCTCTCAAAGGAAATGGTACCGATACCGGTCGCACTATATCTACCATCATCGCCCATCTCGATGTGCACTACAAGATCTTTCTCCTCCAGATCAGAAAACAAATCTCGATCTCCTGTCATGTGAAAAGACGCACCACTGTCCAAGAACCACACCGATCCCATCACACTTGAAACCAAGCATACGATCAATTAAAAATCAAGCTCAAACTGCGAGGCTAGAGCCTCTCCTGCTGCAGATCCAGCAGCTTGCTTGTTCTTCTTCTTCTGCGGACGATCTGTGGCATCTCCATTCTCAGCTTTGATGTTTTTGAGTTTATCCTTGAGTGCCATTCCACCAGCTCAAAACTCAACCGCTTCTGATCTCAAATTCGTGAGAACAAAGTATTTCTTGTACAGAGATCGATTGTATGGGCATTCACCATATATCTCACCTTCCAAAAGAAGGATGAATCTAGAGGCTACCTGGCCCGATTACAGACTCTGCCTGAAGAAATAAAATGTAAACACTTTCTGAATAATAGATCTGATGATCAACAACTCTGATACCATGTAGAAATTTTGAATAATATGACACTTATTCACAGAGATTATCCCGATTATACACTATTGCGGAATACATGCATAATACATAACCTCCTCTACATTGATCATCAATTTAGCAGCATTAAAAACAATGAAACATCAATCGCATGTGCACATTAACACAGTATGTAACCCGGGGAAAGCATATAGCTGAAAACCCCACACTATCTATATATTATAATGATTGAGAACATGTAAAAATACATAGTACAATACTCCTCACAAGTACTCAGTACTATCTCCACCTGTTACACACAAAACTAGCTCAGATCCGAACAAGTCACAGGTTCAAATCTCCTCCGCTGCTTTGCCTGCCTCCACTGCAAAATCCTGCAAGAGAATCACGTGAGCACAAGCTACAATTGCCTTCATATTGGCCCACACTACGCAATCCTCATTGGCATTACTCAATCCATGCATTTGCAAATCTCATGCACAACTGATAGTCACAACTCACCCTTTCACTTACCTCTAACACCTGTCTCTGTTGAACTGTCCATGCACTGAGTTAACTGATGTATTCTTTAGTTTCTTTATGAGTTAATAATTAGTGAATTAATTAATATTTAATTCACACAACTCATCACTAGTGTATTCTTTAGTTAGACTAAATACAACTAGTTCAACTAAGTCAAACTGAACACAACTCCATCAACTCCACATCCAACTCCACAGAACTCACATGCATGAGTTCTAACTGAAGTCCTCCATGCAATAGCTCAACTAACACATAAGAAACCACGTGATTCCTTTTGTCAGCTGCATGTGCCACATCCGTAGATCAAACTGAAGTGCTCCAAGAGAATAAGATAATGTTTAGAGTCCAAATATTACTAAGGGCTAATAATATTTGACTGTTTCTATTTTTAGCCTGACAGTCTAAAAATAGACTCTGATCACTCCGTTGTGAACCAAAAATAGAAGTCCATCTATTTTTTCCCAACATGACCAATCATCCATAAACAACATCCTGCAACTCATAGACCATGATCCATATGTCTAAAAATAGACTTTGCGCCAAAAATAGCCTACGGGACCACTTAGTGAAGGCGACTTCTTTCCACTAAGCTCCATCATCTTGTTGCATTCTCAACACTGGTCTATAGCTTGAGGAGTGATAGTAAATGAATTTTCTCCAGTGGGGGCAATGATGGATCTTTGGCTTGGTAAATAACATGCATGACACTTACTAACAAATTCTGGGGTGTTTTGGGTACGGGGAAAAATGTAGTGGGGTAAATTGGATTCCCATAGCGGAATGTCATCGGATTTGTCTATGTATTTGTCCTCGAGTTAGCAATACATCTCAAAAAGGTCAAATTCGTAGTGAGTTTCATGGATTTTATGGTCTTCATCAGCCAAAGGGATGTGGTGAAAATCAATCGGAGGATAGATCAGAGGATTGAGAGGTTCTTCTGGTCCCTTGTCCTTTGGAGGTATCTTCAGAGAAGGCTAAGGACAATATTGAAAATTGGATTACAGGCTTCAATACACAGAGGGGACTTAGGATTTGAGGACAAGAATAGAGGTAATAGGCCTAAAAGGACTGAGCGGACAATGTCGCTGGTAGGTGAAAATGTCAGAGTTTGGTCCAAAAAACCTGTAACAGAGCAATAACAACGATAATGCATGAATTCAGTAACTGATTAATGAGTGAAAGGGAGAATTATATAACAATCTGGTTTTTCCGTTGAGGGTGGTGCGGGTCCATTGGATTAATGACTAAACCATTTAATTATTTAACGGCTTAATTTTGGAGGGAGCGGATGTGATTGGCGGAATCAACGGGTAAATGACGTGGCAGGAGCACAATGGGTAGAAGAGTGGTATCGGGAAGTGGAGAAACTGCTTTTCAGAAGGGGGGGCGGAGGCAGTTAACGGTTTCACCTGAGGGGGGTCCGAAATGCTGTAGTGTTGACATGTAGGGCAGGTGCAGTTTCAAATACCGCCCATTTCGGAACCCCCGCCCCGACAGTAATGTTGGGATTGTGGGGGGGGTGGGAAATGTTGTGTGGGCGGTCAGACCTTAGGAGATGGGTGCAGATGAGGTGAGAGGTGGCAGAGTGTTAATGTGAGGTGACGGGTTGGTCGGTGGGGTCAAATCAAACTTGTGTGTTACAATATAATTGAAATTCCAAAGTTTTTAAATCAAAGAATTAATCCCGATTAAGGAACTAATTGTATATTAACATAATTTGACATTTCCCAATGTGGCACATTTTGACTAGCAACTTGTGCATTTATAAATATATGAAATGAAGCCATTTTTTTCTTTTTGACTCCCTGACATTTTATTTTTCTTTTGCCTTCTTTGTTTAGGGCAGCTAACACCTATCATTTTATTGATATGGATGCCTATAAAACATTAAATTGGCCTAACATTTTAACTTTTCTTTCTTTTGCATCCATATCCTAACTTAACATTTTAAAATTATTTTTGGCTAATATACTAACTTATCAAAACCAAATAATGTTACAACATCGGCTCTAGTTGGGGACTGCTTCCCCCTGTGGGATGCAGAGAACAAGCAGGTCCAAGTGCCTTCTCCTCGGGCTATGGAGTCTTTGTTGAAACATATACTCACTTGCAAATTTTTCAAAAATGAAATGAACTCTTCGGATATTTACAGATGATGAATGAATGGATGAAAAATTAATACTGAATGTAATGTTTCAAGTATTTCCCATTGACTGGCAATGAGGAATACTCTCCTTCCAAATTCTGTAGGATGAATGTATTGTTCCCTTTGACTTCTGTAATGCTAAATGGACCAAACCAGAGGTTGTCAAATTTTGCATGCTTGCCTTTATCTTCTCTCCTTGTATCCCATCTAAGCACTAGGTCACCTTTCTTGAAATTTCTTTCTCTAACCTTTCTGTCAAACAATTATTTCATCTTATTTTGGTATTTCCTTAGCTTGTACTGAATTTCATCCCTGTCTTCATTCAACTCAATAATTTGATTAATCCTTCTTGAGAAATCATCTTTTTCTTCATAGGATTCCTGAAGGAATCTCATAACAGGTAAAGCTAAATGAGTGGGAAAAACTGCTTCCTTACCATAAACTAATTGGAAAGGAGACTTGCTTGTTGATCTCTTAGGAGAAACTTTGTTTGCCCAAATTGCATGGATTAGGTGGTTATCCCAACTCTTTTTATGGTCTTCAAGAGTCTTCTTAATGACCTTAACTAAGCTCTTGTTGGAAGACTCTGCTAGCCCATTACCCTGTGGATAGTATGGTGTAGAATGGTGTAATAGGATTGAATATTTTTTACAGAACTTAACCATTTTAACACAGCTGAAAGCTGTTACGTTATCTGTAACAATCTGTTGAGGACAGCCAAATATTGATAGGAAATTTTCTTCAAGGAATTTAATCACAACAATATCAATTGCATTTTTAACAGGTATGGCTTCTACCCACTTGGTAAAATAGTCTATAGCAGTTAAAATCCATTTGTGTTGATTAATTGATTGCAGATGAATTTACCCTATAAAGTCCAACCCCCATTGTAGAAAAGAAGCATGAACCAATACTAGAACTAAAGGAAGTGCTGACATTTTTGTTTTCCTGCAAATAATTGGCATGGTATGCAACTTCTTACTCTTACTCCAACTTCTTTAAAAAGTGCAGGCCAGTAGAAACCTGCTTTTAAAATTTTATACGTTGTTGCTCTCCAGGAATATTGTCCACCACAAAACCCTCCATGGAACTAATCTATAATTCCCTCTGTTTCATTTTTAGTTAAACAAAGAAGAAGTATATTAAGAGGGTCTTTCCAATATAGATTAGCATTGATAATGCAGTATTTTACTGCTTTAAGCTTCAGGGCTTTGCACTGCTTCAAGTTAAGATCAGTTGGACATTGAAAACTGCACAATATCAGAGTACCAATCAGAGAGTAGATCTTTCTGATCTATGTGAACAAGAATGGCTTGATCTAAAGAAAGAGGTTCTTGTGGGTTCTCCCCAAATATTAAGGAAGGTTCTTGTGGATTCTCCCCTGATATTAAGGAAGGTTCTTGTGGATTCTCCCTAAATGAAATTTCAAAAACTAGATTTATCCCCAATACTTTGCAGTTGGATTCAACTAACAGTTTGGCCAGGCCTTGGCCTTTTACTAGCTTTGTGGTCTTAATTTCAAGGTCAAATTCAAGGATTTTAGCAATCCATCTCCCTCTTCTCCCATCAGTATCAGGCTGAGCCAAAACAATTTTAACAACATGATTAGGGACGTAAGTTTTAATGTGTTAATGCAGATCATAGGTTCTAAAGGCTTTGAGGGCTTGAATTAAGGCATAAGCTTGTTTTGCAATAACACCATACCTAAGTTCAACATCCCTCATAACTTTGGAAAATAAGGCTATAAGCTGGTCATCACCATTTGTGTTCTTCTGTAAAAGTACAACAACTAAGGTTGTCTCGAATGCAAAAGAAAATATGCTAAAAGGTGAAGAATAATTAGGGCTAGCTAATGTAGGGGCCTCAGATATAGCCTTTTTGATCTGATCAAAAGCATATCTAGCAGAAATTGTCCATTTCACTTCATTGTTTTTCTTTAGCATATCAGTTATATCCTTAACTATCTCTGCATAATTAGGGATGAACCTTTTGAGAAAATTAATATTTCCAAGGAAGGTTTGTATCTCTTTCTTATTCCTTGGTAGAGATAGGGTCTGAATAGCTGAAACTCTCTTTGGGTCAATTATAACTCCCTCCTTGGAGATTATATGCCCTAGTAATTTCCCTTCCTTTACAACAAATAAAGATTTCTTCGGATTGATGGATATGCCAAATTTCCTGCACTTGTCAAAAACCTTGCTCAAGTGTTTTAAATGATTTTCATCAGAATCAGAGAAAACAGTTAAATCATCTAAATAAATGACAGTAAATTCAGATGTTTTACCTACAAATGCTAGATCCATGGCTCTCTCAAAAGTGGCTCCAACATTGGTTAACCCAAATGGCATTCTAGCATACATAAATGTACTCCAAGGAGTGGTGAAAGCAGTTTTGTCTTGGTTAGCTTGACTTACCATGATCTAGGCTGTAACTAGAAAATCCATTTAGCATAGAAATCCTATTTACACCTGAAAATTTCTGAGGTAAATGATCCATTTTGGGCAATGGATAGTTATCCTTTAAAGATGATTTGTTCAGATTTCAGAAGTCTACACATAGCCTAATCTCACCATTTTTCTTTCTGACAGGAACTAGGTTGGCTACCCAATCATAATACCTTAAAGGTACTATGATATGAGCATCAAGAAACTTTTTAAGTTCTTTCTCAATGGTTGGAAGTAGTATGGGATTGATTCTTCTTAGTTTTTGTTGAAAGGGTTTTGCTTATGGTTTCAAAGGAATATTATGCTCAATCAAAGATGTATCATAAGTTTTTAACTCATTATAAGACCAGGCAAAAACATCTTTGTAATTTTTAAGAAGATTCAAGTATTTGATTTTTACATCCAAAGGCAAGGTTGATGACAATTTAACATTTCTCACATCATTCAAAGTCCCAATATTGCATTCTTCGATTTCTTCTTTAGGTGAGTTAAACAAAGGGTTTTTAGAGACATCATCATTATCAAATAGTTTTTCCAATGGAACTAGTCCTTTAGGAATAAAATTATTAGATAATTGGATGATATCATAATAAAAAATTTAGGAGTGAATAAAGTTTCTGGATTTTGGTGATTTGATTCTTGAACATCTTTTTGATCTTCTTCACATTGCATATTTGAGAATTCATCAATGACTTGAAGAAAAGATTTTAATTGTTCATCATCTTCAAAAATCTGCCAGTGTTTAAGGTTATCGGGAATTGATTGTCTATACTTGACTTGAATTTGGTACTCTAACAATACTGGCTCAGGTATTTTGAAAGAGCTTGCTGAGACAACTAGTGAGTCAACATGCATATTTTCATCTCTGGGAATAGTAGTTATGTTAAATCCTTGGAAGAAATTTTCAATTGTGTCCCAAGCTTCATTTCTATAGGACCTAAGCCTTGGGTGTTTCATTTGACACATATTTCTAACTTGCTTCACTATAAGATCAAAATCAGAAAAGACACTCAAGTTTTGAACCTTTAAACTCTTAGCTAGCTCAAGACCAAGAAGAAAAGCCTCATACTCAGCCACATTATTGGTGACCTCAAATTCAAGTTTACATGATTGAGTTATGTTTTCTTTTTTTGGTGAAATTAAAATAATTCCTGCTCCTGCTCCTTCTTTTGAGCAAGATCCATCAAAATAAATTTTCCAGATATCTGATTCTACAATTTTAGGTTTGGAAACTATATTTTCAACGACAAGTTGAGTGTTTGATGAATTTTGTGAAGATAATTGAAAGCAACCAAATTTCTGATCTACTGCATAGATAGGGTGGTTTTTTTCTTGATCAAACCTACAAACAGTATGAAGGAATCTGAATTCCCTATATGACCTTAAATGTTCACCTCCATAGACTGGAATAGTAGCAAAATATGTGTCCATCTGAAGTGATCCTCCAAGTTTATCACAATATGATCTAGATAGGAGCATGCCAAACTTGGTAGGAATATCAATGACAACTATGTCTAAAACTATACTCTTTACGAGTATTTGGGCTAAGGTCACAACTAGGTCTTTGATCAATCCTAGGCATGGTAGTTTATTTGAATCAAAGGTGTAAAGAACATGATAAGAATGAGTAACTTGTAATTGAAGCTGGTCCATAATTACCTTTGGCATAAGGTTATGAGAAGCTCCATAATCCAGCATGTAGTTATACAAAAGAAAGTCATGAGCCTTTAAAGTTACATAAAATGGTGGAACAATTTCATCAATCATATCAGAACTAAGGTCAAACACTAGTGAGGGCCTTTCATCTTGCAAACTAATAACATCTCCCTTAACATCTACACTAGAGGACTATATCCATTTAGACACTTGATTTTTATAACCAGGGTTTTTGGAAAGTTCAACTAAAGGTATAGGAATCTTGACCCTTTCCAATTCCTTTTCAATATTAAAAGTTGTCAAAATAGTCTTGTCAGATGAAAAGGTTTCAGTGGATGACTCTGTAGTCTGAGGTGTTGGAGTTTGTGTTTGAATGGATTTTATTGCAGGTTCAATTATAGTGGTAGATTTTGAAGGTCTACTTGGACCTGATCTTGGTCTTAGATCATACCTCTTATTCAATTCTGCAATCAGAAATTCAGAGAATGCTTGGTATTTTGAAAGTTGAGCATCTCCTTGTTCTTGTTCAAAAGACTGAGGTGAAGATGAAGGAACTATTTCCATTTGTACTGTTGAAGAATCAATATTATTGATATATTCAGTGATTAAAGGGCCTGTATCCTGTGGCTGTTGATCATCAATCAACAAAGGTGGTTGAATGTTTTGATCAAAACCTGGTCTCTGAAGAATCTGCATTTGAGGAGTTCTTCGGAATTGAGTTTGAGCTTGAGGTCTGACAACAGTTTGCTGAGCAGTTCTAGGTTGTGTTTCAATTTTAGAAATCCTATTAGAAAGGTTTCTAAGTAAAGATGTAATTTCATCAATTTTATGATCTTCAAGTTTAGATTTGGAAGAAGATGAGTCATCAACCCTAGCTTTTAGTTTTCTTTCTTCTTTCTCTGCTTTAGCTTTAAGTTTGCCAAAAGCTGACCTATTAGCTTCTACCTCTATAGAATTTGTCTGCATGTCTTCTAATGTATTAGAAACCCTTTCCCTTAGCATGACTACAAAGTCATCTTCAAATGCTTTGGAAAATCTAACCTTTGCAGCTGCTACTGGTGGTTTACAATCAACATGCATTTTATGATGGATTTTGTTAAATCTTTTGATGAATTTAGCAACTGGTTCACCAGGCTTTCTCTTCAATTCTTCAAATTCAGTGAGAAAGTAAACATGATCTTTATTTACCCCCCATTGGTTTTTAAATATAGTTATGAGCTCATTCCATGTTCTAATAGAGTAAGCTCTAAGTTGTCTAAACGAGATCCTAACATTTCCTTCTAAATATTGTAAAAATAATCTCATATAAACATCTTCCTGTTCTATGTTCATATTGTCAGCAAAATCTAGGAAAGATGATACATGATCCTCTGCTGAGGGACCTGCTTCTCCATTTAATCTTGGTAGATGTTTTAGATATCCATCGGGAAAATTTGCTAAGTTTCCAGGGAGAAATAGAGCAGCATACCTTGCTTGCACAATGGGTCGAAAAGCCATAATAGTAGGAGGAGTTTGGGGTGACTGAGTGGATGATGATGAGGAAGAGGAAGATGATGAAGATGAATCGGTAGGGGTATTAGTATGTGGAGGAGAGAAAGAGGGAGGAGACCTCTTTGAGGATTTCAAAGGGGTTTTAATAACCAACTTCTGAACTCTTGGTGGAAAGTCTTCCTTATTATCAAACAAAGGATTTGAATAGACAAAAAATGTCTGTTCAAGATTAGTAGAGGTTGATGGAATATAATAAGGAGTTGGAGAAATGAAGTCTGTAGGCTTGAATTCAGGTAAATGTAAACCCAATTCTTCCTCAGATGAAGGTGATTTGATAGGAATGGATGGGACTTGATATGACTCAAGTGATTGTATTAAAAAGGCTGATGGAAGATCTACTCCTCTGGAATGGAGTTCAGAAACCCTAGGAGGTAATTCAGTCCAATCAGGATGGGATGGCACAAATGAAAAGGGATCTACATATGAGATGTCTTCAGGGTGTAAAGCTGAAGAAGAAGAAGGGGTTCTAAGTCTTCTCCTTAAAGAGGCTCCCCTAATAAGTCTTTCTGGATCTGGTAGAGGGTTAACAATCTTAGAATCAGAACGTGATCTAGTATGCTTAAAAGGAGCCAGCTTGGACCAATGGAATCACCAGGTGAAAGATTTTGACCTATATCCTTATCCTTTATTCACCTTAAAGGAAAGGGAGAATCGTTGCCCCAGGGAAAATTTATCTTTCAATCCTTCGCTCCCCGGCAATGACGCCAATCTGATGTTGTCCTTTGAGATAACCTAAGGTCAATTAGTTATGCCAAAGCATATATAATGTTTTGTTGTTTTGAGTGACTGGATGACCAATGAACTATTTATAAACAGGTGCTTTAAACTTAGACATATTTTTGATAAAATGAAAGGTTGTTCTTTAATGCACATGGTTAGTTTGATTTTAATGTGATGGAGAAGTAGAGTATGGAGAGGCATAATTGATTTTATATTCAAATCTACAAGAAGAAATTAAGAAAAGAGTGCTTTCTTAATCAACAAAATATAATTAAACTATTACAAAGATCTAGTGTAATTTATGTTCAAAGAGGAATTTATAATAACAAATAGTTCTGTAAATTAATATCTTATTTAAATTACAACTTCACAGAGGATTCAAGATGAAACTGATATTCAATTAAATTTTAAATCGGATGATTGCAAAAGAATAAATTTATATGAAGAAAACATAATGAATAGACAAGATGGAATACAACTCACTAAAAGACAGACTATATGAGGCAAATCCAAAATATTTTATTATCTAAAAAATGCTCCAGCTTAGTACAAATCTGCTTGATAACTTTTTCTAAGGTTCTGTTAGTGTCAGTCTTTGCAGCCTTCCTCCAATGATCAAACATGCTCTTACAAAGTGATTTTAAGGTGTCAAGGTCAAATTTTGTCATTTCAGTGAGTCTTTAAGCAAAATTTGGTCACTAGGCATTAGGTCTAGGGTTTGCTTTTACTCCTGTCAAAGTTATCCAAATGTTGTTTCATGTCATCATTCAGCTGAGTGTACCATCATTCAGAGGTTATCATCATCATGTCAGGTTCCAATGGGTCATTTTACACCTCATTCATGCCTCAGTTGCGCCTAGGTAAAGTTCGTTTCCCTCTCCTAGGGTTTTGAAGGCAATTTCTCTTGGACGGTAAAATAATCAGCAAAACTTGTATCCTGATGTTCATGCACCTTCCCCTATCCTTAATGTACCTTATTAAACACTTCCCATCACTGAGATCCCCCAAATTACTCATTTTCACACAAACCCTAGTTTCTTGCTACAACTTGGCAATTTTCTAGGCTAGACCTGTGTTTTGCCCTTTTGGACCGCTTCCCCTCACTCAATCGTTGAAATTCCACTTTCCCCTGCTTCCTAGAATCCCTCCCTACTTCCAAAATTTTTCTCAAGAATTTAGAAGCCCCTTATCCCCTTCATTTCGCTTCATTTCGACAAATCCCTTGTTCCACACATCAGGATAGGTTTTACTCCAATGATGTTTCTGAGAAATAAAAGATGAATTTGGGAAAAATGAGAGAGGTTTTTGTCCAAAACAGGCCAAGGAAGAAAAAAATCCTTCACTTTTTACATAGGTGTCATTGTTTTAGAGAAATGTCAAAAATACAATTGCCTTGGGAGAATTGATGCACCTATGAAGTGACCTTGGGAAAATCAAGTTTTCTCCTAGCTTGGTTAGCCAAATGACTTTCTTGATGATTAAAATGATAACTAGACACAAATATATTTCCAATGAGCTATCATGAGCTCAATTTGGAGTTGAGGAACACCTTCAAAAGTTGACTGCAACAGCACTCTTCCTTGAGGCAGCCTCATTTGGCACATTTTGACCAGTATTGGGAGATTTGATTTTTGATATGGAAAATGAACTCCAAATTGAAAAATTCTAGTTTGGTTGGAAATTAGACTCAAATACCTTTCAAACGAGCTATCCTGCACCCAATTTGGACATCGGGAAGGCCTCCAAAAGTCTTCTGCAAAAAGTGATATGCACAGGGTTTGGTGCGCGGCGCATTGGGTTTGTGCGCAGCGCACATGGCTTGCGCGACGCATTGGGCAATTTTTCGCAGTGTAAAAATACAATGGCGCGGTGCACATGGCGTGCGCGGCGCGTTGGGCTGGTGTGCAATGCATAGGCCTGAAATGCTAATTTTCAGTCATTGCTTCCTAAAACTCAAATTGACTCAGTTTTTCCGCTCAAATGAGTTCATGTGACCCTCCAGTTGTCATTTAAAAATGTTTGAGATTGGTTATGAGGATTTGCATGCCAAAACCAAACCCTATCACCGTGTTGAGATTTGCTCCATGGTTTTGAAAGTAGAGTTTTAAAGTTAGTTTTGGTGCCAATCTTTTCTATTCCTCATTGTTTTTTTTCCTCCCCCTCACTGTTAATATTACCATTACACACCTCCCCTATCATTCCCTATCACTATCACTCTCCCATATCACTTGCAAAGAGTCCCTAATATCCCAAGTCATTTCCCATTCATAGAATCATTTCATTTCCCATTATTTTCCCTTTCCCCATATCATTTGTAAAATTCCCAAAATCTCAAGTCACCCAAACAGTACCCAACATTTAAATCACTGTCCATTTTTCCTACATTTGTCAAATTCTAAAGGGCAAATTATCACTTGACAAGACCCCACTATCCACACTACCCTATTTCCCATAGTCCCTCCCACATTTGGCAATTTCACCAAATTCTCATTCTTCATCTCATTGAAGCCAAACAGAATTTGAAACAACATGAAGGCGGACACCAACACCGATACATATACGACCAAGAGAGTGACTTTACAACTGAAACTGCATGCACAAGGAGGGCACTGAAACGGTGCAAAAGGCATGATAGGCTCCAAATCTTGGCTGAGGCTTCCTTGGCTGAATATGACACTCAATGATAGACCTCCAACCCAAATTTCAAGGAATTTGGAGAAAATTTTGTCAATTTTGAATTTTTTTAGCTTCAAAACAGGTTTTTCTGCCCAACGCGTAGCGCCACTTGGAGCGCACTTATAATTGGGAGGTCCTCTGGAGGAAAAATTTGTATTTCTGAATTTTTCATCAAAATTTATGTATGCTCATGGATTACCTAAGGATTTCATCAAGTTCTGGGTTGCCTAAAGGGTCAAAAACACCCTAAAAATGACCTCACTGCCCCTATTTTGACACACATGAAGCAGTCTTGGGAGATTGAGATTTTGGAGGGGCAAATGGCATCCAAATTCAGAAATTCCACTTGGGTTGGAAATTAGACAGGAAGGGCTTTCCAACAAGCACACTTGGGCTCAATTTGGACTTCGGGAAGTGCCTCAAAATCAGCTCTAAATTGGCGCGACGCATAGAGAATTTGGGCGTGGCGCATAAAGAATTTTGGCCTATTTTTCACTGTTCAGCTCGGAAATTCGCCCAGTTTTGACCAGTTTTGTTTCTTGATGTTACTATTGACCTTTCATGATGTAAATTGATAACCATGATGTAATATTGGCACATTTTTACTTGTTCTAGAGGATTCATTCACTAAAAGGTGAAAATTAAATGAATGAATCAGTTTCCTAGCATATAGGGATAAGTTGTTTGACTACCTAGATTTCAGTTCCTTGTTTAGAATTAGTTCAAACAACTCCTAGAATGATGAGCATGACCCCTAGAGTCAAGGGAATAGGTTTGGCTTGTCTATATTATGTAATTTCTAAGTCATTTTTAGGGTTGGACACTTGGGATTGCTTGGCACTCTATTGTACATTTCATTTCTGTAATTTTGGCAAAGGAAAGACCAGGGTTTTGCAGCACTTTTTGGGATCCATGTGGCTCTATGTTTTTATGGTGTGTTTCTCTATGTATTTGTAAGTTCACTGATGTTTATGTGTATCCTTTTCCCTTCTCTTGTCTTCTGCAATTAAACAAATGAGTGATTAAGGTAGAATTCATTGGACTGCTATGCTCTGCCTTGATATTTTGTTTAATTCTTCATGTTATCATCTGTTTGAGGAGGACTCTTGAGACATTCTTGCCCTCCTTAGCCCCTCATCGGTCTGATCCATCCATTCATTCAATCCAAAGCATCAAAACGATTGCCTTCCTTGCCCCAATCAGAACTCTGCAAAAACTAGGCCTCATCCCCGGACCCAAAATTTGCCTGTCCCTTTTTTCCAACAAAACCCCCAAAAACTCAACTCAAAACTTTGCACTTAATACCTAGCCTAAAATTAGTTGCTAAATCAGTCATCTCCAGCCCCATTGATTATCTTTTGCTGAGATTGACTCGGAGAGAGCCCTCTCCTGTCCTCGTAGGGCTAGCTACGAGGCTGAGCGTGGTTTGATGTGGACCTAGAACCTTGTCTTTTCAGCCTGAGGCAAATCTAGGCTCTAACAGGTTCAACTGTCAATACTTTGATAGAATGAAGTATTTAAAAAAAATTTACAAAATGGTTACAATCAATGCCTTAGTGACATGGCATTCTATTATTGAATTTGAACTAACAGAAAAGAAATAATGCGATCAAAAGGAATGAATCTGGTGAAGTGATCTGGACATCTGGCCCTGCTTTGGAGGAGAACAGTTGCTGAGTGGCCACTATTCGGGTGCTGTGCTGGTGAAGCTGACCTGTCTTTTTAATCCTGGAATTCACACAACTTATCCCATTACTCTTCATCTGATATAGCAATCTTTGTTACCTAGAGGTAGATTTCATCTACCTCAATATACCAAGCAAAAGTGGGTTTTATTCCAAAAATGTGTCTTATCTAGTGTTGGATAAAACTTATGTTGCTGATAGCTTCATAAAAAGCTCTCCCTGTCATAGTACCTTTGAAGTGGGAATACTTAGTTGTATCCTTTGCAATATCTTGAAGCTTCTTCTTGTAGTCTTCCCTGGTCATAAATTTGTCATTGATCACAAATAGAGAAGGCATACCTTTCTTGTTCAATGCATCTATTCTTGTGAAAAACCTATTAACTACTACCTCCAGAGTGTGACATTTCTCTGTCAGTTGTACAACGAAGTTCTTCTTTGTTAGAACTTTCTTTACTTCCAAGATGGCTTCTATTATGTCATCTACTCCTAGATCATCCAGCTCATATCTGTTTTTGGAGTTGAGGAACTTTATGATGCTATTGGTTGTAGTAGGAAATTCTCCCAATTTAACACTGCTAATGGAAATGGTTTGCTTGGCTTTCTCCATCAATTCCTTTTGCTCGAATATAATCTGGATACATGGCCAGATTTCATCTATTTCTTCAATGATATTGTTCCATATGATTTCTTTAACATGGGCCAGTGTGTAGCCAATAGAGGTCTCAACCGCTGACTTCTTCCATACCTCTATCTGATTTTGAGCTCTTTGTAGCTCTACTGGATGAAAATTGTTAGTTTTTGTCTGATGATCTTGTAGAATATTGACTTGACCCTGCAATCTTTTGATCTCTTCAGTATGGAGAGACATGTTCTGTACTACATTTGCCAACTGATCTGCAGCATCTCCTGTGCTTCTTGTAGAAGATGTGGCTGTAGGAATGGCTGTGACAGGGAGTGCTTCTGAAGGGACAACAATATTTTTGGCAGCTTGCTCTGTTTCTTTAATAATCTTTTGCATCTTTGTCTCCATTTTCTTCGACTATGCACTCTGCTCCATGATGAACTTCATCATATCGGCCTTTTGTGTCTTTGTTTCTTCAATATCCTTGGCCAGAGGATCTTTTGTAGCTGGAAATTTCAATTGCTTTCTTAATGTTGTTGTGTCTAAATTCTTTTTCTTTACAAGCTCTTCTGCAACATTGATGTTTGCAGGGTCATAACCCACTTTGATCACCAAGTCCTCTAGAGTTTTGATCCTGGTGTCTTTGGCAAGTGCAAAGACCTTCTCCATCTTCAGTTGTGATTGAAAAATGACTAATGTAACCTGCAGTCTAGATAAACTCATAGCAGTGTTAGTGACAGTGGAAAAAAGCATTTCCCAAGTCTGCTTGTGCATCTCCATTTGGTCAATGGGATGTATGTCTTTTACATCAAACTCAAATGTTGTCTTCTTGTAGTCTGATGCTGCCTTGGGCTAGGGAACCTATGCCTGGAGGAATGCCATTTGCATTTTACCTTTCTTTGAATCAAAGGCTGACAGTAGCCTGCTTTGAGAACCGGAAGTTTGCTTCCAGAACTGATTGTAGGTGTTAATCTTCAAGGCCTCATTCCTTACTTTTATCTCCTTAAAAATGTCCATTATACTTTTCTCTATCTCCCCTGTAGTAGATGTGCTGGTCTGCATTTGTTGTTGATCTTGTGAAGCCATGGAGGTAGTGGGAGATAGTGTGGTCTGATCACCCACTAATGAGGAAACAAGTGGCTCATTAGTGGTGATAATGTTCTCCTGCTTTGAATCCTTGCTAAGGCTTAGTTTGGAACTAAGCTTGGCCTTCTTCCTATACATAATTTTGAATCCTTCATTGAAAATTTTAGTCCCTGAAGGGGACTCTTCTTCTCTGCTTCTCTTAGCTATTTTCTCCTGCATGGTTGGAGTCTGTACTGTGGAGGATGATACCAGCTGCTCTTCTACCTCTTGTAGGGTGTTCTCAGCCCATTCTAGCTGGTTTTTATACTTCTCTATCTCTAGTATGGCTGTGTGAAAATAGGCAGTGGATTTGTTTTCCACTCTTAATTTAGAAATGACCCCCAATGGATCATATGACTAGGTGAAACTAAGGCTGAACTGCATTTCTTTTAGTAGCTTATCTGCTTCTTCCCCTGCTGCCCTGCTGTTGCAAATGAAAGGCCTTATCTATGTTTTAATTTTGAATTGGGACTTCTTCTTGGCAGCTACAAAGTGGATCTCATCCATATTAAGCATTTATCTTATGTACTCTAGAGCAAAAATCCTCATTGGGAGGAATTTAGGTAGCTTGTAAGGGGCAATCTCACACCCAAATATTCTCAATTCTGTATAATTCTGATAGAGGTACCAATCCCCTGTCTAAACTTGGTCTGATAGCTGCAACACCTTTCTAATTTCCTCACTGATCCTCGGTTCTGTTCTACTACTTAAGAGACTGATTGTTGGATGCACAAACATCTCTACGAACTATTTGTATGTGTATTCTTTTTGTTCCTTCATCACCAAAGTAGTCCAAAATATGACTGACTGTTGGTTCCCTTCTGCATCCAACTTTTGTAAAGCAAGCTTGATGTTGTCTCCCTGAAAATATAAGAACATATAGACTAACACAGAAGCATACTGGAACACCTTCTTAGTCTGGAATTTGATAAATTTCTCATGAATTGAATTTGCAAGAAATTGGCTAAAGTTAAACATGATGGAGGGCTTAGAATCAGTAGAGAAAATGGACATAAATCCTATGATGGCCTCATCTACCCACTGATCTGAGTAGTAGCCAAGGAGGTAAGAGATGACTGTGATAATTTTCTTGGCTCTCTCAGGGAAAATAGAGGAGGGATAGGGAGGATTTTTCTTTGGAAATGGGGCATCTTCTGTCAAGAAAAGTTCAAGGGTTTTGGCCCTCTTGGCAAAGTCCAATTTCTGGTATAATTCAACAAGTGCTTCATAGGAAAAGGGGGTGGCATTCTCTACTGTGGGGGCTTGCATCATCTAGTCTATGGCTTGAGGAGTGATAGTAAACAAAATTTCTCCAGTGGGGGCAATGATGGCTCTTTGGCTTGGCAAATAACATGCATGACACTTCCTAACAAATTCTGGGGTGTTGTGGGTACGGGGAAAAATGTAGTGGGGTAAATTGGATTCCCACAGTTGAATGTCATCGGATTTGTCTATGTATTTGTCCTCGAGCCAGCAATACATCTCAAAAAGGTCAAATTTGCAGAGAGTTTCATGGATTTTATGGTCTTTGTCAGCTAAAGGGATGTGGTGAAAATCAATGGGAGGATAGATCAGAGGATTGACAAGTTCTTTTGGTCCCTTGTCCTTTGGAGGCATCTTCAGATAAGGCTAAGGACAATAGTGAAAATTGGATTACATGCTTCAATACACAGAGGGGACTTAGGATTTGAGGACAAGAACAGAGGTAATAGGCCTAAAAGGAGTGAGTGGACAGTGTCGCTGGCAAGTGAAAATGTCGAAGTTTGGTCCAGCAAACCTGTAACAGAGCAATAACAATGATAGTGTATGAATTCAATAACTGGTTAATGAGTGAAAGGGAGAATTATATAACAGTCTGGTTTTTTTGTTGAGGGTGGCGCGGGTCCGTTGGATTAATGACTAGACCATTTAATTATTTAACAGATTAATTTTGGAGGGAGAGAATGTGATTGGTGGAATCAACGGGAAAATGACACGATGAAAGGTGAGTGACGGGAGTGCAACGGGTAGAAGAGTGGTATTGCGTGTAGAAATTCTCACTGTAGATGACCTGATAATGCAATGTAACTAAAGCAAAATACTTGATCTACTTTTACTATCAAACTTGTGGAAGCTTAATCGATTTTGAGCAAGATCAAACAAAACACATATAATAGAGAAGAAGAATCAATCACACATGAAACACAGAAGAATACTCTAGGGAAAGCCTCAACTAAAAACCCTGCTATCTGTATTATCATACAAGTGGAAATATCTCAGGATTACACAAAGCTTTAGCTCTCACAGCTATCCAGCTCTCAGTACAATCCCTCTCACTGCTCATAGACAAACTAGACAACTCATATGCCTTTCCCTCTGTCCTCCAAGCCTCCTATTTCCTTGCACTGTTTTCCCTGGGTGCTCTTGCTGTAACCTTGCATGACACTGATCTCACACACTGCTCCAACACACTGTAAAACTGTGCAAATCTCAAGCAATGAATTCCTTCTGCATGCAAGAGATTTTCTTATATGAAAATTCTTGCAACTGATAGTACACTGTCCCTGCCTTTAATCTCAACTCGTCCTTTGTCTGAACTGACATGCATGAGTTATTTATGAGAGAATATTCAGTTATTTGGAGTACGCTAGTTTCATGCATGCATGCATTAACTGACTGAACTCACAATCAGTTCCACAAACTGTTTGGAACTAATCTAACTGGACTTAACTCAGTTAACTAAGCTAACTAATTACAACTCAAATACAACTCATCCTTATCTCCTTAATTAAGGGATAACATCTTCAATCAAAGGGATAACTGTTCCATGACTTCAAAAAGACTTCATGTTTGAATTTCTCCAACTAATTAACTCAGGATGAATTAATTAATTATTTTTCAAATAGCTGGTGAGACTAAATTCAAATTTTAATTCTCAATTTTAATTCAAATACAAGTTAAAATTGGAATATCCTGAAATGCTATCCATAGCAATGCTATTTTTAGCATTTCTATTTTTAGAGTTTCTTGTTGCTATTTTCAACATTGGGAGGTGGAGAAACTGCTCTTCGGGGGGGGGGGTGCAGTTAACGGTTTCGCCCAAGGGGTTTTGAGATGTTGTAGTGTTGACATGTAGGTGCAGGCACGGTTTTGAATACCGCCCATTTCGGAGACCCCCCCAACCCCACAGTAAAGTTCAAATGGTGAGGGGGGTCGAAATGCTATGTGGGTTGTCGGATCTTGGGAGATGGGCGCAGATGAGGTGAGAGGTGGTGGAGTGTTAATGTGAGGTGACGGTTACTCGGTGGGGTACAATCGAACTTGCGCATTACAATATAATTGAAATGCCAAAGCTTTTAAATCAAAGAATTCATCCTGATTAAGGAACTAATTATATATTAACATAATTTGACATTTCCCAATGTGGCGCATTTTGACTAGCAACCTGTGCATTTATAAAAATATGAAATGAAGCCATTCTTTTCTTTTTTCTTCCTTGACATTTTATTTTTCTTTTGCCTTCTTTGTTTAGGGAAGCTAACACCTATCATTTTATTGATATGGATGCCTATAAAACATTAAATTGGCCTAACATTTTAACTTTTCTTTCTTTTGCATCCATATCCTAACTTAACATTTTAAAATTATTTTTGGCTAATATACTAACTTATCAAAACCAAATAATGTTACAATAGAATCAACAATGTTGTTCTAACATAGTACTAGTTAGGATCATATCGAGCGAGTTCCTTAAAAGTGGTTGCCTTTACAAGTTTGATCTAATGTGGAAGCTTAATCTTGTTGGATCGTTTGAGATGTGCAACATACACTGCCATGAATTCGTGGGGAGAGGCATATTTGATTGTACACATCGTTGCCATGGATTGAACCTACAAAACCCTAGATGCGCTGACATAATTTTCGAAACACTGATCAACATAGTTATCTCTAACACAAACATACTTCCTTGAACTTAAAATTAATTATATTCATGTCATTATATAATGTTCTACTTATTTTTATTTCTAAAATCTATATATCTTGTACAATTGAATTTTTAATGGAATTCTTATTTTATTAATGTTGAAGCATTATCACATTATGATTTTGTGATTTGTATATAAATGAGTTCACTTGTCAATGTGAATGTTAAGTATAATTTGATTTCTCTCGTATTTGTTGCTAGGTTTGTTTGAATGAATAATATTGATTATCTCTTTCGTGGACCAAAATAATATTGAAGCATTAACTCAAATGTAGTTTGGTTCGCATGTTTATGGAAAAAAACCTTTTTGGCTCAATAAAGAAATGTGAAACTAGGCTTAACTTTACAAAACCAAGTGCACTTTGAGAATTAAATATAATAATCATATTTTCATGGAATTAATAGTTGAGGGATCATATAATTTTTTTTTTTTGTAAGCTGTGGTGGTGCCTTTCTTTTTCTATTCAAATAAAATCAAGTTGCTCCATATACAGCAGTTTGGTGGCCTCAACTTGCCCATATGGGAAACCAAGTCTGTTGGCCACCTAAGATTATTATAGGCCATCCAGTAGCAAAAATTAATAAGTCTTTCAATCCACGCTAAGTAAACCTCGCAGCAGAAGTCACTAATCAAGTTCCAAACTAACATAAGACTATTGAAAGTAAAAGCTATCCTCAAAAAAGCAGACTGAAAAACTACATGAATTAATCCATGTTGTCTTCATTGTCAACATCCACCTTTGCCTATGATGCCATCGAGTCCCCCGGTGCTAGAGATAGCTTCTGCAGTTGTTGCTGGATTTCATCCAGCTTGCTGTCCTGCATAATCATGATGATTTGCAGGTTTTTCATGTCTTTCTTTATATTTGGCATTCCTTGGGCGATTTCAGCCATTTCGCCCGCCACCTGCTCCAGCGCCCTGGCCAGTAAGCGCTTCAGCACCCAATACATGTGCAAGGCTTGCTTGTAGAGTGTCATCCTTCCTCTGGTGTGCCCCGGGTCAGGAATGATGTCTCCCCATTCCTCCATCTCAGGCTCAGAGTCTCCTTCCATGACATTGTCTTCCATTTCCTGAATGAGCTAACGAATGTCAGCATATGTTCCTTCTTTGTATGCATGGGCCGCCTCTTGGATTGTCACCCTCATGGTTTTCCTGCTACGCCTCGGATATACTGGTGTGGAGGATGTCGGGTCATTTCTGCCTGGCTGGCCTTGCCGCCCTCTTCCTCCACGACCTCTTCCTTTGCCCATGCGAGCCATCTCTCCCTCTACCGCCTCCTGTTGACAGTGACCAACACCAAAAGTTATATTATTAGAACTCCACTTATCCGAAATGCCTACATATCTTTGTCACTGGGCTTTCTCTCTCTATTTCGGTTTCTCCCAGAGGTTTGGGTACTCCCTGGTCTCTTTGCCCTTGGGCTAAACATGGGCGGGCCCTCAGTTGTCTCATCCCCCACCCAGATTGCATGTTTGACTCCCTCAGGCTGTCCCTTTGCCCCATTCTCATCGTACCCTGTCAAGCCCTTGTTCTGGTTCTCACATTTCCTTACCATACAGACCTCTGCCCAAAACTGAACCGTCTCTTCCTCTGCATTTCCCATTTTGTCCCCTTCCGCCCCCTTACTGTGCGTGACAGGGAAATTAGCAAGCTTGTTTAGACGTGGCCTTCCCTTAGTGACTTCTGGCTCTCCCCCCTCCTCCATCATACAATGAATGACCGTAAGGGATGCAGGGATTAGGATAAAGAAAACATATCCGGACTTTTGCTCAACTCCGTTCGCCACCTTCCTTCGCTGCATACTGATCTCTCCTTCCCCCTTAGCCACCCTCATTAACCCTTTCCCACCTGTCCTGCATCCCATCCCACTTCCACCACCATTTCCTCCTTCCTTCTCCTCCATTCCCCTGTCACCTCGTCGCCTCGGAATTCCCTCAGGCATGCATGCTGCCACCCCGTCCCTTTGAATTATTATGAGGGTAGTTGGTGGCTGGCTTGGCCAACCTCTCCCTTGAGCTGTCCTTCTGATCGTACTCCCCACTTCCCTCATCCCGGTGGGGGGTTGAGGGATCATACATTTATAAAAATACAAGGAAGTACTTTGAATTGATGTAAAGCTATACTTTATGGGGTAATAGGGATGTGAAATTAACAATTTTTTACGAAGATTCTTAGCACCAATTGCCTCCACTAGAGAGAGGGAAATCCAAGGAAAAATGATATTTAAATTGTCATCAACATTTTATTAGAACAATTCATCACTACAAATATTGTGAGTTTCTACAATATAATAAAAGATGCAATGCTTCACTTGAGATTCAAATTTAATCTTATTTGCTTAATGCATGAAAACATTGAAATAACTAGAACTAAAATGAAAGAAACCAAGTAATGATGCACCATCTGCACAATAAACACAAAATATGCCCTAGGAGAATCTAATATAGGAAAAATCTAACTAGAAGGCGAGGCCTATGGTCTACTCTTGTCTTCTTAGTTATGAAATACAAATACAAAGTACTACTCACCATCGAGTTACCATGGACATTATGGTCAATAGAGCTACTGATTCATCATTTACTTTATTCCATTTCAATATCCCACTCCTAAATGCTCCACTCAACTATGGAACAATAAACAATACAATGAGAATGAAACCCCTTATTTTCCTAATGACCCACTTTCTAACATAGCCTACTAGCCATCTAGTGATAGGTCTAGGATTTTTTTTTTTAAGCATGAACTACCAATTAAAGTTAGGTTTTTGGACCCTCTGCAATGTTCTTTAAATTCCACACGTGACTAGCTCCACATGTGTGAATAATATGAGTTGATGTGGCATCCACTTGGTATCACGGTGACGAACAAGATATGTCAACTTGCAAGAGGCATAACTTTTGCATAAAAACTCCGATTGAGGTGATCTTTGCAACAATGGAAATCTCTTGACATTGAGAATAACATTAAAATATTATATATGATCAAATATCAAAATTTCCATATATTTTAGAATAAATAAATATAATCAAGATGGTTATAAAAATGGGAAGAAATAAATATAAAAGTAGTAAACAATAATAATTACCCTTCACCGGTAAACATAAAATTGAATATAAATGATAAATGACTAAATATTAAGTTACCATTAAGGCTAAAAAAGGGCTCAAACTAGAATATGTTGCGTTAAAATATAATGAAGAAATAAAAAGGATAATAATTATTAAAATAATGAAATAGATATGGTGTCAAACCAATATTGGTTCTTAGGAAAAGAATGAAAAATAACGGAATATTGAAATTAACTTACAAAATAACTCTTTTAAAAAATTTAGAATAAAAATATTTATTATCATAATAAGTTTATAGCCAAGCTAATAACAAATACAAAGGATCCAATGCTTCAAAAAACCAAAATAGGCAATTTTGTGTTGCTATAAGTAAAATTTTAAAAGAGGTTGTCTAGTATACATTCAAAGTTTCTTGAATCTAATAACCTTGAAAAACATAAAAGCTAATAGAACACATGATTATTATTTGATTCCTCTTGACGAGCGTTAGAAGGTGAAGATTTCTATTATTCTACATGCATTGGCTCCTTAAGTTAATGAACTATTTCATCCTCTTTAAGATCTGCCTAAGAAAATTTTTGAAAGCCATATTGGTGGAGGTTTTGGAACAAACATTATTTGCAAAGATTTAGAACCAAAATCATTAGCATATTACAATAATTTTATAGAATGATTATCCTATGCTTTTGATGGACCAACAAGTTTATGATGTTAACACATCGAGATATGCAATGGTGCTTGATTTCATTCACTTTTGAATTTGTTGAAAGAAAAGAGCTCTTATTGAAATATATACTTTCTTCATGCCCTCATAATATTCTTGTTGTGAATACAAACCCTTATGCGGACATAAACAATATCTCAGTCCTATGAGAGGATCTAACAACAAACTAGACAAACTAGTATGCTGAAAAATGCAAAGTGAGAGAGAGAAACCTACCTCACTCTGATGCTAAGTGCTCAACTTTTGATAATGATATCGATCCCTTAGCTTCCAGGCTCACCCCTTGCTATTCCTTGTGTCCGAATACCTATAAGAGAGATCAAAAGACAACAAGAGATACAAGAGCATACATAATATAATTTAAACATAAAATACATGACAAATCAAGGAGCATCATGCTAAATGAATAAAGATTTATACACTTATGGAAAGTAAACACCAGATGTATTTATTAATGAATCAAAAAGGGAAGAATACAACCATTGCCTTGATGTTGGAGACCTCCTTTGTAGTGGATTTCCAAGTCCAAGCCAAGAACATTCAAACACTCCTTCTCCTTAGTTAGATGGGAAACATTTGGGCATAGTTTCAGCAAAGGAATGTAGGCAAGCAATGACCAACCCCTTGAGGAAAGTGAAGAACAAATTTATAGTGAGGGAGAGGGAGTTAGAGATCCACCAAAGGGGGAAGAAGGTCCTTATCCCAAAGGTAAGATCCCTAAAGGTAGGATCAAGGGCTCTAAATGGGAGTACTCGACCATATCTTCATCCAACAACCACTGGCTCACCATTCTCAAGGCTTCTAGTAAGAGAAGCTTCTGCTCCATTTTTGGAGAAATTGCCTGAAGAGGACCAACGCAGATTTTCCTATCAAAAGTTGTGCTGCCAGCGCTAGTCACTAGTTAGACAAAAGGTTACCAACACAAATTTTCCTACTAAAAGTAGCGTTGGTCTTGTAAATTAGGGGTTTTCACAAGTTTTTCCAGAATTGCTTCAAGACATTAGTTCTCCATCTCTTCAGGGATGTATTGAGCATATAATTCATGGTGAATGAGTTTACACAACTTTTTTCACTTTACGACATTTGTGATGATAGTGGCACAAAGGATGACACTTCAGGTATAAAGTTGGGAATGTGACAAAATACTATGTAACAGATGCCCCCTAAAGCATGAAAGTAAAACAAGAAGTGATGGTTGAAGTGTTTTATCAGTTAAGGCAAGGAGCTTGGAAGACCACTGCCAGGAGACCTGTAAATCAAACATGATACAATATATGACATCTATGATATATACATATGCCTGATAATAGATCTGAATAGGCATCAAAATATAATACATGAATCTGCGGTATGGATGCCGCCATCTGTCTAAAAAGGATCATGTATACAATCATGAATACTCAATAACTCCTCACAACCTAGATTTTAACAGATGAGATCCAGGGTCTTCATCTCTATCCCGATTGAAGTACGAATCTAACCATGTGAATAGATGTGTTGACGTCGAACATGGTAGAAACCACCTGATTACTAGTCAATGATTTAAATCGTTAACAGGCGTGAGAGAAACCACCAATAATGACGATGACCCTCAAGGTACACTAATACAATCTACAAGTGTAAATATGTGAGCTGAAGTCGAACACTTGTCGAATCATTTGATCGAAGGCCAATGATGTAAGCCTGTCGTCGAACACGAAGAACTTTCCATTGAGGCATGCAAGATCCAAGGTACTGAAAGGGCGTTTCTAAATCAACTTCTTGGATAATGAGTTGAAGTCGACAGGAAGTGATTTGTCAAAGGAGGGCCATAATGTTTCCCACATCATCGACACGAAACATAGGATATCTCAAAATGATAGGAGTGATTCAATATTGTTGCATAGAGGGTCACATAGGTATAAGAGGTTTGACTTTTGCAGATATGAATTTTCTTGAACATATCGGCGACACAACTCCGGAGTTCAGAAACACTTGACTCAAAATGGAATCAGAGGTCATGATGACAACAGGGGTGATTGAATCAAAGGTAAATGGATTTCCCAAACCCAGGAAGGCAAGTGACTAAGTGAGGATATCCCAAACCCGACACGAAATGTAGATGAGTGTCATGTTCAAGAGCGACATGCTGCCTTTACACAAAATACAAGACATGTTTACTTCCATTTTCCCCACTATTGCTAGCGAGTACCTCTTTATTTTTAATCACAAGATTGAAGAGGATACCATATGCTTGTCATATAAGTTCATCCTTTGGATGAATCCATCCTAGTAAGTTTAACGAGCCCTAGGAAGGAGTAACTCAGTCTCGTCATGGTAACAAGTCCCGCGTTGTTTAAGCTTTACGAGTCCGATGGAGGGGTAACTCGATGTATTTTTCATGTTTAGAGAGTTTGAAAAAGAGGCGAAAAAGAAAACTCTTGAGGTCCCTTTTCGTAAATAGTCTCTTGAATCCGAAAAGGTAGAAAACAATATCCAAGAGAACCTCTTAGCCACGTGTGACCAAGGTATACTTTTTTCGTACATTAGTATATCTCAGTCTAGAAAAGGGTTAAACTTATACTGAGTTGACGTCTTTTAATTTACTTTTACGAGTTCGAAAAGACAAGTTCTCGACAATCTTTTCATATTTTTGGAGTTTGAAAAGAGCTGAAAGATGACTCCGCCAGGAAGAATGATTGGTGTAACAGTATAGCAATTAGTTTTGGTGATGATGGAACTACTCAAAACATGTAAAGGTCAAGAGGTTGGCTCATACGACCACTCATCGCAGATGTTCCTCAGGCAAAGGTAAAACAACCAAGTGAAAGCGTATGATTGGCCAAAGAGATGGTGAAGATGGAATGAAAAAACATAGGCTCATCTAGCAAAAACATGCTGATAAAAACGACAATCACGAGAGGTAATAGTAGGAATGGTTTCATTTTTACTGAAACATGGGAAAATATGCTTGAGAATACTTGAAAATGGTTTCATTTTTTCACAAGCTTGAAACATGAGAAAAAAACTATGCTTGGATTTGGTTTCATTTTTACACAAGCTTGAAACATGGGAAACTATGCTTGAGAATACTTGAAAATGGTTTCATTTTTTCACAAGCTTGAAACATGAGAAAAAAAACTATGCTTGGATTTGGTTTCATTTTTACACAAGCTTGAAATGGAAACAAAATATGCTTGGATTTGGTTTCACTTTTACACAAGCTTGAAACAAAGAAAAAATATACTTGGATTTGGTTTCATTTTTACACAAGCTTGAAACAAAGAAAAAATATACTTGGATTTGGTTTCATTTTTACACAAGCTTGAAACGAAAACAAACTATGCTTGGGTTTGGTTTCATTTTTACACAATATTGAAACAAAGCTAAACTATGCTTGAGATGAGTTTGCATCCCCCTAGTATAATGACTAAATTTGAGGTACATGCGCCCCAGTCTTCATTTCATTCACCTAAATAGACTATTGGTTACTAACAGGTGGATGGAATGAAGGTTCAGTTACGAGTCTGAAAAGACTCGATTGGGAATTTATGTGATCTAATCAAAGGCTTGAATTGGAAGGGGATTTGTTTCATTTTTTAACGAGCTTGACACCAGAAAAGAACCATGCTCATTACACCTTGTTTCATTTTTTTACGAGCTTGACACAAGTAAGGAATTCTGCTCATGACACCTTGTTTCATTTTTTAACGAGCTTGACACAAGAAAAGAACCATGCTCATGGGGACCAATTTCATTTTTTAACGAGGTTGACATAGGGAAAGAATTATCCTCATGGGAACCTATTTCATTTTTTAACAAGGTTGACATAGTAAAATAACTATCCTCATGGGAACCTATTTCATTTTTTAATGAGGTTGACATAGTAAAAGAACTATCCTCATGGGAACCTTTTTCATTTTTTAACGAGGTTGACATAGTAAAAGAACTATCCTCATGGGGACCTATTTCATTTTTTAACGAGGTTGACATAGTAAAATAACTATCCTCATAGGGACCTATTTCATTTTTTAACGAGGTTGACATAGTAAAAGAACTATCCTCACGACCTTGATTATGGACTATAAGGGACCATGGCTTCCAAGAGGTTCTCATCAGATGGGAGGAAAATACTCTGGAAGGGATACATGTCAAGGGATCTAATGGAAAGATCAAGCTCCAATGCCATCAGTACATGACGCACTATATCACTGACTATATCATTAGTTGATGCGGGCATGGAAAAAGTGACCACATAATTAACCTGTGAAGGGGATGATACCACTTGCATAGATGGACCATTTAGGGAAGATGGTTGATCGAGAGTCAAATTAAGACCAATGAATGAAAGTTGATCAATGGCCATAATTATTCCTTCGTGCGAGAAACATATCACATGAAAGAGAGAAGAGACAAGTGCTTCCATGACATAAACATAGTCACGACCGAGGAGTAAATTAAAATCTAAAGGGCCTTGGACAACCATCACATCGAGATAAACAATTTTTCCTCCCAAAGTAATAGGCAACTTAGGAAGGATCCCTAACGGTTGACTGGTTCCTCTGTTAAAAGCTAACATATTCTGGGTAATAGGCACAAGTTGTGGAGAACCTAAAGCTTTCCAAGTAGTTGAAGACATAACACTAACATATGCACCTTCATCTATGATTGTGCCAAGTACGGGTATATGATAAGCCTGTACAGTGGTCTGAAAAGGCACATGAGAAGGAAGACGATATCCTACCAGTCGACTCCAATCAAAGAAAGTGACTAAACTACTTGGAGGGGGTGCCATCAGAATGGGAGACACTTCAGGTACAGAGTTGGGAATGTGACAAAATATTGTGTAACAATTCTCTTAACTTCCATTATGTCTCTATTGTCCATGATTGGAATCTCTATAAACCTATTCAGACAAGGAGTGAACAAACAAGAAAAATTCTCATGGCCCAATTGAACAAGGAAGAAGCCTCCAAAAACCTTGTACTATTTTTCCAGCTTATAAAGAAAATTACTACCAATGGCTTAGTTTCCTTTATTGTGATACCCATCAATATTAAAACTAGGATTGAATAGACAAAATGAGGAATTCAAACATAAAAAGTGATAATGCTTGAAACTCCAAGAAATTTTCATGTTGGATGAGAATAAATAATTATCACCACAAATTAGATTTCCAAACAATGTAAACCTCATGCACCATAATCCCCAACTCCCAAGTTTGCAACAATCTAGCATCCCAACATGTACCCCAAGTTCTAGACTAGGTGCATCATATGAGCCAAGGCAATAGACCTAGAAGAATTTGGATACAGAAGACGATCTGAATGAAATGAAGGATGAAAGTTGAAGTTCGGGGAGAACCTAATATAATAACAATATTGACCGACATCACAATCCAATACTTCCACCAATATTGCATTCCTATGAATGATTTGACTATTCAAATAATGCAAGCAACACTGACAAATAGCTCAAGAATAGAGGTTACACGTGACAATAAGTCATTCCCTGATTAATTTAGACTAATAGAGCACCCAAATTGAAAGCTTGGATTCACCATAATCCCACAATGGTGATAAGTTTTCAATCGAAATCCTTTAACATCTTGAGAAAAGATTAATTTTTGCAGGTTGAGGGTACTTGGAGATGTCCTCCAAACTCCAATTATAATATGATGGAATGATGCACTAATTATTGATGCATGTGATAGTTAATGCTAGTTGATTGAAACATCAATTGAAATTAAACCATTAAGGAAAAAAATTATTATGGAATCCCCCATTTTTCATATACAACCCAATGCTTAGTTATGTGGCCTTGTGTTGGGTCAATTTATTGAGTAAATTAACACAAGTATTTAATTATCAATTCGGGTTTGTAGAACTTAGAAGCATGTCCAAAGTCTATGGATTCCAATGGTAGTCAATGTTAGAAGATGAATTATGGAAACTGAAGGAAATACATATTACAAATATAATTAGAAATAAAATCTAACTAAACAATTTCTAATTCAATATGTAATAAGCAGTAGAAGTGGCTCCTAACTTAGGAGAACCAGATTGACCTTCTCCACAATACTACTTCATGAACAGAAATTAAAATCACTAATGATCAACAACTTATGATGCATAAAAGAATAAAGGAAGAGGCTCCTAACTAAGGAGATCCATGTTGTCCTTCTTTATAAGTTTATTCATCATTAACACCATTGTATGAAAACTGGAAATTCAGAAAATAACTTAAGGAAGATGAATTCTAGTTACTACTCTTGATTAGATAGAAGGAGAGCTTAACTTAAGCACTTATTTGACCCTTCATATACAGATTAGAATTCAAACTAAGATTCATCAACAAACATAATAAAACTTCATACTTCTAAATAACTGAAATAAACATAAATCAAACTAGTTTATGGAATTGTAGCTAAATTAACTAGAAAGTGCACTTAGCTCGGTATGGGGGCCCTCCACCCTTGCCTTGCACACTTAAAAGAAATATCAGTTACAACAACTTCAGTAAATCAACCAATCATGAACAACAAATTGAAATGAAACAGGTTCTTCATTTAACTTTCAGTCTTCAAAGAGTCTCAAAATCAGAGTACATAAATTCTACATCCGAAATAATAAAAAAACTTGACTAAAAAGTCTCTAACAACCTTATCTATCCTAATCCCATCTATCCTGGTCAAATCCACCCATTCAGTTACACAAAATTTGGAAAAATCCAAAAAATCACTAATTTTGGCCTATTTCCTAAGGATTTCCTAAATGACTCGTCCTGTTTGACCAACTTTGACCGGGCCTATTTAAGCTCAGTTTGACTGAACCAATAGGAATTCGTTCAATCTTGGTTCCCAAGCTTTCTAGAAATGTGCTCAGCTCGTGCCCAAGTGTCCTGCAAATATGACTTCAATGGAGCCATTACGGGAATTTATGATCCTGTCCAAAAATGCACTTAAAATCCAATTTTTGTAAAAACATCTAAAAATTGCAAAACTTAATTTATATACTTGGATATGTATAAATTGGTCAAAATAGGGTGTATAGGATGGATAACATGGAAATTAGGTGTATTTTAATAAGCAAAATTTGATAAAAGACGAGGGCCAACATCTCCCCCTTGCTTACTCTCAAGCATGTCCTCATGCTTGCCTCTGTCTCCTTGACCCTTTGCTTCTATATGATGACTGGCCTGCTGATGTACCTGTGGCTTTGACCCTTGAAGATGAAGCTTTCTGTTGAGCTACCTGTAAAAGGATATCTATGCCTTCATGTACTTTTTCTCCCTCCTTGTAGATGACATTCTTTACTTTTCCCCTTTCCTTTCCTCTGTTTTTCTAAAAAGAATTTTCATCCTTTCTCTTTGAAGTGCTACCCTTTGTATTATTCTTCACCTATCAGTGGAAAACTTGTGGCTTGGGCTATGTATTCTGTAGTGATGGGAACAAAAATGTCTCTGATGTGTGATGAGGTTTCACCACCAACAGACAAATGCAACTTTACACTATTCTTCTTCTTATGATAAAACACCAGAAGTAACACCAATAAATCATTTTGGATGAGCAACTTTAGAGAAGACAACAAATACAACTTGAGTTTTGTAGTACATTCTGACACAGCATTCATGTCCCTCTCAGATTAGCAATATCAACAACTTCACTTAAAGGGACCAATATCCATTTTCCCTCACATCTTCACTGAAAGACGTCAATCTTGCAATGTCACACAGTCATAGAGAAAACACCAATCAAACAAATCAAAGCTTCTTTCACTTGTGCAAGGGGTTTTCTTCTTGTATAATTCCACTACAAAATAACTTGTGCCAATCCTTTTTATGACTAGGCGTTCACTTTCAATTTAGCAACTATTTTGCCCACACAATCTACAAAATAAGGGTTGAAAGAACCATAAAAATATCCCAAATAGCAATGAATTTGAGAAAATTGTCTACGTGAAGCTTAATTGGGTTTATTCTAAAGAAAACCCATGTTTTAATTTTTCAAATTTCATTTAGTTTTCTCAGAAAAAGCAACGAAAAATAATGGCTTCTTAAAAATCGAAATGCATTTCTTGGACTGAATAAAATTTCATGATCATTCAATTTGAAATCAATTTCTGGAAGATTAACCAATGCGTGCATTCAATTGGAAATCAATTTCTGGAGACAAAAACCATTCTGCAATTTTGAATGTTTCTTTTAAATTTAATAACACCACCACTCACTGCTTTTAAAAAAAAATCAAATTCTAGAAATGGGCAATTTTCATAAATCTGAACAAGTATTTTTTAAAAAATTCACCTTCTTCACCTTCTTAGAAATTGAATGCTGGAGATTTACTTTATGTTGGAGAAATCGAAATGTTGAAGGTGATCTTATTTGGAGACATTGAATGCTGGAGAATGCTCAAGATAACCACTTCATGCAACATAACCACTCATTCATTCACTACCTTTTGAGAAATTGATTCTTGGAAAAGAAAATCAACCTACAAGGCGATCATAATTATGCTCAGCTACATAATCTTCCTCAAAAATCAAAATCTGGAAAATAAAAATCATCCTTCTCTTCCTTCAATTTCTGTGTCTTCTCTCTTCTGCTGAAAAAACAAGTCTGCTGCTTTGATAAAAAAAAAAATTACTATGTAAATAAACAAAGTTTTTCCTGTATATGTTATTTTCTCTCTTCAAATGCTTCTCTAGTATCCTGCTTACCTCTTTCCTGATGCCCTTGACAAAGAGATGAAACCAATCCTCAAAAAAATGAACTTACTACTTCCACAAATGCAAAATTTTGAAATCGAAAGATTGTAAAAACATAATAAACATGTTTTTATTAATCTATTTCTTATATTCTATCCTCTGTTTTGTCAAAATTAAAAAAAACTCCTCTGTCTCTGATGTAGAATTCTCTGTTTTTGAATTGACTGTGTAGAAAAATTAATTTTTTTTACGTCACAGTGTCTTTTTGTTCTTCGAATTCTCACATAATTTCTCCTCTCTTTAAGACAAAATCACCATGCATTCATTCTGCAATGATCTAAGCTCATTGTGTGCAAATTTTTTCAAAGAATAGCTCACTGTATATATGTCAACATTCATCATATAACTCATGAAATGGATTCACTGCGTTTCAAAATCCATAAAAACATTGCTCTTTGTATACAAAAACATTTTGATCATGTTTGTATTACTCTTTAAATTATAATGCAATCTCTGTTTTTGCCAAAATTCATAAAAAATCCCTTCTTGGTTTCGAAAATTCTCACTGTGCACATAAATGAAATGAATTTTCCCACACAACCATACATGAATGTAATGAATTATTCCCACTGTGTTAAAAATAAGAAGAATTCTATTCTCTGTTTGTATAAAAATCGAAATAAAAAACTCTGTGTGTAACCATGCATGAGAAAATTATGGGATTACCTAATCTGGAAGTGATTTTTGAGATATCTCTGAGATAACTAGAGTTCCTGTGTTTAGACAACGCCATTTCAATCAGAAATCTCCCTTAATATTTCCAAGGATTCGTTCATTAAACCAATGGAAAATACGTGTTTATTGGCGGCAGAGTTTAAGTGAATGGTGGCAGTGACAAGTTTTAAACAGTGGTAGAGGCACTAATTTATAACTTGAATCTCAAGATTTATTTATCTAAATATCCATTGCATTTATGAGAAAAATATGGGTTTTGTTCTTACCTTCTTGCTTCACAAGATCTCTACACTTAGGTGGTGTGTTTTTGCTACACGACTGCCAGATCTCTTGGCTTAAATCCCAATCAACTCCGCTTGCTCCATTTTTTAAAAAAATTCACAAAATTCTCCTCTCTGCTTTTAAAAATTCTCTGATCTAGCAACGACTTGAAGACGTTTCTGAGTTATTAACTTATGTTCCTCTTCATTCTGCGGATTTTCTGGAATTTGTTGGTGAGCTTGGTCAAATTGGCGTAGCAAAGATCTCGGCTTGTAATCCTCTTCATTAAAACCAATGTTCAACTTCCCTACTTATTTCCACACTTCTTCTTTAGCACTGTGCTCTGCATTTCTCTCAATTCTGGTTTATCCGAAGGTTTTGACTATACACAACATTGAAGTCTCTTTCCTGGACTTACTTTGAGCTGTGATGGTGAAAGAAATATGTAATGAAGATGTGGACTATGCAAAAAAAACGTAATACAAAGCACTGTAATTGTTTTTCAGAGCATTTGAACTTTATTTGACCATTTCAATTATGCCAACTCAATGCTCATTGTACCTACCATGACTGCGTCCTCCCTGTGGCTATGTCCTTTGGATTACATGGTGTACAGGCCTGTCTTGTCACTGCAACATCATATTTTTTTTTATCATGGCTGCTTCATACATGCCTTTCATTATATTTCATGCCCACTTTGTATTATATGCCCATTAGTTCCTTTTTCATTTTTTTTGGCATGTTTTTCATTGTAATTCTTCGCATATATCTTTAGGCATATACCTTAGCGCCCATACTTTGTCACTTTGTCTCTTATGTCTTAAATTTGTTTTAAAAGGACCATAGGATAGGTCATTAAAATAAAATAAAAAAATCGACATTTAACCTTTGTATGGTTCATGTAGGTCAACAAAATTTCTAAGGGGAAAAACATTGCCCTTATTTTTCAATAAAAAATGCTTATAAAAATGTATAGGGAAATGATTTTTTTATATGGTAGGATAATGTATAGGGAAATGATTTTTGTATGGTAGGAATAGGGTAAATGATAGTTTGTAATATAGTTTATTATGATGAAGTTAATGGGATAAATGTGGAATGGTAAATGTAGTGGAGGAATAGTAAATGTAGTGGAATGCATATCAAGTTAAACTAGTTTTATCAATTTCTAGGATTTTTTTTCAAAAATGAAAGGGTCTAAGAGCAATTTTTTTACACTTACTCTACTTGTACTTCCATAATAGTTTGATGTCAATGCTTACTGATAATGTCCTTTGCTGGTTCATTTTTGACTCATGATGATGGTTCTTCAAGGATATTATTTGATGGAATGTAGACACTAGTTTCTGCATTTGATATTCAGGTCCCTTTATATTGTCTTTGTTCAGGTCCCTCATTGATGAATGTGGATGCAGGTTCTTTATTCAGGTCCCTAACTGATAAATGTGAATGTAGGTGCTTTATTCAGGTCCCTTATCAAACCATTGCATGGTTTTCTTTTTATGAATCTCCCCCCTTGTTGATCTTCAGGCTTGTCCTCAAGTCTTGTGGAGAATGATCTTGCAAAATGGCTGAGGAAAAAGTAAAAGAAATTGGGGAATTCATATTGGCTAAACTAGTTGGTTTTCCCATGTGAATTCGAGTTTGTATTGTGCTAGTTTCCTAGAGTTTCACAACCAAACTCCTTTATTATTTTTGATCTTTTTCTATATTTTTTTTATTCTTTTCTTTTATAGATGGAGGTGGGGTGTAATGGAGTAGGGAAGTATGAAAATCTTATGAAGATAGGTTAGGCTGCAGTCATGATCTAGTAGTAAAAGGATAGATAATAAGTCTAGACTTCAACATGCATGATCACAGAGCTTAACATACAATATGGATGATGGACGGAATCATGAAAAATATGGCTTATGAAAGGCTTCTTTGGAAATGGATGTGACTTTTCATGGTATGAAACTTGACTTCTTCTTTTGATAATTAACTTCATGCCTTCTTTCTCGATCTCGATTCACGTTGTAGGGTTTGTTGGTGTTGTTGGTCAGCAACTAAGAGCAAGCTTCACAAATTTGAGTTTCATTGGATGAACTCAATATCAGGTGAATTCCCACTTCATTTTCACTTGAATACTTTCATTTCATATTTGTAGATATGAATTTTTAAAGATTGATTTTGAAAATCCTTCATCTATGAAATTGACCTCTCAAATCTTTCGGGGACCTGCAAAAACATAGCACTTGCTTGCAATAAAATATTAGATGATGGAGGAAGAGAGGTGTACAGTCTCTCTTCTTCCAAGAAATATTTATAATAATTATAAGCGATGCTTAAAAACAAGCCCAAAGATGATATTCAAAGAAATTGCATTTGTTTACCCCTTGAGGAATGGTGGCCAGCCTAGACCTCCTAGCAGTATTTCGTTCACAAAATATTTGTTTTATGTCCAATTAGAGTGATTCCAAAGCCAATTTAAATTGAATTCATATAGACACTTACATTATAAAAATGTTTTCAAAATGGTTTGAAATGATATGCTAAAAATTATAAAGAGTACCATGTTTGATAGAGCTGCTTGTGAATTTTTTACTAGATCAAAAGTCACTATTTGAAGTGTAACTTCTTCGTTAAAGATTGGATCGATGTGATTCCACTTGCAGATTAAAGTAGATTAATTTCTTTCTTTCCAGTAGAAACTGGTTTTAAAAATTCTTAGGCTCGATATTACAAAATTGGTGATGAACAACCCTAGGAGGCAGCGTTTTACTATCCTGATTTGAAGACATGCAGTCATTAAATGTGGCATATACTTTTCATTTGACCTCCAAATGGGATGATTCAAATTATGTACTGATATAGATTTGAATAAATATCTCACATATAAATATGTTTTGAAAAGAGGATGATTTGGTATGTTAAATATGCCAATGAATAGTCAAGACCTAGAATTGTCACCATGCAGATTTGTCGACAAACAGTTAGTATTTTAAGAATAATTTTTTCATATGATACCCGATTGAGGTGATTCAAATTGATTTGGAAACTAGATTCCAAGGGATATCTTCCCTATGAATGTTAGATAAAAATGTTTCCATTGGAAACCTAAAATCAAGGCTGTACTAACTTTGTCCTCAACATTTCACTTGAAACCTAGTTTTGATTTTGATCACATTTTTATTTGTGATATAAATTGAAAAATTCAAAATAGATTCAAAAACTATATTTCAAGAGATATATTAAAAAAAACATGATTTCAAAATGATTCTATATGGTTACCCAAAATAGGATTGTTCTTAATGCATTTTTCCATGTAATCCTTTCAAATGAGTATTGGACAATGATGTGAAATTTTATTCATGAAAATTTAAACCCAAAGTCTTATTGTGAAATCATTCTACCTATTTATTTATTTATTTTATTCTATCCTACTCTATTGTAGAAAAATAAATCATTCTCTCAAGTATAAGAGAATTTCCAATGCATCCATTTTTCGTTACAAGATCATGAGTGAACTCATAGCCAAATTTGAAAAATATACGTTAATGAATGTTTGGATATGAAAAATTATTTGATCATAAATATTTGATGCTAGAGAATGTTGAAAAATGGAATAGCATTGTGACCTAATGACTAGTTGAAACCAATTTTTAAGATGATCTTTGTTTGCTTGGCTCTCGTTAATTGTCATAGCACATAACTCTTCTTGTGGTACTTGTTCAAAATTTTGTATGCACAAGGGATCTTGTGATATACATGCTATAATTTCGTCAATTTCTAGCTCTAATGTTTGATCTTCATTGCATGTGATCCATGACTCATTCACTTCCTTACAAAGATAGCTAGAAGAAAGTTCTAGATTCTCTTCTTGAGGATCATCTTCATGGATGCTTTGTTCCTCTTATATATGTTGAAATAAAGATTCTTCCCTAGTGACCATTCTAAATTGTGGACAAGGGTTTAAGAAGATCCTTGTGGTGGCATACATTCATTCTCTAAATGACTTCTTTAACATCATTTTTTTAGATCTTGTCTTGCAAATGGATTTTGTAGTTATTTTTTGTTGTTGTTGGGGGTTTTGTTTTGAGAATCTATTTTTCTAATTTCCATGTCTAAACATTAATAACCATAATGAAAAGTGTTTTTGTTTTGTTTTTTTTTTTTTTTGTTTTGTTTTTTTTTGCTTTTTTTTTTTGTTTTTTGTTTTTTTTTTTGTGTTTTCTAAACAATCTTCCTAATTGACTATATTGAAGTATGCTTCCCCGACAATGGCGCCAAAATGTTGGGTCAATTTATTGAGTAAATTAACACAAGTATTTAATTATCAATCTAGTTTTGTAGAACTTAGAAGCATGTCCAAAGTCTATGGATTCCAATGGTAGTCAATGTTAGAAGATGAATTATGGAAACTGAAGGAAATACATATTACAAATATAATTAGAAATAAAATCTAACTAAACAATTTCTAATTCAATATGTAATAAGTAGTAGAAGTGGCTCCTAACTTAGGAGAACCAGACGAACTTCTCCGCAATACTACTTCATGAATAGAAATTAGATTCACTAATGTTCAACAACTTATGATGCATAAAAGAATAAAGGAAGATGCTTCTAACTAAGGAGATCCATGTTGTCCTTCTTTATAAGTTTATTCATCATTAACACCATTATATGAAAACTGGAAACTTAGAAAATAACTTAAGGAAGATGAATTCTAGTTACTACTCTTGATCAAATAGAAGGAGGGATTAACTTAACCACTGATTTGACCCTTCATATACAAATTATAATTTAAACAAAGATTCAACAACAAACATAATAAAACCCGGATGCGGGTGCTTCCACCAGTCATTAAGATGGCACACGCCATGACACATGGGAGCCGGACGAACCGCCAGCTCTGGTATGCGGAGGATGTTAGGAGGTATGAAGAGTTAATGCACAGGGTCAGTGCATTCAATTCGTTGCAGTGGAGACGGGACGCCGCTTTCAGCTTAGTGCAGTGGAGAGGGAACGCAGCATTCAAGCCGAGCATGTCTGCTCAGAACTCAAGGCAGAACAGGGGTAGAGCCCAAGGCCCTCCCCTCGTGGTAAGCATGGACGCGATGCATTATATTTCAATTCACACTTCTATTCCTGAACAGAACCGGCATATTGTTGCTCTGTGCATTTGGAGGAAGGTTACCCCGGATTCTAGTTTTCGCGGGCTTGACAAGCGCCTGAGGTCTCTGGTCTCAAAACCCATGCCGCGTAGCAGAGGAATTCCCAGGCGAGGCGGAAGATCTGGTATCCGGGTTGGTTCAGTGATGGATGATGGGCAGCCAATTTCGCCCATAACCGCGGCGCCACCCTCCTCAGAGATGGAAGACTCAGAGCAGGAATGCCTTCTTCCACAAGGCACCTATCAGACATTTCGATTCAGGTTCCCCAGCCGCCTGGTCAGGCCTGAGGTTGTGGTTAATTTCACGGTTTACATCACCGAGGAAGAACCTGGTATGCACAATTCTAATTCCCCTGCAAGTGTTCACGACAGCGACATCCTTTTGGGCGACATGAACGGTTTGGTTTACAGAACCCACCGTTTCGAGGCAGCTCCAGCCCAAAACGCCCCGATCCAGCAAGCACCGTCTCAGGAGGTCTCGGGTAATGACGTCTCTGTGCAAGAAATTCTGCAGCTGCCCAATTTGAATCTGGAAATGGAGGTCTTCAGTGCGCAGGCTCAGCCAGGTCCGGGAGAGTTGCTTCGGGATGAGGACGGGATGGTCATCTGGCTCGACTCGCCCAGCCAGGACAATGGCGCGCAGACGGCCTCGCCCAGCCAGCCAGACTAGTTATCATCGGGTGCTCTGTTCTATCTTTTTGTATACATGTCAATACAAACGATGTTGTTTTCCTGTGTCCATTTCAGTCCAAGGTCTCAGTATAGCTATTGCTGCAAGTCTCAGGCTTCAGCAGCATGCTCTTTTTGTTTCAGTGTCAAGGATGTAAAATGGCTCTGTCCAGCCAGTAGTCATGGTGTCTTTGTTAGTTTGAGTCAAGGTCATTTGATGTCCATAAACTATGATTATGGACCATGTTTTGTGACTGGGTTAAAGCAGATAGATAGAACAGACCAGATTTTTCAGTTTGAGGACTGGCCTCGGCCTCCTCGCGAGATCTAAACTATGTAAATATTTTTCTTTTCTTTAATATAGCAGTAGCCTTTACTTAGAAAAAAAAAAAACAACAAACATAATAAAACATCATACATCTAAATAACTGAAATAAACATAAAGCAAACTAGTTTATGAAATTGCAGCTAAATTAACCAGAAAGTGCACTTAGCTCGGTATGGGGGCCCTCCACCCTTGCCTTGCACACTTGAAGAAATCTCAACTACAACAACTTCAGTAAATCAACCAAGCATGAATAAAAAATTGAAATGAAACATGTTCTTCAATTAACTTTCAGTCTTCAAAGAGTCTCAAAATTAGATTACATGAATTCTACATCCTTAAGCCTTCAATAGTTTTGGCTTAAATAGAGAAAATAAACAAACTTGACTAAAAAGTATCTAACAACCTTATCTATCCTAATCCCATCTATCTTGGTCGAATCCACCCATTCAGTTACACAAAATTTGTAAAAATCCAAAAAATCACTAATTTTGGCCTATTTCCTAGGGATTTCTTAAAATGACTCGTCCTATTTGACCAACTTTGACCGGGCTTGTTTAAGCTCAGTTTGACTGAACCAATAGGAATTCGTTCAATCTTAGTTCCCAAGCTTTCTAGAAATGTGCTCAGCTCATGCCCAAGTGTCCTACAAGTATGACTTCAATGGAGCCATTATGAGAATTTTTGATCCCGTCCAAAAACGCACTTAAAATCCAATTTTTTGTAAAAACATCTAAAAATTGCAAAACTTAATTTATATACCTAGACATGAATAAATTGGTCAAAATAGGGTATATATGGATGGATAACATGGAAATTAGGTGTATTTTAATAAGTAAAATTTGATAAAAAAACGAGGGCCAACACCTTGTTAGCCCATTGATCTATTACAAAGTTTGGGCTTTTTTCACATGGAAGAATGAATTTTTAATGAAGAAACTTACCTCTTTTTCAATTCTAGCCATTGTGATTGCTATTTTACTATCCATCAGATTTATTTTTACTAGCATAGATTTGAATATCACCATAGAATACTCGATGACCTTCAAAGCCCTGACCTTTTCTTATGTGGCCGAGAGGATTCCATACAATAAAGCATATTCCTCAAGTTCATTATTTGTGGTTTGGCCAAGACCTCATGCTTAGGTAGCTATTTCATTTCCTTAGGGATCATCAAGAACACCTCCCTCCCCACCCCCACCACACTTGTTGCTCTTAATTTAGGAGTTCACTTAGAATGGATACACAATAGTAATGTTGTAAATATAATATAAGTTACTAAAAGTCCCCATGAAAATTCAATGAAAATATTGGTGGGATTTCTTTTCCTTTTGGAAATATTTACAAAATAAAGTTTTATTGCCTTAAATAGTTTAAAGGAATGTTGATGAAAATAATATCATCAAATTTGATTGGACTTATATGTTTGGAGGTGGTAGTAATTTTATAGAGTTGTATGTTCGTACATTTTATAGCAACATTCCTAAATGAATACATTTTTTTGTAAGTTAAATTTTCTATTGGTTTGTCACAAAATTACAAAATTCTTGAGTTGTTATCTGTCTCTGGCCTATAAATAGAAAAACCAAACCAAAGAAAAAATAAATGTCTATTAAGCAACATTAAAAAATGAGTTTAAGGTAGCAACATCAAATTGAGAAGGATAAGAGCTATCCCAATAGTGGGAAGCCTAACTGAGAGTATGAAAACCAGTCTAGAGTATGTTGGCATTCTCAAAAAAATAAGATAGTTGTCTTGGATGTGAGAAAAAACTAGTCAAATGACTAGTTCTAGAATATCCAAAGTTCTAAACATCATAGAGATATTAACAAATAAATGAAACATATGAGTCATGAAGACAATGAAGTACCTAGGTTAATGGGATTGTTTGCATCCTTGAAATGAGGCGCCACTGTTGGGCCTAGAGGCAATCCCATTTCGAGGAGAGCAATTCGTCCCTTGACACCCATCAATAATAACTTCAATTCATCTAGCTTATGCAAAATATTGTCCTTGGCTTCTTATATATCAACCAACACTTTTCTTAGGAGTAGCTTGACATGCTAGTACAAGTCCACAATATACAAATAATGATTCTATTTACCCCTAGTATTCCCCATGTTAGGGAACCGAGATGTAATATCCTCTAAAACCTTGGAATCCAAAATACCCTATCATTCATGTTGAACCTTGTCCTAAGTTGAATGATTTTTTACTGAATCTAAGGGTGCACATGGACCTGATAATGACGTGTAGAAGCCTCAGCGCGGAACCAAGCTCTCAAACCCCCTCACGTTACCACATCCTCCGCCACCTCAACGACTTCGAGCTCTTTGGTGGGCCATGTTGGCCAAGGGAAGAAAGAAGCGTGCTAGACAAAGATGCATTGTAGCCAAAGGAAAAATGAAGTGCAAACCAAAGAAGAGGTTGATTCCCTCTAGGAGAATGAAGGTCAAGTTAGATATCACCTTGGTGTGCCCTTTACCAACTTTCAACTCAAATGATGGTGAGAGGAAATCCAAGGAGAGTCGACCAGGCAAAGACTAGAGTAGGGAGGAGTTGCAGCCTAAAGTCATGGTGGGAAGTTGTCAGGCGGAAAGAGTCGATAGTGCGGACACAAATCAACCTCCCTAGGAGCCTAAGACTCTCTAGTGACAAACAAGACAAACAAGAGTGATCCTTCTCTAAACATGCATTTACTATACAAGAAATCAAGTGTTTAGATCCTACCTGTAGTCCAACGCTGTTGTAGTAGTCCAGCCTCGCCGATTCGGATGAGCTCCTCCTTCACTTTGAAACCTGCATCCACTAACAATCAAACGATTAAATAGCACTTGATAATCTCATAAGATAAAACATATTTAACATATAGACCAAGGAGTATATGAAACAACTCATAAATAATAAGTTATTGAGAAGAATGGACTCATTTGCATTAATAGGAAACAAAAGGAACAATTACAACCTGAGCCTTGGTGTTGTGCAAGTCCCTCCCAGGGTCCATCAAGAGTTCTCCTTTACTTTGACAAAGCTCACCCACTTCCAAATGGAAAAAGTAAGGATGGGAATCTCTCCTTACAAGCTTCTAAATGGGAGTCCTAATTCCTGCAGCATCTACCCTTAGAAATGTTTAGCTTTTAACCTCCCCTCCTTCTGGCCCAATGCCTGTATTTATAGTGCTCAAGAGGAAGTTAATCAGGTCCACCATCAATGGGATAATCCCCTTTTTGGATGGGATAGCTCCTCTCTTGAGGGGATAAGTTCCTCTTTCATAGGGGTACATGAATCATCTGGAGGCGCTCAATACACATCGAACAACCTTCTAGAATGCTCTAGAAATGACCACAAGTAACTTTTTAAAGATGAAACTTGCGCATTTTGACCTTTACAGGAGTACGCACCTGCCCCTTTACATACAGAGCGTACAAGTACGCGGTTATTGTGAACATTAGGTGCGTACCCGCAGGCAAGGTTGAGAGAACCTGCGTACCCAGAGATAAATACATATATAAAGACTTTCTCTCTCTTTTGGAGTTTGACATGGAGAGCAGAGGCTTAAGACTTGCCCAGGACGATAGCATGACTGTTGATAGAGCCATACTAACTGTACATAGCCATGGTGACATTTTTTAGTGTAACAGATTGCCCCCTAAAGTGCGAAGCCTTTAGTAGATTAGGGTTTTGTAAATCTAGGAAGGGTGAAGCGCTTTATCATTTCAAGGATTATCTCGTGGAGAGCCTGGTCAGAACCTGCAATTTTCAACACAAAATACATGTATAAGATTATATCATCGCTGAGGTAGGCATTCCCATACTCAGATCAAAACTTTAACTAACAGACTAACTACTCTGATATAGGAATGATCTTGCAGTACATCATAATCATAGGCTTGTGTAGACACAGTATGGACGCAGCCATCTGTTTATAATTGGTCTACTATATAATGAATACAAAACTCCTCGCAGCCTGGATGGTGGAAACTAGATCCAGGGTCTTCTTTTCTACTCCTCGAATTGGTACGATTCTAGCCATGCGAATAAATGAGTTGATGTCGAACATGGTAGAAACCACTTGATTACCAGTCGATGATGTAAACTGTTAACAAGTGTGAGAGAGACCACCAGTAATGTCAATGGTTCTCAAAGTACCCAGTACAATCCATGAGATGTGAATGAATGAGTTGATGTCGAACATTTCACGGAATCCTTCGATCGAAAGTCGATGATGTAAACTGACGTCAAAGGCGAGAAACCTGCCATTGATGCATGCAGACTTCAAGGTACTGACGATTTCTAAGTCAACTCTCTAGGTAATGTGCTGATGTCGATAAAGAGCGACCCGTTGCAGGCAAGCCCGCAACACGAAATCATAGTTCAAGTTGAAGAAATATTGCTGTAAGGACCGACTCAGGGATGGTCAAAATGGATGACAAGTATTTCGCAGATGAAAGTTTTGTTTACAGACCTCTTGAACACATAACGACACAACAGATGGCTTGGTAACGAATGACTCAAAGTTAATCCCCGGAACCCGGTTAACGACTTTCAATGTGGTTTGATCAATTGTGAGGCAAAGGATTTCCCAACCCAGGTGAATGAAAAGTGTCGTGTTCAAGAGTGGTAATAAGGTTTCTTCTGAGACAAAGGATAACAAATAGGTTCATTCTTCTCTCTTTTCCCCCACCATTTCTGGCAAGTACCTCTTTATTTTTAACAAGCTTGAGGAGGATAACATATGCTTGATTATAAGCTCATCCTTCGGACGAGTCCAACCTAGTTTTGATTCGAACCCTAGGAAGGAGTGGTTCGTTCCTGTTTGTAATTGAACAGGTCCTTTACTGTGAAATTTTAACGAGCCCAGTATAGGAGAAACTCGGCGTTTTTCAATTTTAGAGAGTCTGAAAAACTTAAGAAGACTCCAGGTTGAACTTTTTCGTAAATTTGTGTCCCCCAAGCCCGAAAAAGTATAAAATAATACCTGGGAGAACCGCTTGATCTTGCGACCAAGGAGTACTTTCATGATTAGTGTCACTGACCTGAAAAGTAAAAAGCGATCAAGGACACGTCGTTTTATTTCCAGTATCGAGTTTGAAATGACAAAAACCCGGCAAACTTTTCCTGTTTTTACGGTCAGAAAAGGGCTATAAGGGGACCGTCTTTTAATTCCGTTTTAACGAGTGTAAAAGAAACGCTCGGCAATCTTTTCATGTTTTCGGAGTCAGAAAAGAGCTTAAAAGATGACTCTGACGTGAAAAATGATAATTTACCCTAAGGTCCCTTTGTCCTACACAGAAACAACACATTACTCATACCTGTTTGAGATGGGCAAAAATACATTGAAAATATCCTTTCATGGTGAAAAATAAACAAATTTAGCATTTATTTATCCAAAAAACCTATAAAAAGACTTCTTACCATGTCATTTTTACCATTTTACTGTTGAGGTTGAGAAAAGGGCTTTTGGCAAGAAACTTCCCGTGGAGATTGCGGAGAATCCGACCGTCAGAATCGAACGCCGTTTCACCAGGTATTCTACAACACCCCTCTCTTGATTTCCATCCATTTAGAATTCATTTTTAAGCTTTTATTTGATTTTTTGGGGGTCTTGGGGTTTCAAGATGCGCACTTCGGGGTACGCAGGTCATGCACTGCTGACCTGCGTACCCCGATATTTTCCCAATGGGAAAATTACGGGGTGTACGCACCCGGCCTTAAGGGGAGCTGCGTCCAGCTGCTCTGTTCCTAAAGGCCGGGGTGCGTACCCCGCAAAACGTAAATTGAAACCCTCATACCTCAAAAATAGACCAAAATTTTTAAATTTTATGGATCCTAACTGATGTTTTATGATGTGTAGGGAGCACATCATGCTTGATTGGCGCGAAAGAGAGCATGAGGACGTTGATTTAGCCACAATCAATCATCAACCCTCCATTGATGCTTTGAAGGCATGCAGACTATACAAATACTGGGCCATAGCTGGCATGAGGGGCCAAGTGACATTCCTTGAGTGGCTGGTTGAAAGGTGGAATGTCCAGGAACAATGCTTTTACATCGGAGAGAACCAGCTCGAGATAGAGCCCTCTGATGTATATTTTCTCACTGGTTTGCCCAACAGGGGCGAGCAACTGACTCTCTCCGGGACTAGGTCGGGTGGCCAATCCCTTGCTAGCCTCCGGCTAGAGTGGTGCAATAATCAGAACCAGGAGAAAGGGATAGAAATCAAATATATATCCCTGCCTGAACTTATGGTAATTGCCTTTACAGTTACCAGACTCTGCGGCGCAGCCGCCTTGCACATTGCCACCGGGTCCCAAATGCGGATAGCGATAGATTGCTACCAAGGCACCATTTTCAACTGGTGCGAAGCTGTGCTGGCCAACATGAAGGCCCAACTAACTAGGGTAAAGACCGGGAAACTAAATACCTTTGGGTATGGGCCTTTGGTTGTGAGCTTTTCCCTAGAGAGAGTTCCCATGTTGATCCCTCAGCAGCTTACTGTTCCAGTTGGGGCTCCTCGGGAGCCTAAGTTGACGAGATGGGTTACAGTGATGGCCCGACATCCTGACGAGGGCACGACAGTGGTTCGATTTCCTGATGGTTACTTTCACTGGCTAGAGGGCCAGGTCTTTGCTATTCAGGATTTTCCTTATGCCGGAATGGATTTTCGGAATGATCCAGACATGGTTCTTCCACAGGGAGAACAATGGGATGACAGAGGTACTTTATTTTTCACAAGTTTTTAAGTTATCTATTTTTTTGTTTTTGTTTTTTATATATATCGTCTCAAAACTGACAGTGGCAAATTTTCAAAATGCAGATGTAGGTCCACGGCGTCTGGCCAATCTCCGGGCTTTTGAGAGAAGAGTACCAGCTGTACCAGCACCCGCCCCACAGGACGCGGCCGCAGAGGCCTTAGCCGAGCTGGAACAGGATCTAGAGCGTCTGACGGCGGATATACCAGAGACCACCATAGATGACATTCCTATTCGACTTCAGCGCTATGTGGTTGCAGTCCCAGGACCTATCAGAGGGTTCCTGTGTAGGGTAGCGCGGGCAGTGGTCTCGTATAGAGAGCACCACCAGTGATTGGCTAGTCACTTTTGTAGACACATATGTCATTTTTGGTTTTTTGTACTTATCATTTTGCCGATCATAAGGTGTTTTTCAACCTATGATCGAAGACGATGTATATTTTTTGACACACTCCTATCTATATATATATATCATTATTACCGGCTTATCTTGTTTAACATATGTGATGAAATGTTTTTAAATTTACTTGCATGATTATCGCAAATGTCTGTCCAACATTCGAGAAGCAATTGCATCTGCTAATGTATTTAGAGACCTTGGAATATGTTGATATTCAATGTAATCAAATTCACGTTCCAAGAGATGCACTCTCAAAGACAACCTTAATAAGACATGATTTCTAATGGCATATACTCTATTAAGCTGTAATACAACGAGTTCAGAATCTAACCTCACTATCAAACGTCGAATTCCAAATGAAATAGATTCAAACAATAATTCAACCACTGCACTATATTCTGCAATGTTGTTCGTTGTTTGACCGAGGCTCACCCCATGCATAGAAACTAACTCGTCAGAGGGCGAATAGATAACCCAAGCTGCGGAAGAGATATTCCGTGTACTACGACAAGCACCATCGGCGAATCCAATGTACGTTTGGAGAGGCGTCGACATCTGCAATATCAAGAGTAAAACCAAGATAAGCCAGAATAACGACAAAAACACACTGTCTAAGCTAAGCACACCATCTAAACTAACAAACATACTAGCTAGAAAGAAAACCTAACCTAACTAAAAATTCTCCATACCCACCATTTAAGCATAATACCTCTTTAGGTAAAGTCCATTTCTGGGTTTACCCAAAGAGTCCCCATCAAAATCTACTAGCTCATAGGCCCCTTTTGCTAGCTTTCGCTTTACAATGTAGGGTCCATGCCACATAGGAACGAATTTTCCAGCACCTAGCTTATCGTTAGCTTGATCATATAATAGCACTAGGTCTCCCTCCAAAAAACTTCGAGGGGTCACATTTCTATCATACTGAGCTTTCATTCGCTTCGCATGAGTCTCGATTGCCAATGCAGCGTCACGTCAAGTCTCATCTAATTGAGCTAAGTATAGTAAACGTTTCTCCTCTTCGGAAGTAGCTGGGAGTAATTCGACAGCCATTTGAAGTGATGGGATTTCGCATTCAATGGGTAACACGGCTTCCAAACCATAAACTAGCTGGAAAGGAGTGAACCCTGTAGAAGTTTTCACTGAAGTTTGGTATGCCCATAGCGCTGAAAATAACATGTTATGCCAATTCGACCGATGAATACCAATGATTCGTCGGATCATGATAACGAGAACTTTGTTGATACACTCAACCAAACCGTTGGCTTGTGGATAATAAAGAGTAGAGCTATCGTGGCGCAAACCAAACTGGCTTGTAAGCTCAGTCATCATGATGTTTCGAAAATGGCTTCCATGGTCAGTGATAATCGCTTGCGGGACACCGAACCTAGTTATAATGTGATTGAATACGAAAACTGCAGCTGTTTTGCCGCTTGCATCGAATGTAGGCATCGCCTCGGCCCATTTAGTAAAATAATCAACCGCGAGGATGATATACGCATGCCCCCCGGCCGAGTGAGGGTTACAAGTTATAAAATCGATACCCCATTTGGCGAAAGGACCAACGGAAATTATAGGGTGGAGAGGAGCAGGTGGTGCGCGCATCTTGCGATCAAACACTTGACAGTTGTGACATTTTCGGACTGCAATGATGCAATCTTTAAACATGGACGGCCAGAAATAGCCAGCACGCAACACCTTCTGAGCTGTGGCATACCCAGACATATGACCGCCACATGCTCCAGAGTGGAAATCATTCAAAACTCTCTCAGCCTCTTCGTGAGTTAAACAACGTCGAAAAATCAAGTCTACCCCCCGGCGATAAAGAGTATCTCCAATAATTTTTTATTGCTGGGACTGGAATCGAATTTTTCGACGCTCTGACTTTGAAGCTTCAGGCCGAAAGGTTTGGGTCTAGAGATAGATGATTATATCCCCATACCACGGATCTAAAGTACTGATAAGAAACAAAGATTCGTCCGCGATGGACTCCTCTGCCACAGTTTCCGTGTCAGCATGCGGGAAATCACACATCAATTCCGCAAAAACTAAGGATTTCTTAGACTTGGACTTCTCAAACTCCAAGTCGAACTCTTGCAGGATAACAATCCATTTAGAGTACTTTCCCCCTAGCAATTTTTTAGTCAAAATATAAATCATAGGGTTGCAGTCCGAAATAACTGTAGTTTTACGGAGAAGAATGTAGTGACGAAAACGTTGGACAGCTTGAACAGCTGCCAGGGCCAATTTCTCCACATGCGAATATTTTAGCTCAGTGGGGTTTAATGTCCTACTAAGATAATATATTACATGTTCCGTTCCGAATTCATCTTCTTGGACTAACACCATTCCAATAGTGGAATGCGAAGCCGCGAGGTATAAGAAGTAGTCTTGGTTGTAGTTGGGAGGATGCAGCAACGGTGCATGGGTCAACGCGTGCTTAAGTGCATCAAAAGATTGTTGGGCAATCTCATCCCAAAAGAATTGAGCGTTTTGTTTTAACAACCGTGTAAAACCCTTAGTGACCTCGGCGTAGTTTGGAATGAATCGGCGTAAAAAGTTTGCTTTCCCTTGCAAACTTTGGAGTTGGCGCAAGCTCGAAGGAGGAGGCAATTTGATGATAGCTTCGACCTTCGAGGGATCAACGCGAATGCCGGCTTTTGAAACAACAAATCCCAGCAATCGACCCGCCCCTATACAAAATACACACTTGTGCCGATTCAACCGAATATGATAATGCCTACACCTCATAAAGATTTCTCGTAAGTGGACGAGGTGATCAGCTCGGTGTAAAGAATGAGCAGGCAAGTCATCGAGGTACGGTTGCACAATGTGTTTGATGTCATGAAATGCATAAGACATCGCCCGTTGAAAAGTGGCTCCGGCATTCTTAAGCCCAAAAGGTAATTTGCAATAAGCAAATGTCCCCCATGGACAAATGAATGCCGTTTTTGGTTGATCGGCAGGTAGAATATTGATTTGATTATAGCCCGAAAAACCATCCATAAAGGAAAACATTTCACTTCCGGCACAATCATCAATTATTTGATCGATATAGGGCGTAGGATAGTTGTCTTTTGGACAAGCTCGATTGATATCCCTATAGTCGATACAGATTCTTATTGTTCCTTGTTTCTTGTTAACCGGAACAATATTCGATACCCAATCCGTTAACGGGATCGGATAAATGAAACCTGCTTTCAACAGCTTTTCGACTTCTGCTTTAATGGCAGCTGCTGTTCGAGGGTGAATCTGACGCAACCGTTGCCGGACGGGTTTAGTGTCCGGGTAGGTCTTGATTTCATGGACAACAATAGCGGGATCGATTCCTGGCATTTCCTCGTAGGACCAGGCAAACACGTCGCGGAATTCTTTGAATAGGGCCTTGTAACTTTGAATTTCCTCATCTGTACACGAGGCACCTATATGAATGTTCTCAACAATTCCGAGCTTCACTGAAATGTCAATGGGAATAGTACGAGAAATATTCCCTAGATTCAACTCTGAATCAGGATGTTTCGTTGGATTCTGAGCTTCTTTGACATATTCAGCGGTAAAGATTAATGAAAAATCATTTTCAAAGGCATCGCCCTCAGGTAAAAATGAAGATCTATGATGAAGATCTTCCCATGGTAGATCATCTACACTTAGGATTTCGCGAAGTTGCTTGTCAGATGACACGACTTCGGGAAACACTATCCGTTCCGAGGTTGGTGTGAAAAGTGATTCCTCACTGACCACATTCATTTGGTCGATTTGGGTTGAAAGTGAGTCGGTAAAAGACACAACGACTTCATAAGCAATCTCATATGGACTCAGAGGCATAGCATTACCGAATGAGTCTATCTCAGATTCAGATGGGACAATCCAAGGATCGTCGTAAATAATGGTGTCTGATGTAATCATATGAATTGATGCAAACGAAGGGTCTACATTGATTGAAGGAAAAGGAAAAGTTCCCAGTAAAACGGAATCTTTAACTAAACCTACGCCAATGTCGCTATAAGGGATTGTTGTTTTACCGACATGCTGGATACTCTCTGAAGAGGCTGGGTCGGATGAAAAGTATGTCAGCTGATCAATTGTCACGATCTTGCCATTATGTGGAAACTTGATTACTCTGAAGACCGATGACACGACCGCTGTCATAGCATATGACCAACTTCGACCCAAAAGAAGGTTGTAGTCTAGAGGGGCATCAACCACCTCCACATCCAGACTAACGGTTTTACCTTCTACCCCTATAGGCAATTCCTGTAGAATACCAAATGGATGGAACCCACGGCCATCAAAGGCCTTAAGGATGGTCGGGGATTGGTTCAGTGAAGGAGAACCAAGCGATCTCCAACACTGAATCGACATAATACACGTAGAAGCTCCTTCATCAATCACAGTCCGATGAATAGGCTTGTTTTTGACTATCACTGGAATCTGGAAAGCCATCTGATGAGGGAGACGCGGTGTACTATTTTCTAGATCGAAGATTATCAGGTTCGGGTCCTGAATATCAACAGCTCCTATAGCCGACAAAAGTAATTTTCGTTGTGCTGGGCATGATTGCAGCACCTCTAAAGCCGACATTGCTGAGGGTGAAACAGCTAAGTCCTCAACAATGTTGTAATTCTGGGCTGCTCTCGCATGTGGATTGAAAGCAGACCTCCGAAGTACACCCTTGGCGGGCGGTTTAATCACTAAGTCCGGGTTAGGTTTTTCGATCTGTAGTGGATCGGAACCAGGAGCTGAGGTTGATGGATTAGAATGAGAAGATTCTGCTTCTTTACCATCAACAGGATTCTTACTACCATAATCTTGCGACCGAGTCGCAATCCTCACATGAGACATCATCAAAATGGGTTCTTCACTGGCAGTCGAGGAAGAACCTATCATCTTACTCTCCTGCTTTGGAAAAGGATCTTTGAACACAACAGGAGTGGGAGAACCTTTGACTATTTTCACAACCTCGGCCCGATGCAGGCAATCTCTTGTAAAATGATCTTCTTCACAAATAAGACAAGGATATCGAGGTTTGCGCTTTTCGTCATTGGTTTCCGACTTTTCTGTTTTCTCCTTCGGAGCCTTGTCAGCTTTAGCCTTCCTCTTTCCACCGTTTTTTGATTTGGCCGTAGATGACTCCACAACATGAATATCGGCGGAAAGTTCAGGAGAAGACTCTCCTGTCGGGGAATCAGGCAAGGTGATTATAGGAGTAGTAAAATTCTTGGAAGACTTCTTCTTGCTCTTTGTGTTCACCGTACCAATCATACCATCAGCAGCATGAGATCCCGAAGGAGCAGCAGCGATTTGATTTGATTTTGGAAGATCTGGGATCTTCTCGTGTAACGTACCCGACTGAGTATAAACTAAGTCAAGATACTGGGCTTGAGCAATGACTTGCTCCTCAGTAACTACTCCGGCCTTAGCTACATCTTCAGTAATCTTCGGTAATAATGATTTGACAAACCATTCAGCTAAGATTTGGTCCGGGATAAAAACTTTCACTAAACGTCTTCGACGTCTCCATTCATGGATATGATCAGAAATATAAGTGGACGTCGATTGTTTTAGCGAAGTTAATAACTCCGTGCCGTTATCGTACCTGACCGGCAACTGAAAGTGAGTTAAGAACGAGGTAGCTAACTGGCTAAAATTATAAAAAGAGGCCCGTGGTAACTCAATGTACCACTTGGCCGCGAGACCAATGAGCGTACGTTGGAAAAGACGCAAGCGGATCGAATCATCCGAGATAGAATTCGAAGCACACCAGAGGTGGTAAGTCATCACGTGATTTGATGGATCCTCTCCAGACTTACCTTCGAACTTGGGTATATCACTGGGCAACTTATTTGGCATTGGCGGCCAGAACGAAAGATAATTTATTGGATCGTTTGTTAGGCGCGTCAAGTCGGGTAAATCCAAAGTTGCAATAAACGGCAATTGCCGGTTAGGATCTCTAAAACTCTGGGTCACAAGACCAGCTCCAGGAGGAGGATATCCAGGATAACTTGGAACAGGAATCGCATTCGGGATATTATATCCTCCTGGAAAACCAGGATTAACTGGACCGTACTGGGGTTGCTGAGGTTGTTGATAAGTATAGCCAGGATACGGTTGATACTGGTAAATCGGTTGTTGGACAGCAGGCCCGTATTGGTATTGTCCCTGGTGCTGTTGATAAGTAAATTGTGGTTGACTTGTTACAACAGTACTTAAACCAGGTTGCCCTACAGGCATCTGGACCGTGGTTTGAATCGTAGATCCAGACAACGGTACAGATGTCTGAGGGGTGGTTGTAGAGACAGTAGAAACCGGAGCCTTCGATACTCCAGAAGTAAGTGTGGTAGACGTTGCGGTAGTTGCAGCAGCCGTTTGAGATGGAGTACTAGGTGTGATTGGCGGCCGAGTAACTACCGAAGTTACAGAAGTTTGAACACTTGACTGGACAGGTTGCGGTTGCTGGGGTGGACAAGAAACTACAGGTTGTCCAGTTTGAGGTAACGACTGTATACTTGGCTGCAACACCTGTTGACCTTGTGAGGGATCCCACACTATCATTCCGGGGTATTGACTCGTAACAGGTTGAGGATACTGAGATCCGTAACCAGGTTGAGGGTAGGGTTGATAATTGAAAGGGACATTTCCCGGACCTTGAACATAAGACTGACCCTGAGGTGGTTGATAACCTTGACTCGAGTACTGACCTTGGGGTAGATACCCTTGAGGTAAGTACTGATACTGGGGTTGGCCTTGAGGCATAAATTGATACTGAGGTTGACCTTGAGGTACATATTGAGGTTGGGGTTGACCCTGAGGAACGTATTGCACCATAGGTACATACTGTCCTTGAGGTGGCCCCCCAGCCGCAAATTGAGTACCTTGAGGTTGCCCCCCAGGCATTAATTGAGGCTGCCCCCCAGGCAGAAATTGACCACCTTGAGGTTGAGAACTGGGAATTGAACCCGACATCATATAAATGTCTCCTACACCCAACGGTCTATTACCATTATTTCCAGCTAATAACCCATGTCCAATGGGTTGAGGAGATGCTCCCGCAAAGGTACCAGAAAGTGATTGATACCCAGTAGGAACAGAAGGACCACCATACAAGAAAGTTTTAGGAGATGGAGTAGACACGGACGACGAACTAGACATATTTACAGGAGTATAAATACCTCCGGGTGGATAAGGAGTACGAGGTGGAGAAAAACTTATCCCTGAGTTGTCAAGATAATTAGTTAACGAAAGATACCAAGTAGTACTCCTAGGTGGACTGTAAAAGATAGATTCACGCTCTCTTAAGTCAAGAGTAGGTTGATCTTCAAGAACAGGGCCTACTTCTTCTTCTGGAGTAAGTTCTTCAATAGCTATCAAACCAGAAGGAAGATTCTCGGTTATGACTCTTTCAATCCTAGGTGAATCAGGAACACTAGAAGTTGGAGTAACAGGCTCGGATATTTCAGGTTCTTCGCCTATATCACTAGTAGATGAAAAACTACCAGTAAGCTCAGAAACTGCAACAGCTTCAGGATTGTAACCTGTCTCTAAACCTTGGTAATCTGGATGGACTACCAACGAAGACTCTCCTTCTTCAGGTGAACCTACTCTACTGCCACTAGGAGGAGTTACGAGGACTTTCAAACCTTCGTGATGACCCGGGACGTCTTCAGGAGGTCCACCCCGCGATCTACGGAGTTTCCTCAACAAATCAGTTCCGGTAACAATCTCAGGTGACTTGCCCCGAAGTCTACGGGACTGTCTCGGTAATTCCGCCACAGCTAAAAACTTTTAACTACTACACACGAAAACAAAGTAAAAAATCTCAATTCAAACCACCTAAAGTCTCTAAAGAACCAAACAAATTTGAATCACACGCCTAAAGAATCTAGGGCGTCAAACCAAGCACAAACAGTATCAAACCAAGCACAAACAGTAACCTTCCAGACCGAAAACGCTAGTTGGAGATGAAACCCAACATTGCCGGATTCAGTACAGAAGTGGTGGGTGGAACAGTTACCCCGGCAACCTGCTTAATGAATAGACCGGCACAAGTTCCTCCACTTTAACCGTCTCGAGTGAAGTGAACCCCCCGGAAAATCCAAGTGAGTCTAGCCGACGTCTGCTCCAGGTACAGTGGGATCTTCCCTCCACTGTCACCTCGGTAGAATCCTAGAGATATTGGTCACTAAGGTTACCAACCGCAACAAATGCACCTGGGGGAACAGTCTACACTCCGACAGCACGCAAGGGCAGAGTATCAAGCTCAATCCCCTTGCCGGCTCCTTGACAATGATCCAAGGTTTACCGACAAGTGACTCCTGGCTCCTCGACAATGGTTAATCCGAGGTTTACCGTTTGTAATACGTGCGTGTCTGGCGTCGTTCCCAACGAGGGAGGATTGATCCCCTCACTGGTTCGGACACGAGCTCGTGCTTCTCCTTTAAGAGGAGCTTTCCCAGAGTACAAATGAGACAATTGGATTTATTCTATCACAAGATAAGCTACTTGTTTGGTTTTGTTGTCTTGGAGAGTTAATTACTCTCCTACTCCAAGACACTAGCCTGATTTATATTGGTGTTTCAGAGCCCTAGTAAATAAAAGCTACTACGTTGATTTTACTTTAAGTGTTAATTTTATGGTTTCCTTAAGACAAAAGGTAGCGGAAATGAAACCAATGGTGTGTAGACTCGACTCAACCACTACAAAGATGCACTTAGGATGATTTACACTACTTTTCTCTTTCGATGAAACTCCTAACTAAGAGAGTTGGAAAATGCAAATTTTATAGAAAACAACTTTCTTAGTAAAGACAATCAAAGAAACAATTCTCTTTACCTTTCCAATCATACAAACATGACCACTCATTACGTGCACGAAAGATCCTTTTTCCTTCAAAATACTCCAAAAATACTTGAAACAAAACTTTTCAAAGGAGATGTTTTTTAATTTAATAAAGCATATAAATCTATTCTAACGAAAATCAATCTCAAAATCTATAAAACCTATGAAACATTGACTCACAAGTAAATCAAAAGGAAATTTACTCTAAAGCAAACCTAACGAGGCAAAAGCCTACAAGGATGATTCTAGGTTGTTTTACTTGACCACAATCAAGCCAAGGACCAGCTAATGCAGAATCAAAAACCCAGTCAAAACAAAACTCAAATCTTTTTGCTCTTTTTGTAAAATGGAATTCAATACTTAATCAACAAGCACTTCGAAATTTGCCAAAGAGCCAACTCAAAGATAAGTTGCTCACACAGGTAAACTTTAAGTCAGGTCCGACTTCTAAGAAGGCTGACAAAACCAGAGAGATCTAAGGCTTGACATTCTATCGCCAAAGTCACTACAGGACCTACTCAAAAATCAAACCCTAGGCTTAAACTTCTATGAAATCCACTAAGACACTCAATGCTATCGAAACAAGTTCAGGTGAAGATCTTTGACAAGAGACTAATGGATCTGGGCAGTAAAAACTAAGAAAAAGCAAAATCTAAGAGGAAAAATGTAAAAAATGGAAATTTCTTAATTTTTAGCAGGGTACGCAGGCAACCCGTTAAGCCAGGTGCGGGCCCGCTCTGTGCACACAGCAACAGTGCGTACAGGTACGCACTGTGCAATACTCAGAGGGTGCGTACTTCTGGAAAAACCAAGAAAAACTAAATTTAATCTAACCCTAAGCTAACCCACCCAAATACAAAGTCACAGAGCCAAAAACCAGAAAATAAATGACTTTTCTCAGATCAAAGTTGCATACAAAGGAAAAAACTTTCTCATCAATGGATTCCCCAGCGGAGTCGCCATTTTGTCAGGTGGAAAGAGTCGATAGTGCGGACACAAATCAACCTCCCTAGGAGCCTAAGACTCTCTAGTGACAAACAAGACAAACAAGAGCGATCCTTCTCTAAACATGCGTTTACTATACAAGAAATCAAGTGTTTAGATCCTACCTGTAGTCCAACGCTGTTGTAGTAGTCCAGCCTCGCCGATCCGGATGAGCTCCTCCTTCACTTTGAAACCTGCATCCACTAACAATCAAACGATTAAATAGCACTTGATAATCTCATAAGATAAAACATATTTAACATATAGACCAAGGAGTATATGAAACAACTCATAAATAACAAGTTATTGAGAAGAATGGACTCATTTGCATTAATAGGAAACAAAAGGAACAATTACAACCTGAGCCTTGGTGTTGTGCAAGTCCCTCCCAGGGTCCATCAAGAGTTCTCCTTTACTTTGACAAAGCTCACCCACTTCCAAATGGAAAAAGTAAGGATGGGAATCTCTCCTTACAAGCTTCTAAATGGGAGTCCTAATTCCTGCAGCATCTACCCTTAGAAATGTTTAGCTTTTAACCTCCCCTCCTTCTAGCCCAATGCCTGTATTTACAATGCTCAAGAGGAAGTTAATCAGGTCCACCATCAATGGGATAATCCCCTTTTTGGATGGGATAGCTCCTCTCTTGAGGGGATAAGTTCCTCTTTCATAGGGGTACATGAACCATCTGGAGGCGCTCAATACACATCGAACAACCTTCTAGAATGCTCTAGAAATGACCACAAGTAACTTTTTAAAGATGAAACTTGCGCATTTTGACCTTTACAGGAGTACGCACCTGCCCCTTTACATACAGAGCATACAAGTACGCGGTTATTGTGAACATTAGGTGCGTACCCGCAGGCAAGGTTGAGAGAACCTACGTACCCAGAGATAAATACATATATAAAGACTTTCTCTCTCTTTTGGAGTTTGACATGGAGAGTAGAGGCTTAAGACTTGCCCAGGAGGATAGCATGACTGTTGATAGAGCCATACTAATTGTACATAGCCATGGTGACATTTTTTAGTGTAACAGAAGTGGAAATAGCTAGGATATGGTTTTCAAAATGAAATGGGAAAGCATAACAAGTATCCTAGAGATGGATATTGCCTCGAAAAATCTGGAGGCCTCAACGACATGAACGTAATCAACGTAGGGCAACATGCAAGTTGTTGGGAAGGTCATCTAAGACTTGATTTAATACTATGCCAGGATAGGTGGCACATTGGAGGGGGTTGTGCCTAGAGCCAAGGCTCGTAATCCAACGTCCATGTCAAATTTGTCATTAGTCAACCCATCAAGGATTCTAAACGAATACATTGATAATAAAAAAAAGTCCATTATATTTCTTTTGTTTTCTTCTATTTTTTCTTCAAAGTTCTTGGGATTTCAAATATTGAGTGGTGTACCTTATAATAGGAAAACCTATAACATAGTTCCAAGTCCACTCCATATTACTATTTTAGACATTAAAATTATTTGATAAATCCATATTTTTGATAAAAATTTAGAATAATTTTTCTTCATATAAACTTATTTTATGTGCATTTCATATGAAAGATTTGAACCAACATTTAATCCTTTCATTCCAATTTATAAGCACAAATTACTTAAATTAGAAGTAATTCTTTATTCAACCAAATAATTATGGACAAAATTCAAACCGCATTTTACATCTTTCTCATATATTTTATTTTATTATACATTATAGTAATATAATTATTCAACCCTGAGGGTTAGAAGTGATCCCTTTAGGTGGATATGCCTGGTACAAATATTCCGTGGATGTGGTGTTCACTGCTGGGGCTCATGAACCACATAGAAAAAATATTAATATAATTATTTTTTCTTGGTATAGTTTCAATGATTATGAAATAAAAAAATAAGTGTAAACCATCTTAATGAAGCATTAGTAAGGCATTCATGATCCATGTAAGTATAAAAAGTAAATTGTCATAAAAAGGACTTCATAAGGCTATGAAATCTTGAGACAGATACAAGCAGAGCTTGAGATCAAATCCAAATTTTATAAATATAGAAATCCACTATTAATTAATTGTATTTATATGCATGCATGTCATTAATGATTAGCTTAAGGGTTGGGTTATGTCACGCCCCTAGAGAACTCCTCGAGTCAAGGTGGGTTGAGGACCTTTGGGCGTGTGGCACCAACAAGGTTCCTCGATGTGCCTTGACTCGAGGAGCACTTTGGGGGCATGACAGGTGGTACCAAAGAAAAGCCCATCACCTTCCCCTAAAGGTGGTATTAGAGCTACCACACACACTGAAGATTCTAAGACAAAGAAGATGGAAGCAAATGAGAGTAGTGTTTCGTTTGAACAAAAGTTGGAGGAAAGAATATGTTCCATGGAGAAGTGCATAGCTTCAGTTAGATTATGCAAAGGTTTATTGAAGAGTCTGAAGACATGCAGGATCAAATGAAGACCATGAGGAAGATGTTTACTCAAGGAATACATGAGCTCGACAGGATATCTATTTTTGTAGAGAAGAATCATGCTTAAGGTCAAATATTGGATCAATTAGAGACATAGGTTGGTGGTCTTGAGTCAGTGGTCTGTGAGCAGAAAAAGATGATTGTGGTATTGAAGAAAGTAGTTGGACAGGGTTCATCTGGTAATTTAGTGAAGGTGAAGGAACCATAATTGTATGATGGTGTCAAGTGTGCTAAAGTGATTACCAATTTATGTTGGGATGTAGAGAATTATCTTGGATAATTGGGGGCATGCCTAGAGGAGGACATGATCAAGGTTATCGGTACATACTTGATAGGGTATGTGAAGTTGTGGTGGAGGACTAGGGAAGAGGAGATTGTCGTTGGTCACATTCAAGATGACATCACTACATGGGCATAAATGAAGGAAGCTTTGTATACGCAATTTGGACCAAGGGATCATACTTGGAATGTGAGGACTAAGCTAAGGAATTTGAGTATACAAGCTTACAATCATGAGTATTTGGGTCTCATGTTGGAGATCAAGGATATGTTTGATAGAGATAGGTTATTTAACTTCATGATGGGAATGTATCCTTGGGCATAACTAGAGGTGAGAAGGCAGAATGTTCAGACACTTGTAGAGGCTATCACCACAACAGATAAACATTTGGATTTCCATGTGAGTGGGAAGATAGAAGGGAAATATCAAGGTGGTGATAAAGGCAAGAAGAAGGCAGATAAAGGGAAATGGAAGTCTTCGAAAGAAGATGGAACAAAGCATAGTAGTTTGGGAAGGAGAAGAAGTCTCTTTCATGTTAGACATGTGGAGAAGATCATATGGAAAAGAATTGTCCATTGAAGTAGAAGTTAACTATGATGCAACAGGCAGAGAAGCCATCTGTAGGAGTGATGCAGGTTTTGAGTGCAACTTCTTCAAAAGAGGCTACTCCAAAGCATCATTGGAGTATAAATGTTGATGGGAGTCAATAGGTTGCTTTGATATATAACAGTGCTACTCATAACTTCACAAGGGAGGATGTAGCAAGGAGATTGGGATTGCAAATTATTCCAGTTGATGTCCTTCAAAGCACTAAACTTTGAGGATATGAGAGTTCTCGAGATGATCAGAGATGTTCTAGTGACAATTTGATGTTGGAATAGGAAGCTTGAATTCACCATCATTCAGTTGGATGACTATGAGTTTGTATTGGGACAAGACTTTTTTATTAGAGATAGAGTTTTTCTTGTGGGACACTTGGAGTCATTGTTCATTCTTTTGGGAGCAGAGCCTGTGATTGTTTTAACCATGCAAACCATTTCAAATGGAGGTGCTAGGATGACAATTATATGTGTGGAGGAAAGACAACTTGATGATGAGATTCTTAGGAGGTTGGATTGTGTGGATTTTATTCTTCTAAAATAGATGAGGATGATGACTAGCTTGACAAGGAGGGTTCTAAGTCTCGCCAAGGTACCTCATATGGTTGATGCCAAGACATCAACATCCGAGTATGATGACGTTGTTGACATTTATAATGAGGAGAGTGAATTGATTGATGATCACCATGATGATGGAGCCAAAAGGATTTCATATATAGTTTGATATGAGGTTCAAGATGATGAGCCTTGGTATAGATGAACAAGTAGACATCTTGAGGAGTCTAGAGAGACGATAAAGTCAGATGGTTGGCTTGTGGATCCAAAGTTGGAGAGATTGATTAAGGAGAGAGAGGGTAGGGTAGGTTCTTATCCCCATTTAATGATATACATTACAGATAGATATGGAGGGGTAATTATAGGAGCAGGAGGACCATTTCCATGATCAAATAGAGCATATTCGAGAAAGAAGGGTACATATTTAGGAGGTAACATTAGAGTGTGGAGAGGTAGTCCCTGAGGCTATCCCACTTCATCTTCTATGTGAGCTCTTGGAGATGGGCTCATCATCAGTTGCTCAGGGTGGCGAGTCCACAGAGAAATGTGGAGTGCCTAGTAGAGGTACTTCCTAATGAGAAGATTTGAGATGATGAGTAAGTGTGGAGATGTTCGAGATGACATTGGAATGTGACATGTTTGTATTTGTTTGAGTGACATGAGTTCTTGTGGAGTTGGTGCTACGATAATATTAGCTACAAGATTAGTTGATGACATGGGGGGGGGGGGGTGGCGTCCAACACATGACATTATTATAGGAGCATTCATAGATACACACAATTAATGTAGTGTCAGGAGATAAGTAGTCTTCACATGATTTGTTCAGATGGGAGGTTGTTCGATGATATGAGATTTTAGTTTGATGACGAGTCTTCTTAAAGATGTAACATCTTTAGTGATGGATGGATTTCCAAAGGGGTTTACTGTTGAGGATGACAACATCTTTAGAGTGGGGGAGGATGCCATTCCTCCACGCTTGAGCACCAACAAGTGCCACGATTTGGATGAGTCGAATCATTAGATGAGATGAGCATCACATTATTTGTGACGATTATGTGACATTTTGGGTTGTTTTCCCCAAAACGAGCCAATTTCCTAAGTGGACCAAGAGTGCCCAAGTAGAATGAGGGTGCTCGAGTCAACACAAGGTTGCATAAGGTGGAATGAGGGCACCTAATTCGACCCAAAGTGCACCTGAGTTGGAGTGGAATGAAGGCATTTGAGACAGAATGATCACGCCCAAACAAACATGCCTGAGATGGAATGAGTCAGATCGAACTGGAATGAGCACACTTGAATGACTGTGCATGAGATGAAACGAGTGGGACCTACCGAATTTAGGGTTTCATGACCAAGTTTGTGACAATATGATAGTCGTCTTGTGGAACGAAGCGTCGACCTGTTCACCAAACACACCCATTCACTCACCATGGCCAAGTATAAAACAACAAGTGGAACAAATAGAATAGAGGAGGAACATCAAACAAATGGGGAACTAATGGAGACATGGATAAGCATATCTAGATTGAAACTAAAGGTCTGAAACAAAGGAAGGCAAGACACATGAGGCTCACTCTACCTTCATAGTAGAGGAGAGTCAAATTAAGGAGAACCGATCATGCACACTTCCTAATGTAATGAACCAAAGGTCGAGTTTTGGGTTTATAGTAGGCTGAGAGGAGTCAAGGTTGAGTTGAGAAACTGACATGCTTACACCGATGGGCCTTGTGCCCGAGTCGTGAAAGGAAAGGTTGGAATGGGTTAGGGTGGACTTTGTTTTAGGAAAGATGTTTGTTTATTCTTGTTGGAATTTTGGGAGAAGGTCGAGGGCCTAAACTATTGTAATTTGAAGACAGTTCTAATTTAATTTTGAGGAAGGATTGAGGGTCCCATTTTTTATATGAGGTGTATATTTTGAGGAAATCAATATTGTATGAATGTGACATTATACTGTAGCATAATGACAATGTGATATTACAAAATCTTGTGTATGGATGTGGACATTAATTTAAGTTTGAGCATTATACTTGTGTTAAGATTACATGTTGGAATCCACACACATAATATATCCAACACATGAATAAGAAGTATAAGTGCTAGAGGCATAGTCTGAGAGCCACTACTCATAAGTTGGTCACAACCATTGTGAGGAACCTCGTCGTTGTTGCACACCCAAATGGCCTTGACATGCCTTGACTAGACGAGCACTCTGGGAGCATGACAGGTCATAAGTGTAAGGGTTCCCAAAATAACATATATATCGATGAATCATGAAACAATACAATTTTATAAAGTGATTAATTATATAAGGAACACTTTCACATATGTTTTAAATAAAATAAGTTGTTTTCTTCCTATTTTTAAATATGCTTACATATGATGATTATGTTGATAGATGATGATAATTAATGTCCATTTAGACTATAACTGGTTTCTTGGAACTCATACAAGGTAAGAGATTACTTAAATTTCTTTACAATTTTTTTTCGTGCTAAAAAAACATTATGAGAAATATTTTGAGATTATCAAAGTTTTGATGACTTAGGAGGTTTGTAAGGTCAATATTGTAACACATATTTTGAAACTAAGTTATAATTTGGATGCATAGAAGGCACTCTAGGAGAAAGTGCTTCTCATCTTCAACCCTTTAAATGTCATAAAGATGACAAATTCTTGCATCCCACAATGTTTTTGGAATTGTCCAATACCCAGTTTTTCTATGTCGCTAGTGGGAGTTGGTTCGCCTTTTAACAATGTTGATTTTTTCTTTATGTTAGTCAAAACTAAGAGATACTTTTGATCTTCTAGGTTAGGGTTGACCATGCCCTTGTACTATCTTATATTCCTTTTTTCTCTAACTCTTTATCGCCCCACAAATGCTCTTTAAATTTAGATGCAATAATATTTTTAATATTATTGGTATCATGTAGGATGACATATTTTTGAATTTTCTAAAGATTTAGCCAATACTTGGCATCTTGATGTCATCCTCGCTAAAGCCGATGGTGGTTATGGGTGGGGTTGGAAGAAAATTTGGGGAGACTTTTGTCACCCATTTAATTTAACTTGTTATTTTACACTAAATAACTAACCATGGTCATGCACTAAATGGGGGAGATCCTCACTTCTATTAGGACCCAATCCTCCACTTCAAATTCCATTTCACTACGATGTTGATCTAATTTTCATTTCATCCTATTTTTGCTATAACCAAGTCGTTCTCCAATAGTTTGAGAGCCTATTGTTGGTGCTTTGTGTGGTCCTCAACTGACTGAACCTTTATAACCCCTTTCAAGGGTGTTGTGATGGATGGAGGATGTTATTCGTAAAGTGCCATAAATGGGGAAATTTTGGTGAAGTATGGAAGGATGTGTTATACCACCATTCTACCAAGGGAAACCACTTAACACAATGTGTCTATTTACAAAACAACAAAGATGTCCTTCTAATATTTATTCACAATATCAGTTTGCCTACCTGATTGAGGATGGTAAGATGAACCGTGGGCCAATTGAGTACCTAAACAAGAAGAAAATTTAATGCAAATATTTCCAATGAAAATTGGATCCCCGCCACTTACAATAATCTTCAAGGTTCCATGCAACTTTTGGATTGTTTCCATGAGTGCTTCTACCACTATACTTTGTTTTAAATGATGAAAGAGAGAGAAAAATGGGCATACTTTGTCAATTGATCTACCATTACTATAATGACATTATTTCCTTCAGATTTAGGTAATTTGTAATAAAATCCATTGAAACTTCTTCCCAACATTTTCTTGGTATGGATAATGGTTGTGGGAGCCTCGAGGTCTTGATTGACTCTCCCTTATTTTGTTGACAGTATGCACATTTAGCCACAAAATTTGGAATATATGCTTTAATACTTTCCTAGAAAAATTCGTTCCTGAATCTATGGTATGTTTTCAAGAACCCTAAATGTCCTCCTACAAGAGAAGTGTGTAATTCCAAAAGGACCTTCCATTTCAGTTGAGAATTCTTGCATAAGTATAAATTATCTTAATACCAAAACAAACTATTCTTCCACAATTTTTTTCTACTGTGGGGTCCTCATGTATTTGTTGAATTATCTTGCATACCTTCTCATCTTGCTTCCATTCAGCCTTTCTTCTTCCAATCATTCAAATAACTGAATGGAAATAGTGCATAGAAAACCCTTATGCCTTCCTCTTTCCTTGAGAGTGCATATGCCATAATATTTTATTTTCTCTTTTGTAGATGATTTCAAAGTCACAACCTAGAATCTTTGTATCCCATTTTTGTTTCTCATTTGAAGATAGTCATTGTTCCAAGAAGTATTTCAAACTATCAAGATCTATTTTTCTTTGAAATTTCTTCCAATTAGGTATGGACACCATTTATTTACTACATGTAGTATGGCCAACATCTCTTTTTCACAAATGTAGCATCTTCTCACCACATTTATTCCCTCTACTGTAATTCTTGTCACAATTGAAACATAGTCCATTTTCCCTTCTTTCATCCATTTGTTGAGGTGTCAACCTTGTTGGTTTAATGTGGTTAGGAGAGAGAGCATGATGTTTTCTATAGTTGTTAGTGACCACTCTTCTAGTAGCTATATTTTTATTTTCAACTTTCCTTGCTAGACCTAAAGCATACTCTAGGGACTTAGGTTCAAAGAGACACACCTCATGTTGGGTTATTTCATTTAAAGATCCCATAAAGAGGTTTAACAAATTATCCTCTAAAATGTTTTTTACACTATGAGTCAAGTTTTGGAATTGTTGAATGTGATATGTAATTGAACCATTTTGCCAAAGATTTACCAATTGACCAAAGAATGTATTAGTCTTAATATTATGATAATGGGCTATCAATTCCTATGTAAAAACAAACCAATATACAATAGAATCATTTTTCCTTTCACAAAGCCATTGATACCATACAAATATATCTTGTTCTAAGTACATGGATGCCATATTTACCTTTTGAAAGGTTGTTGCTTGGTGTAGATCAAAGTATTGTTCCATGTGGAATATCTATGTTATGGGATCAATAATATCAAACATCTTCATATCGATCTTCAGAATGAAGTAGTTCCTTGGAGATGACTTAAAGCTCTAATGGTGTAGACGTTGGATTGAAAAATCATGGTTATGATTTTGTGATTCAAGATTTGTGCTCTCCAATTGTGATGAAATATTCCCCATATGTGATTGAGTTTCAATGCAATTGCTCTCATTTTTTATGATTTCCTAGGATCTTGATATCTTTTTAAGGAATCCTCTTTGAGAGAAGTTTTTTCATGGAATTCATGGATTTTTGTATTTCTTCCTTGATGGATTTTCATATTTCTTCCTTGACATATTGTATTTATTCCTTGTTTCCCTCAATCTTTTGTTCCATATTTTTTACTAATATTTGCACCTTTGGCAATTGAATTTCCAACTTGGATACTGATATCTAACATATTCTATCTTTTCATGAGTTGTGGATGGTATTTTTTGAGATTTAAGTGGTGAATTTTAACTTTTGAAGAACCCTTAGTTGTCATGTGTGTAAATAACAATGCCCATCTTTTTCATATTGATCACAAATTTTGAATCACTAAAAATATATCTCCCAGTCAAAAGTTATGCCAATTGTAATTTACCTACCTTTCAAATCCCTAATTTGTAGATTACCTAAATGGATTAACTTTGTCCTAATTTATATCAAAAATTTGGGCCCTTCTAAATTTGAAAATTTGGATTGTAGTACTATGATATGTTATCTTAGCAATTCCATAGGTCTGACCAAAATTTGATGTGCCAAGTGAAAGTTATGGTAGCTTTTTCAAAACTTGCTAATTTTGGCCTCTTCCCAAGAGTGAACTTGTATAATATTCAACATGTCTAAATTTTCAAATATGATTCTGATTTTTTTTCTTTTTTTGAGTTACCTTAGTATGTCTTGTCAGACTCCTAAAAATTTCATAGTTTGAAACTTCTCTAGTAGAAAGTTACAACACAAATTTCAAGATCACCCATTTGAAATTGAGTTCAAAACTATTCATAAACCATAAATTCCACAGGGTATATCTCCAAAAATATAGCAAACCAAAATCTAAAATTTTTACCAGATGTATTCCCAACTTCCTAGGGTCGTAACTTGGTCATATTATCTCCATTTGGCGTATATGATACCTTGCTGGAAAGGTATCTCTAACTACTTTTTTTTCCATAGGCCCTTGTCCATGGCAATGGGTCTACAACATACTTAAAAAAAAAGGCCGTTTAGGGGGTCAAAACTGCTCTGAAAGTTCAAGACTTGAAAAACTGTTAAAAATAGTAAATGCTGAAATAAACAAGGAAATAGATGAAAATGACTAGAGGGTCTAGGTGGAATAGGCTGGTGGCCGCTAATGTCCACTTGGATCATTCCTCCCCCCTTAGGAAGCAATGGTCCCCATTGCATGCAAAGCCTCCATGAGGTGAGGAAATTTCTATTGAACCTAGTCCCTGATGAACCACTTGCCCTAGTGAAGGAGTTGGCCTGCTTTGACAACTCGATATAGTTGTATCCTCTGTTGGCATGTGTTCTTGATCTGCGATCATTTACGGCCTGTTCCATGTAGTCCGAGTTGAGCTTTGTTGGTGTGAGTTGTTCTGCAATGTCGGATGTGTCCAACAATGGTGGAAAGTATGGGGGAAGGCGATCTACATTGAACACTGGGTACAAACCAAGGAACGATGGGATGTTGAGCTCGAAGGCATTGTCATCGACAACCTTGGTAATGGTGTAGGCTTAGAGAGAGCTTGGATAGTATTGTAATGAGCCTTGGCTTCTCCATTGCATAGAGCTAGTATATCTCTTTGGAGGAGCAGGCGGTTGTGGCTGTAATGTTCCACTGTCGGAACTAGTGGTTGGACATAGATGTATTGTATGGCTGAAACTTACACTTTTTAATATAATAGAGCCAACACATTTCATGCATATTTTGTATTGTATTTAAGCTATCTTGAGTACTCTAAATTATATATGTATATGTTTGCTTACGCATGCATGTGTAGCTATTTCTGTATATGTATGTATGAATCTTTCTGAAACGTGTTGTTGGTTTAACCATCACTTTGGATTACTAGCTAACTTGCCTTCCATATTGTGATGCATCTTTGCTCGTGTGTTCCCTTCTTAACTTCGTGCTATCATAGGTTTCCAAGGGGCACACTCACCTCACCCTCCGTGTGTTAGAACCTCTCATGCACCTTTATTTGACTTACTGCATATGTCACACCCTTGCTACCAACAGGGACATCTTACTTTCCTCTATGTGAAATGACAGTCAAGGCGATATTGTACGACCCACTGTTGGGACTCCTACACCAAACAATCTAAGGTCTAATTTGGACTTCCTACTAGGTAGATCCCCTGACATGTTGGCGGGTCCAACACCGTTAACATTTTGGCGCTAGAAGGAGGGCCAGATGACAAGCTGAGTCCTCACATCTGTTTTGAATCTCTACATATCTATCATGACTAACTACAGAGTTGCTCTTCCAGAGTGTATGTTTTATTGAAACGACTTCATTATCTCGGAAAATATCTCAGATAATTTGTCACATAAAACATACGATGGTGGAGGCCATGTAGCCTTGGTTAGGCACGCGGTCGGCGTTGTAGGCTCGTGTGAAAGACATGGAGTCTTTGAAGAGTACATGAGCTGCGCACTATTCATCTACACACTTCAAGGTCACCCAATGCATTGGTGTGCCACGCTGGCCAAAAAATTTATTCATTCTCTTGCTCATCTGGTTGCAAAGATTGACTATTCTTTCAATCACTTTACTCGTAAAGCACTCGATATGGAAATTCTGAAATTACAAAAAGCACTCAATGAATCCGTTGAGTAGTTTTACACGCGCTTTTGTAATATTGCATACCAATTTCCCGAAGATGAAATTGATTGGGAATTTCTTTATGGGAGATTTGAGTATCTTCCTTACATATCCAAAAATCCGCAATTCTTGAAATCATCTGAACCCCTCTCAACATACTTCAGTGATGGAGCTGCTCAATCGTAGGTAGGCACAGTTGCTATCACAAGTGACTATCCACCTTCACCTCATCAAACAACTCCAACACCGCAGAGTGGTGTGGGAGATTATGCACACACATCTGTTGAAATCTCACATCCTCCCACCCCAGCAGATTTGGCTTGCAAGACTGTTGGTTGTCATGTGGATTCATTCCCTCAACCTCCATTCATGCATTTTGTTGATCCTCCGGCTTGTACTATCTTGTGTTCTTCCATTCTGGACTTCTCACCTACTGTGAACGAGGATCAAGTTGTCGACGGAGTTGGTGTTACGCAGCCAACCTGTGCCATCATTCATGATGAGTGTGTGTGCAGGAATCTAAAGAAGAACTCGCGGTGAAGGATGACTCCCTTCTAGCTGTGCCTCATCTACTTTATCTTAACATACCTTGTGATTCTACCACTGTTGATTTCCCTTGTGAAAACTCATTTCTGGATGTTTCTACTTCTGATCATTCACATGACACGTCGGATGTCAGTCTGTCATTACATTGCAGAGAGGACACATCTTCCTCCGAAAATCTGTCCAATCTGTCATCTATCATTTCTGAAAACACAGAGGGTGAACGTACTTGCTTCTCATCCACCCCTCTACACGATTCATCAAATCACGAGGATGCTGACAAACATCCCGAATTTTCTGATCTTGGTTGTCGTGATCTCTCTACTTCTTCATCCAATCACGATGTTGGTTCAATCATTGTTAATCTGCCTAAGACATTGGTCTACAATGATCTATCTGTCGATGAAGTCGAAACCCCCCAGACTATCGAGGCAATTCAACCTGATCTGATGGTTATGTCAAGCCCTCACTGTCCTGAGGTTGGTTTCACTTCTGATCAGGAAATTGTTGAAACATCTAAGGCTCCTCATAACTCTTTGCTTTTCATTGAAGACCAACCAAACACTTAGATTTCACTTCCTCCACTCGAACTACATGATCCCATCGCTCATGCATTGGAGGAACCTTACACAACAAGCACACTTGCACAACGTAAGTGGTCTACCTTTCTCACATTTTCTTGCATTTCATAGTCAAGAGAATTCATACACTCAACATCTGCACGCAGTGTAGCACAACACCATGGCAAGTCCACAGAGTGCATGTGATGTGCTTTCACTCTTTTTTGTTATGTGAATGCTTGTAAACTCAGAGTGTGTTTATATTCACTATTATATCTTTCTTGTTTGCTAGTTCGCATAGATGTATTGTTCACGAACCATGCCTTCACCAACATGGGTCGAGCAATGCACTGGTGGATGCATTGGAAATATCACTTCACGTGATCAAGCCCATGCACTGTTAGCTTAGGAGTAGGAGTGGTGTTTTCTTTTGAGTTGTTTACTAGCATGCATGTTTGCCTTTTTCCTTGTGTGTTTGTTTGTTTTCTTACTTGCTTTTCTTTCACATTTGTTTCTGCTTCATTTTCTTTTTGGTTTGTTTGCTTGTTTTACACTCGTAGGTTAGTTTCGCATGAAACTGTGTATGACTCTTGAAACAAGCTGGGTAAAGTACAAGAGGACTTGTACAACTATCAACATTTGGTTATCTATTGTCCGCTCTCTTATGTAAAAACTTGTTACCTTCAGTCCATGATATGTTGATGGAAAATACATACTGTTCAAAGTGAACCTTGGTGAAAACACAATGCTTGCACGCTAACTAGTGTCACCTACTCTAGTCGGGTTTTTTTTGGGTTAACCCTTGGCAGCTCAGTTAAGTAGAGTAAGGTGAGGGGGAGAACCTTAACAAACACATCAGAGGTATATATAAACCTATTCTATGAATTAACAACCTCTTCTGCTCTCAATAAGTCTAGATCCCTCTTTCGCCTCTGAAATGAATAAGTGCTATGCATAGTTATGAAAATGAAAAATGAAAAAGTGAAAAATTTTGAAAAAATGAATAAGGCGAAAGAAGAGAAAGGCTTCCTGTGTAGAGAGGTGATACAAGTAACTCCGTCGGGGCACTGACCAGGCTCGCTGGCAGCAAAATGATGCTTGTGTTCCTGCATGACTCCGCCGGGTACTGTCCAGGCCTGCTGGCAGCAGAGCAACACTAGAGATGAAACTAAGACTCTGATGACTATACTGCTTGTGCACCAATATACCCCTCTTCCCTAATTGAAACAATTGTGTTGGCTTGGATTGGAATGTGTGTTGACCGACCAAGGGCTTGGTAGATGCTACATCTTACAATCAAGAAGGTGTGGAAACAAAGACGAACAAATAACTGAACAATACTTCCGGAGGTGTGAGACTTGCTTTTCACAAACAAGATCCATTAAGAGAGCTAGAGTTCTACCAGTGTGTTGTCAAGTGTTGTATCGGCTACAACCACCCTCCAAAATTTTTCCTTAGCTTCGCTTTGGAGCCTCCCTACCAACCATCCTCAGCAGCATGTCTTGCACTGTCAAGTACATAAGCTTCAGTGGTTTTCTAGTAGATTTCCAGCCTGTGCATGATAGCTTGTTGCATTCCCCTCACAAGCTGTTTCTCTGGACTTGATCCAGCTGCAGGCTGAGCAAATCCCTCAAGAAATTGCATAATTTTGGAGGGGAACCAACCTTCCCTCTAGAAATTGCGCAATCCTGACTCACAGCTTGCTGGGCTCCAGAATTACGCAATCCTGCCTATCAAGCTTCACTGGAAAAACTATGCAATATTCCTAGCAGGATTGCTCAGCCTAGAAATTGCATAATTCTGGGCAGCAGTCAGCTGCTCAGCTTAGAAATTGTGCAATCCCTCTGGGCATCTAGCCCAGCTCCCTCCCAGAAATGCGCAAATTTTCTCATCAATCAAGCAGGCTGTCGCATGTGCCTTTAGATTGACTGGTTCCCTTTGGGACCGAGCAAAACTGATTTTCATGCATGGACTGCTTCTCCTAAGGCAACATGCAAATGAATCCCTTGATTCAGGGATCTATTTTTAGTAGCTGGAGGTTACATGCAAGGATCATTTCAGAAACCTCCCGCCAAGTGTCACTTTTCTTAGATTTGTGGCATGCACGTCACAACCTCGATTTTATTGAAACTCATCAACTGGATGTTGCAAAGCTCATTCCTCACATCTACCTTGTAGCTTTGACATCCCACATTGCATTTAGGAGTCGTCGACATATTCAACTCAGCTGTTTTGGGGTAAGCCCGCTTTTCATGTCTTACGTTGCGTTTTTGTTGCTTTTTGTGTTTCGCTTCACGTGAGTGTTGTTTGCTTGATTTTAGTGAGTGCTTACTTTTGTTTTGATGTATGTTAGCTTGTATAAGCACCGTTTCAATTTTCGTTCGCATCTCACTGCTGTCGCATGCATGACACTGTTTTGCATGGACAGTTGTTGTTGCGGTGACTCGCTTCACACACATGCATGCTTTCCCATTTTTTGAATCCTGCACTTGCTATTTGCATGAATGATCATTCACTCTTGTTTGCACTCATCTCACCATGCATCCAGACTTCTCATGTTTTTAGTCGCCCTTCGGCTGGCTTGGGTTGCCTTGGCCTGGAACGTGCCCTATGCGGCTAGCATTAGACATTTTCGGAAGCAAAGGCTCTGCCTTTCCTCCAGAAATTGCGCAAGTCTAGCCCAACAATGACCTCCAGACTTGCATTGTGAAATTCTTGGAGGCAGTGTCCTTCTGGCCGTAGAAACTGCGCAATGCAGTTTGCTGGTTGCATGTCACTATTGACTGAAATTGCGCATTGCACAGTTTCAGTCCTTAGCAGGCGAGGATGGAATGCCCATTGCATAGTTCCAGTAGTCATTCAGCCTCTCAATAGCCCAAACTGTGCCTTGCGCTGTTTTGGTAGTCAGTCTCCCAGCCTCCCAGTGAAAATTGCGCAATCTTCACAGACAGTCACACATGTATGTTGCATGTTAGTCCTCTAGTTTGTTTTGGTTTTCGACTAATAGATTGATTGTCATGAGTGTTGCTATGTCTCCAGGTATCATAGGCGTTCATCTACCTTTCAGTAGCACAGGTATAATGGCTTCCAGGAGAGCAGAGTCGAAGACACTGTTCAAAGCACACTTAGGGATGTAGTCGATCAAGTGTCTATGAGCTTTCCTACCTATGAAGACATCAAGTTGTTCAAGACAATGACATCAAGATAATATGGCATCAACATCACAACAAGAAACATCATTAAAAACAACAGAAGGTAGCACACCTGCACGCAATGAATGCAAGAGGAAGATTGTTGACAACACAGAGGCAAAACAAAGTTGCAAGCTCAAGTAGATCCACTTCTGATGAAAGAAACTTTGGATACTGAGGCTATGAGGTGATGGCGTGACAAAAAGATCATGTGAAGGCAGAGAATGGAACAGAGAAGGAGTTGCATGTGCTGAAGCAGCAACTCAAGGAAGAATAGGAGTTGCATAGACAAGAGAATGAGTTGCAGCAGGAACATGTACAATAGGGGGTGCAACATGCACAAACAGATGAAACTGTGCCTATACAAGTTATAGATTCATCCCAATAGCTGGCATGGAGCAGACAAAGTGAGCAGTGTTGTTGATCGCATGCAAGGGAATTCAACAACATGCATTTCATTGTGTGCATGCATGCGATCCCACCCATTTGGAACACTCACCGAGGCAAAGATAAGAAGCAAGTCCAACTGCAACTGAACATGTATTTTGACAAGTTGATGCACACGATCACCAACACATGCTTGGAGAGTAGCGTAGACACTATGTATAAACATGTTGCCGGTCCAGTCGCACCCAAGATGACCATGCGCATGTTATCAGACGAGTTGGATAGAGAAGCCATATCAGTGCACCCGGATGCAACGAAGGCAAGAGTTCGCTTTAGTAATATGTCACCATTGAGTGCATGGACACCATCACGGACGCCCAAGCTTGGCATAAGCTCACCATCTTTGACTATCACAAGGATGTCAAAGAGTTGGTCTCACCACAACGGTCCGAGTGTCAATGATGTCTTGCATGGCTTGCTCAAGCCATTTTGTCTCACATGGGTACATGTTCATTGTAATGTAACATCTTGTCAAGTGGAAATTCAAGTGTCAATAGTTAAATGTAACAGTCATAGAGTAGTTGAAGAGTCATGAGGATATATGAACGGTCTCAAAGGGGAATGTCAAGGGTCACCCCACCCTTTGTTATAAATAGTCCCTCATAACTCATTGTAGAGGCTTTTGGTCAGCGATGCTTCCGATAAGACTATCTTAGAGAGAGCTTGGACAACATTGTAACGAGCCTTGGCTTCTCCAATGCACAGATCTAGTATATCTCTTTGGAGGAGTAGGCGATAGTGACTGTAATGTTCTGTTCTCAGGACTAGTGGTTGGTCATGGATGTATTGTATGAATGGAAATTCCACTTCTTAATATAACAGAGCCAACACGTTTGATGCATATGTCGTATTCTATTTCAGCTACCTGTTTACTCTAAATGATATATGTATCTGTTTGCTTACGCATGAATGTGTAGCTATTTTCTGTATATGTATGTATGAATATTACTGAAACATGTTGTTGGTTTGACCATCACTTTGGATTGTTAGCTAACTTTCCTTCCATGTTGTGGTGCATCTTTGCTCATGTGTTCCCTTCTTAACTCCGTGCTATCTCAGGTTTCCAAGGGGCACTCTCACCTCACCCTTTGTGTGTTAGAACCTCTCATGCACCTTCTTTGAGTTGCCGGATTTGTCACACCCTTGCTACCAACAGAGACATCTTACTTGCCTCTATTTGAAACCGTGGTCAAGGCAATACCATACGACCCACTACTATGACTCCTACACCAAACGCTCTAAGGTCTAATTGGGACTTCTTACCAGGGAGATCCCTTGACATGTTGGTGGGTCCAGCACTGTCAATAGGTCCATATCAGAGTGGGCAAAGCTTGTGGTGGGGTCCAGCGAGGCACTCCTTCTGCAAATGTAGTCAAACTTTGTCACCCACCTAGAACTTATGCAACACTTGATGCTTATCAAGGCCCTACTTGTACTTAGTATTGGCTCTGTCTGATATATCATGGACCTATTAGTTGATGCGTTGAATGCGCTCAATGAAGCTGTTAGCCCTTTCAGCTTCGGATTGGATGTCAGTTGAATCTTCTTGAGTGGTTGCAAATGGTATGGCCATATCAATGGGACGTAATAGATGGAATCCGAGCCCTACCTGAAAGGGGCTGCTGCCTGTTGAGATGTGGAGAGCTCTGTTGTAGCTGTGTTGGACATAAGGGAGACTTTCATCCCACGAGAACGGATTCTTTGAGTTGTACATAGAATGTGTATGATCATCCTGTTGACAACCTATGTTTGGCCATCAATTTGGTGATGGAAAGTCGTGGACTTAGTAAGTTTTGTATCCAGCATCGACCAAAGACTGGACTAAAATGCACTGAGGAATTTGCTGTCTCGGTTTAAGACAATGGACTGTGGGATCCCAATGTGTACCCACACTCACTCAATGAAGAGATTAGTAGTGGCCTATGCTGTGATACTCTTCTTGCAGGCCACCATGATGGCCATCTTGGAGAATATGTTGACAACCATGAAAATGCAATCATTTTCGTGCTTAGTAGAAGGAAGGCCCGGCATGTAATCCATGGAGACATATTCCCAAGGTCGACTAGGAGTAGGTAGAGGAGTATACATGCCTTGCTTCTTGATGGTTGGTTTGGCATTGGCACAAGTGGTGTAGGATCTAATGTACTTAACATCCTGATGAAGTTTCAGCCAATAAAAATACTTTTGCAATACTGCCATTGTTTTCTCTACTCCGAAATGTCCAGTGACCTAACTGTATTGCACCTCCCAAAACATCTTGGCACACTTGCTTGAAGGAACACAGTTGTGTCCTAGGTGGCATAGAAGTGCATCTTAAAGGTGAAAATTTGGAACTTGCTTCCCTTCCACGAGTGTCTGGTATGTGATGTCGAATTCTGGATCGCTCTTATAAAGCTGCGACCACCCCGAAGTCTTGTGCCCAAAGGAGTCGAGCACAGTGATTAGCGCCATGACCTGTGGTCGGTTGAGGCAATCAACGACATTATTGGTGTTTCTCTTCTTATACTTAATGTTCAAATGGAACTGTTGTAGGTAGGTGGACCATTTCTTATGGCGATCGTTTTGCAACTTCCCTTGTGTCTGTATGAACTACATAGGTCGGTGGTATGTGTGGATGACTGTTTCCTTCCCCATAATGTAATGATTCCATTGATGGTAGGCCTACACCATGGAATACATTTCTTTGTTGTAAGTGGGATACTTTCATACTATGTCTGAAAGTGTCTCACTGTGGTAAGCCACTGGATGCCCATGCTGAGTAAGAACCGCACCAATAGTATAGTCGAAGGCGTCTATCTCAACCTCAAGTGTTTGTTGTAGGGATGGTAATGTGAGAACTGGTGTAGAGAATAGGTGATGCTTCAACTCAGAAAATTCCTGTTTTTGGGTTTTAGACCAATTTTTTTTTTCTTTCGCTCTGCCCTTGGTGACTTGACTTAAAGTCCAAGTGACATGAGAGAACCCCAACACAAACTTGCGTAGAAATTGGCAAGAACCAAAAAGCTGCGGAGCTCTGTTAGAGTGGTTGGGGTTGGCCAATCCTGAATGACTTGTATCTTGGCTGGGTCCACATGTACACCCTGCTCATCAATGATGTACCCTAGATATTGAACCTAGGCCAGGCCAAAAGTTCATTTCTCCAAGTTAGCACACAACATATTTTGTCGCAGGGTTTGAAGCACCTATCAAATATGGTAGAGGTGCTCTTCCTAAGTCTAGCTGAAGATCAAGATGTCATCTAAATGCACCACCATGAATTCATTGGTGAAGGGTCACAAGATGTCGTCCATCAGTCTTATGAAGGTTGTAGGGGTATTCATTAGTTTGAATGGCATGACCAACCATTTGAAAAGGCCCTCCTTGGATTTGAAGGTAGTCTTCCACACATCATAGGGTTCGATAGGCACCTGGTGATAACCTAACTTCATGTCAATCTTGCTGAAATATTTGGCCCCCTTGAGCTGGTCTAAAAGGTCATCAATATGTGGGATTGGGTACCTATTCCAGACAATGATCTTGTTCAGTGCCCGATAGTTAATACAGAGTCTCTAGGTCGCATCCTGTTTTTGTACCAATACAATCAGGCTCCCACAGGGTGATGAAGTTGGCCTGATGTTCTCTTTCTACAATAGTTCTTGAATTTGCCTCTTGTTCTCATCATTCTCCAGAACTGAGTGTCAATAGATCAGTCCATTTGGCAGTGGCATGGCCGGGGTTAGATCGATGGAGTGATTGACCTGACAGTGCAAAGGTACCCCTATAGGTGAGGTGAAAATATCGCTATACTCCTCCACAACCTTATCCATCTGTTGCTGTTGTGCAAAGGAGCCCTACTTGGAAGTCGTGGCCACAACCTTCTTCTTTTCCTGAGGGCGAATCATAAGGAAAAAATTGTCATGGTCTGGGAAATGATCTTACTGTATTGCTTTGCAATGATCAAAGAGATGGCGGTAGGTGAGGCTACCTCCAGTATCCTAAACAACTTATTGTCCAAACTAATAATCACAGAGCGAGGTTTAGACTCATATACAACATGTTGCTTCCACAAGTATGGTTGTCCTAAAAATACATCACAAACTTCAAGAGGAGAAACATCACATAGTACCTCATCCATGAAGGGCTTGATGTTGTAGGGAAGGCGACACTACTGACTGACGTGGAGATCTCGTCCTTGGTGAAGCCACATGGTGGTGTACAAATGTGGATGTGATGTAGTCTTTAGGCCCAACTGCTTCATGACCTTTGCTGAAATGAGGTTCTTTTGGCTCCCACTGTCGACAATGAACTGTAACGGGAAACCCTTCACCCACATCTGTGAGTGTAAGAGGCATTCCCCCTCCTCTAGATCTTTAGGCTCAATCTTCTGGATATTAGTGGTGGCTATGGTCAAATTGGGCTCTGCATCGATGATATACTTCCCTTTGTCATTCCCCTTATCGGGTTTTGATTCAGATTCGAAACATGCATCTGATTTGGAGGCTTTCAGATCGGCCACCAGTGTCTGTTTGGCTCGACACTCACTTGTGCTGTGAATGGAGCTCTTATGGAACTCATGCCATTTTCCTATGTCCTTCTTTGTCTTCATGGGGTTTTTCTTTGCTTGCAGCTTCGGCGGGATGTTCTAGGTAGCCCCGCCTTGGCTCTATCCTTTTCTCTTTGGTTTGGGGGCACCTTTTCCTTGCTTTGGATTCACAGATCCAAAGTCCCACTTCTTCTGTTTAAACTTTTGCTCAATCTTGATAGCGTATCAGTGCGTCGTGCCAAGCGAGGAAATGTCTAGGAACTCCATCTCGTATTGGATGTACTTATGTAGACAACCGCGGTACTTGAGTACCAAATGCGCTCAGTATCCTTGATACCCAGATTTGTGCGAAGGGTATGGAAAATATTTTTGAACTCTGACACATCTTGGTCCCTTCCCTGTTGTAGTGTGGCCCACTTTATTTATTTATCTTCAAACTCCCGACAGGGTAATATTGTCCGTTGATGGCATCTCAGAAAGAATCACAAGTGGGTACAACTGAAAACAACGAGGGTTCACTCTCATCCTTTTGCTCACAATAGGTTTACCACTAGCCCTTAACGCGTGGGGAAACTTTCAGAAGTGAAAAAGTAATATTTTCCCGATTGAAAAAGTCATGAACTGAAAAATATCCTTCCAACATATTTAACCATTTATCTATGGCGTCTGCATCTATCAGGCCCTTAAATATAGGAATATCGAAGTTAACTTGTACCTTAAAAGGAGTCGCGCTTCCAACGTGGCTGTTGGATGAAGATGCGTCACTTGTGTGTAGTCATCGAAGGATTTGGGCAAAGTTATCCATCATCGCGTTCCTCTGTCACTTGAGGGCTTCCTCGAGCAACATTTTAAAAGGATCTCCTGCCCCCTCGTATTTCCTTTCTTCTTCCATGGGAGGTCGTCGGGGTTTGCGAGGCTGATCTTGCAACAGTTCAACCATATTGAGCCTTAACTCCTTATACCCTGACCTCATTGGGGACATGCAAAGAAAAACAGAGAAAGAGAAGAATGCTTTGAGACCATTGGTCCAAAATTAAATAGGAACACAAAAAATTACATATATAATCATAAATACAGAGATGCAGCAGAAAAACACTTCATTTCATTAATAGAAAAATATTGAACTATGCTTACAAACATAATGGAAATAAGATAACTTGGGCGATGGTAGTTTATCTCTGAGAAGATATGTGGCATATACATGCCAACTGAACTATGTTACAATAAGGCTCAAGGGTATATTTATTATTGAAAAACATGATAAAACCACAAACAACCAAAACCATAACTCCGGAGATGTAACCTAAGATTTTCTGGGCCCCGTTGGGGTTAGTTGGGAAACCAACTTCCTAGGGTCATAACTTGGTCATATTATCTCTATTTGGCGTGTACAATACCTTGTTGGAAAGGTATCTCTGAGTATTATAGGTTTTACCACAAACCCCTGCCTATGGCTATGGGTCTGCATTGGACCTCAAAAAAACACCATTTAGGGGGTCAAAACTACTCCGAATTTGAGGACCCAAAAAACTGCTAAAAATTGTAAATACTGAAATAAACAAGGAAATAGATGAAACATACTCGAGGATCTAGGTGGAATAGGTAGGTGGCCACAAATATCCACCTAGATCATTGAAGATGAAAACTAAGGGTCAATAAAATTGTATTAATATTTATATCTTGTGAATAAAATGCATCACATGGATTATCCAATTAGTCTATTATTTGGTGTGGGTGTGTTTGTTCAACACTCAAGCTAGTTGTTTCTTGTTGAAAAATAGGGCTATGGTCTTGATGGCTCACTCCCACTTTGATCTAGTCATTCCACCATGGCATGAAACTAAGGAATATTGTGAATACAAAGAATGAACTTCGAGCAAAGAGATCAATATGTTATTATGGTTACGAATAACAGATCTTTGTTTGTTTATATTTTGTTTTGGTTGAACAAATGGATAAACACTAGGGGAGTTAAAAAATGTTTCTACTCCTCACCAAAAAAATTAAAGGCTTGGAACCCCTAGAAAATAAATAAATGCAAAGTTTTATAGCCCCATTTAGACCACTTAAATTTGATATTTATATTTATGGTTAATGAATCATGTAAACAATAAAAAAATTAATGCCTAATTGAATCTTGTAGGAATTTACAGGGTAAGTTCCTCAGACAAAACACCAAAGGACACCGCTCACAACCAGATCGCAGATCAATACACCAGTATTTTTGACATGGTTAAAACCCTCAAAGAGGGAAACAGTCCACGGCCTGAGCCAACGCGGCCACTTCAGGCAATTTATTAATAAAAGAATGAAAATTTACATAAGCTTCTCTCATAGACGGATTAACCTACAAATGACCCTCCATGCGCTTTAAATAGAAATCATGGACCAATCGGGTGTCAAGCCACGGATCAAGTGTCGGTAATACCGAGGAGAGAATGAACCGTCGGATCACTACATATCGTTACCGTCGGATTGTAAGTTACAAAATGTACAAGGTAAAGAAACAAACTTTACCTAACTCTATACCTAACTCTATACTAGACCAAGTTGTACTTAACTATTTCCTATGTGTCGGAATATCCTAACATCCCCCCTTAAGAACAACTTGGGATAGGATTGAAGGATTTACAAATATGACACAATAGGAGAAGGAAGGAGGCACTAGAGCCTATCCCCCCTTAGTGACAACTTCCTAAACTCCAACTATAAATCGAAGTTTAGTGAACTTCGCCTCTGTGAGAGCCTTTGTAAAGATGTCTGCAACTTGATCATCTGTTGAACAATATTGCACTTCAAGAACATGGTCATGGATGAGCTTTCTAATGAAGTGCATGTGCAGTTCAATGTGTTTGTTGCGTTGATGTTGGACTGGATCTTTGCATAGCTGAATGGCACTTTGATTGTCACACCAAAGTGTAGTCGGATGCTACTGCTGAAAGCCAAACTCTGACAGGATCTGACGAAGCCACAAGGCTTCCTTACTAGCTTCTACGGCACCATGATACTCTGCTTCTGCTGAAGAAAGAGAAATGGCACCTTGTTTCTTGCAGGCCCATGTAATATGTCCTGAAACAAGAGTGAACACATAACCTGCAGTAGACTTCCGATCATTAGGGTCACCAGCCCAATCGGAATCAGTGAAACCAACCAATAGAGGAGATGCTTCGGCACTATAATGAATCCCAAACTGAACTGTACCTCGAACATAACAAAGTATTCTTTTAGCTGCTTTCCAATGACTTTCACGTGGGTTTTGCATAAACTGAGCAACAAGGCCAACGACAAAGGAAAGGTCAGGTCGAGTATGAGTTAGATACATAAGTTTTCCTACAAGTTGACGGTATAAGGTAGCATCAACTTCAGGAGAAGTACAAGTGACTGAAAGTTTGACTCCAGACTGGAAGGGAGAAGGGGCTGGCTTACAGTCTTCCATGTGAAAATGGCGTAGAATATCACATGCATATTTGGACTGGGAAAGGTAAATACCCTCCTTGGATTGCAAGACTTGAAGACCGAGAAAATAATGTAAGTGTCCTAAGTCTGTCATTTCAAATTTCTTTTTAAGGCTGGACTTCACATGGTTTATAAGGTTGGGATCACTACCGGTAAGGATAAGATCATCAACATAAAGAACAAGAATGATAAGAGACTTTCCCACTTTCTTGGTGTAGACAGTATTGTCAGAATGACACCTAGAAAAGCTAGATTCTAAAAGAAATCTATCCATTTTGGCATACCAAGCTCGAGGAGCTTGCTTGAGACCATAAAGGGATTTCTTAAGCCGACATACAAGGCTGGAGTATGTTTTTATGAAGCCAATGGGTTTTTCCATGTAGATTTCTTCATGCAAGTCCCCATGCAAGAAGGCAGATTTAACATCCATCTGATGGACTTCCCATTTGAACGAGGCAACAAGGGAAAGAACAAGGCGGATAGAGTTCATTTTGGAAACAAGGGAGAAGGTTTCAGTGTAGTCAATGCCTTCAACCTGTGAAAAACCTTTAGCAACAAGACGAGCTTTATGTTTATCAACTTTCCCATCTGGTCCATACTTGGTTCTGTAAACCCATTTGCATCTAACAAGTTTTCGTCCCTTTGGTAGAGGAACAAGATCCCATGTATCATTTGCCAATAATGAATGATATTCTTCATTCATAGCTGCTTCCCAATCTGGATGGCCTGAAGCTTCTGCAAAGGTGTCAGGATCATAATTTACTGGAGCTTGAGCCAGTAAAGAAGAGGCTCTGTCAAACTGAGAACGTGTGTGTCGCTGATCTGTAGGATCACCGGCAAGATCACCTGCTGCATCTCGGGTAGCACAAACCCATTTTGGAAGCTGAGGAGCTGAAGGAGGATCCTGAGATGGTGGGGGAGGATTGTCATCCTCACTTTCATCATCTGAAGAAGAAATGTTTTCAAAAGTAGAAGAGATAGGGAGAGGTGGCACATCCGCCGGACTAGGCTCGCAGGCCGATATATTTTCATCAAATTTTACATCTCTTCTAATGGTAACATTTTTGGACTTAAATGGAATAAGTCTATAGCCTTTGACATCTTCAGAATATCCAACAAAAGTACATTTTTCACTCTTAGGTTTTAAAGCTTTATGCTTTTCATCTGGAATATGGGCCCACGCTTCACTTCCAAAAACACGGAAGTGACTTACATCTGGTTTGATTGAGCTCCATGCTTCTTCTGGAGTGATATTCTTTAAAGCCTTAGTAGGAGTGCGATTTATTATGTAATTTGCACAGTTAATTGCTTCTGCCCAAAAACTAAGACCAAGTCCTTTAGATTGTAGCATACAATTAGCCATTTCCTTTAAGGTGCGATTCTTCCTTTCAGCTACACCATTTTGTTGTGGAGTATATGGAACAATATGTTGCATTTGAATTCCATTCTCAGTGCAAAAGTTGATGAATGTGTTTTTAACATATTCTCCGCCATTATCAGATCTTAGCTTAAGAATTTGATGTCCAGATTGTTTTTAAACAAAGGCCTTGAAGGCCAAAAATGTGTTAAATACTTCACTCTTGAGTTTTAAGAAGTATACCCAAGTGCGTCTGGAGAAATCATCAATGAAAGTTAAGAAATACTTGCAGCCAGAGAATGAAACAACTGGAAGTGGACCACATAAATCATTATGCACAAGCTGTAAAGGGGCTGAGGCGTGCCAAGAGGCACGTTTTTCAAAACTGTCCCGATGATGTTTTCCGAGTACACATCCGGAACAAACACCATCTCTGCAAGATACCATAGGAAGACCTGTCACCATATTTTCTTTACATAGATGCTGCAGGGAGCGATAGTTTAAGTGACCAAATCGCTCATGCCAAAGTTTGCTCACTTCATCGTTATGAGCAACAAATACTGAGGGAAGATTTGATGACCCAAAGTTGTGAAACTTATACAACCTTGTAGAATCATCAGCAATGCCAGTAGCTAAAATCTGTTTAGGATCTCTTAGGTCCTTGATTACAACATCATGAGGTGAAAATTCAACGATTTTACCTTCACCTGAATGAGTTATTTGATATACAGATAGAAGGTTGCAGGATAAGGTTGGAACACATAATACATCATTAAACTGACCATTGTCTAGATGAATAGTTCCAGTCCCTACAACACTAAGAGATCTATCATCACCAACATATATATTTTTGGTGTTACAATCATTTAAAGAAGAAAACATGGCTTTGTTTTTGGCCATGTGATAAGAAGCTCCAGAATCAATGAGCCACTCATGAGAATGAGAGAAGAAGATACATTTAGTGCATAGCCAGACCGAGATGCTTGAGAACCACATGCAGAAAGTGCCATTCCTGAAGATGAAGTTGAAGTTGAAGATTGCTCCAAATGGATGTTATGCTTCTTCATTGTTGCTTCCAAGGCTTCCATCTTCTTAAAGCATTTGGATTCTAAGTGGCCATCTCGATTACAAAAGTTGCAATGTCTATCAGTCTTCTTCCCTTTGTTTTTATTTGTCTTATCATTTTGTTGAAATGATTTTTCATTTTGACGCTAAAATTGCTTAGGACCCTTGTTTGGTTTAGGACCATTCTTTTTAGGATATGACTTCTTAGGATTCTTTGAATTTGGTTGCTGCTGGGCGGCTAACGCTTTCTTGGAAGAGTTTCCAAGATTAAGAAGACCAAGGTGTAAGAGTTTTTCTTGTTCTCTTATTAAAGAATCACAAAAAGAGTCAAACGAAGGGGACTTGTAGTCTGTTCCTTGAGAAATGAAGGCTTCTCTTGTAGAATGGAAGGTGGAAACAAACATAGAGTAGGCTGTCCCAACTTAGTAAGAATGGAATAGATAAGGTTACTATCTTCTTTCTTAACCTTAACACCTTCCAAGAGATATCTAAGGGTCTTGAACTTGGACAAGAAATCTTCAATGCAAGAAAAATTATTAGGGTCCAATGTAAGCAACTCATTTTCAAGTTGATGGGCTCTAAGTTCATTTTTAATCCCAAAAACTTTATTGATTTGTTTCATTGCTTCATCAGGAGTATCAAGTTCTGCAATATGGAATCTAAGATATGGAGAAATAGACATCCCTACCAATCCACGTGCTTGATCTTGCCCATATTCCCATTTAGCAACCTTATCTTCATCCTTCGGTTTCTTTTCTTGGCCTGAGGCTATTCTGTAGAGACCTTTACTTCTAAGTAAATCCTCAATGTAGGACAACCATTGGAAGTAGTTGGTGCTGTCAAGGGTAACTTGGTATTGACTTTCCATTTCAACGGAAACTGAGCTAAAGATGCTGAAACTAAGTGTTCCAATGGATAGATCTCGAAAAATTAGGCTGGTTTAAAAAAACGGCTCTGAAAACGGCTTCTGGATGAAGAAGTTATGGCTTTTTGAAAAAAAGTTGTTGAAGATGCCGACGAAGTGCGGGAATGTGTGGAAATGAAAAATCTGCCCTCACAAAACGAAGATTTGAACCCAAGACCTCTACTCTCTTAAAATAGCTTTGAACCAATTGAGCTATACAAAAAATTTGAGAGAGAGAGAGAGAGAGAGAGGGGGGGGTTGATGCTTTGGGTTGCGTGCTTGCTTTGAGAAGGCTCTTTTTCCCTACAAAACAAAAAACACAAAACCCAACACGGACATACAAAAAAAACGAACCTTGCGGCTCGAAGTTAGCTTTAGCAGAAAAACTAGATATTTTCAAAAATGAACCTTGTGGCTCAAAGTTAGCTTTAGCCGGAAACTAAATATTTTCTTCAATGTTTCTGATTTTCCGAGATCACACTAAGGCGCAGGGAAAAGAGCATACGCATGAGAAAAATCCTTCCTTTTTGTTTCTGATTTGCCCAGATTGTACAGAGTCACAAGGCAAAGAGCATACGCAGAAATGAAAGGTATAGATCCGGTAATAAAAAAAGCTAAATAAACCGAAATCGAAATAAACAGAGAGAAAATAACTGTAAACTGCAAATAAACACTGTATACCTCCAGATCTTAAAAATGACGCAGCTAGGGCTACCGGAAACCTTTTCGCGTGAAACGAAAGGGGTTCCTCACTGGAACATATGCTCCCAACACAATAGAGCAGTCCTCTCGACCCGAAAGTAGTAAAAAACAGTAGATCTGGGAAACAACAGCCGGATGCAGTTCTACCGGCTTTAGATTTGGATCACCAACGGACGCGGCCCTCAAATAGCTCTGATACCATGTAGGAATTTACAGGGTAAGTTCCTCAGACAGAACACCAAAGGACACTACTCACAACCAGATCGCAGATCAATACACCAGTATTTTTGACGTGGTTAAAACCCTCAAAGAGGGAAACAGTCCACGGCCTGAGCCAACGCGGCCACTTCAAGCAAGTTATTAATAAAAGAATGAAAATTTACATAAGTTTCTCTCATAGACGGATTACCCTACAAATGACCCTCCATGCGCTTTAAATAGAAATCATGGACCAATCAGGTGTCAAGCCACGGATCAAGTGTCGGTGATACCGAGGAGAGAATGAACCGTCGGATCACTACATATCGTGACCGTCGGATTATAAGTTACAAAATGTACAAGGTAAAGAAACACACTTTACCTAACTCTATACGTAACTCTATACTAGACCAAGTTGTACTTAACTATTTCCTATGTGTCGGAATATCCTAACAAATCTCACGCCACTCCTTTACAAAATATTTAAAGGCTTGGGTCATGAATGGAAATGGAAGATCTTATAAGGAATAATTGATATGGAATGAGTAGGAAATAAATAAATGCAGATTCTATTTATTAGAGTCCCACGTAGACTCCATAGATTTGATATTTAGAATCCCATATGGATTGTGTAGCTTTAATATTTCTACTTATAGTTCGAGATTCATACTTGCATTGACAATTCATTGTCGATATGAACAAGAGTGGAAAACTAAAAATTATATTAGTAAATCTTACCCAACTCTACAACTACCTCCTCTCTTGATGGATGTCTTATATTATTTACCATCATGTTGCAGAGGAACTATTCAAATAGAAATTAAAAAGGCATCGAATATGTGCTTAGCTGACATAGATGTCCATCATAACTATTGTATACCTCAAAAGTCGTAATTATCAACACAGAGTTGTGTTACACATTCTCGACTCTTGGAATGAAATGTTAAATCGAACTACTAATTCATCTCATCACATCACTAATATTATATTGATCGATGGATTATAAGACATGCACAATTATATGTATGTTAAATTAAAATATTAGCATTACCAATATTATTGATTAACATTCTTGATTATATCATATAAAATATAAAATTTAATAATATAATATTGTAATATATTTCATTATGTATTATTATCATTATCATAATTAACTTATAGTTTAATTCATCAATGATAAACAATTAATTTTGTACTTTAATTTGACTTGAGATAATAATCCGATTACCACTTTAAATGAATTCATTGTGTGTGAATATTCAATAAATTTCAAAATAAGTTTTTATTTTCATCCAATATATCTATATCATCGATCACTTCACTATATTTTCTCATAAGTAAAAAGGATTCAAATTTATTGGAATTTGATGTTTCCTTCAAATTGTTGCCAATGACAAAGTTGTAACTATTTTAGCATATACTTATGATAATGATAGGTACGATGAACTGAACTAAATACCTTAATCTCCTCATACATCAGTGGGAAGTGAATAAAATCCAAAAAAAACAATCAAGGTTAGCTTATCCAAATCTATATTTCTATTATAAGGTAACCGGAAGTTGTTCAATGTAGTAAGTTCACGTCATAGATTTTATACAGTGAGTCGATTATATATGAAATTTGCAAAAAAATTACAGAAATGAAATTAATTAGCAAAATTAAATCAACAACCATAAATAGTTTATAAATTTATTTTAACTTTAAATTTGTAAAATTTTGGAAAAAAATATCAATGAAATGCAAATATTTTAATACAGTTTAAAAAAAATACAAACCAAGAGTCATGATAATCCCTTAATATTTGTTGCTTCAACTTTGATTGAGGAGAAGTGCACGTGGTGCGTCTGAAAGCTCCCTGCGCCTCTGAGAGACCCTTGTGAGCTGTCCCACCATGCCATGGCCCTAGGAGGGGGCCCTGAGGCCTCCCCTCCTCTTCCTCCCGAACTATCAGCGTTTAAGAAGTTGGTCACAACTTGCAATAAACGCCCAACAAGCATGCAACAACAAAAGTTCGTAAAACGGTTGGATTCCATACCCATTGTCGCCCTGCCGTTTGAAGAACCTTGCAGATCGGCCCTGAATCTAGCTGAACGAGGACTCATTGGGTAGTTCACCGGGCTCTAGCCCTCGCCCAAAGCCATCGATGCCTGGGTGCAAAGGAACTGGAGATCTCTGACCAAAGAAGGAATCAGAAGCTATTTAGTCAGTAAGGGCTTTTTCGTTTTCGTCTTTGATTCGGTAGAGGATAGGAATCTCATCTTCAGAAATGGTCTGTATTTCATGGGCCCCCAGGACCTGTATTTGAATCAATGGAACTCGGATTTTGATCCTTCTCAGGACGTGCCTTCGGCTGTTCCCATTTGGGTACGCCTGCCTCATCTACCTTTGCACTGCTGGAACCCTAAATCACTAGAAACCATAGGCAATAAGTTGGGAAAATATATAGACTAAGCTGAAATAAAGGATCAATACTCCTGCATGAGAATCTACGTAGAGGTGGACCTGGAGGAAGGCCTCCCTGAAGCTATAAAGCTCAGGGTGGCAGATTGGTCCTACATTTAAGATTTAGACTACAAGCAGCTCTTATTTAAATGCCGTCATTGCCATGGCTACAGGCACTTTGCCAAGCACTGCAAAAAGAAAGCAGAGGAGGAGGTAGAGACTACAAAGGGAGATCAATGGACTCAGGTTCAGAAACCAGCTTTAGCAAAACAGAATAACCGAACCAAAGGGAAAGGCGTGCCTCCGAGAACTGAAGCCCCACCCTCGGTACAGTTACAAGGGGAAGGGAGCTCTGTCCTGCCAAGAGTAGAGTCACCTAATAACCCTTTTGAAATACTCAGTACCCCTGAAGAACCCCCAGCAGAAACAATTGAAGAACCCTCAGCAGCAGCAGTGGAAGAGGTAGAACAACAGCCTATTACCACTGTAGAAGATCAAACTCTAGAAGAGGCAGCCCCTCTTCAAGACGAATCTCCAAGAGGATCTTCTAGCCCCCTCTCCTACGTAGAAATGACAAGGAAAAAGTCCCCGGAGATCTTAGGCTCCTCGAAAGATGAGACATTCGAGAGGCCATCGAAAAGAGTTGGTAGAAAATATCACACAGAGGTAAGGAAAGAAGAAGCAGAGAGACAAAAAATGCAAGGAAACTAGCCCACGATCGAGATGTCCATCGGCAGGAATACTAGAACCAGGCCTCCTAAGGGAGGGTCTGCCCACCCCCCTGCCAGTAAATAATGCGATTAGTCTCTTGGAATTGCAGAGGCTTGGGGAACCCGCTAAAAGCCGAAGCTGTAAAGAACCTACTGAAATCTGAATCCCCTGAGATCCTCATGCTCCAAGAGACAAAAATAGAAGGGGACACCCTTCTCGACCTCAGCAAAGCGAAATGGAAAAAAAATGTCGGGAAAGTAGTAAGTGCGAGGGGCACATCTGGAGGGCTTGCCACACTCTGGGAGGAAGACAAATTCCACCTCGAAAGCTCCTTCGATACGCAGCACTGGATTTACACCGAACTCCGGCACAATGCAAGCAAGATCACCTTCACTCTCTTCAATCTCTATGTCCCAGTCCTCTTTGCGGAAAAGAAAGACTGTTGGCAAACTCTGTCCGATTTTCTAGATGCATACTCCCCCAAGAACATAATTCTAGTAGGTGACCTAAATTTAGTCTTTGAACCAAAGGAAAAAAGAGGAGGCATCATCAGTAGAGACCCTTTTCTCCCCTTCGTTGAAGATTTAATTCAGCAGTGGGATTTATTGGATTTTAAGCCCAAAAAAATGCTCTACACTTGGACAAACAACAGAGTCGGGGAGGATCATATTTCAGTCCGCCTGGACAAATTTCTTCTACAAAGTACATTCCTATTAGAAAATAAGATTATCACCACTATAATTTTGCCAAAGATGACTTTAGACCACAAGCCCATTCTGTTGTAGTTCGAAGAAGAGGAAAGATTGGGACTTATCCCCTTTCGGTTTAGCCCCCTTTGGAGAGAAAAGGAAGGCTTTATGGAAACAATCTTGAATTCCTGGTCCACCCTGGTCAATGGTTCACCCAACTTTGTGTGGGAATAGAAATTAAAGGCCACCAAAACAACCCTGAAAGAGTGGATAAAAAGGCCTTCACAATCCCCCTCTTACTATAGAAAGCACACCACTGAGCAACTCTTAGATCTGCAATTGGACTTGGAACAACAAAACATTACCTATACAGAAATTCAGAAGGAGCAAGAAGCCCAACTCATCACCTTTCGCTCTTTCAGAATAGAGGAAGAACATTTGAGGCTCAAATCTCGTAACCTTTGGCTGGAATCTAGAGACAAAAACACCTCCTTCTTCCACAAGCAATTTAGAGCTCGTCTCTCTCGAAACTATATTGCTGAAATTACCTCCCCCGATGGGACTGTCCACAAAGGAATGGCTCAATTAAAAGAGGCTACAACCTCTCACTTTCAGCATCTCTACAAAGAATATGGATTGGACGCTGAGGAGGAATCTGCAGAACTCCTCACTCACATCCCAAGCATGGTAAACAAGGAGGATAACTCAAGTCTCCTGAAGCCTTTCACTGAAGAAGAAATCAACAATGTCATCTGGGGGATGGAGCCAGACAAAGCTCCAGGGCCTGATGGTTTCTCCATCCACTTCTACAGAATTTGCTGGGATATCATCAAGGCTGATCTGTTTCGAATGATCAAAGGTTTCCTCCAAAAAGCCAAAGTGGGAGGGAGCACAAACTCCACTTTCCTAGCTCTAATTCCAAAAGAGGTGAACCCAAGGTCTTTCGATCTCTTTAGGCCTATTTCGCTCTGCAATGCCTCTTATAAAATACTCACCAAACTCCTTGCGAACAGAATAAAGCCTTTGCTGGAAAATCTCATCTCTCCCAGTCAAGGAGGGTTTGTTAAAGGTAGGCACATCTTGGATAACGTGATTCTAGTGCAGGAAACCATTCACTCCAGCCACCAACGCCAAGAGCAAGGGATGCTTATAAAGCTAGATATGGCTAATGCCTTTGATCGGGTAAGGCACTCCTTTCTTTTCCAAGTTCTTTCTACTTTTGGTTTCAGCTCTGATTTTGTAAGGTTGATTAAAGCTTGCATAGGAAAGCCGTGGATCGCCCCTCTAGTAAATGGTAGGCCAACCATCTATTTCCAAGCTTCGAGGGGCATAAGGCAAGGCTTCCCTCTGTCCCCCTTCCTGTACATTCTGATGGCAGACTCTCTTAGTCGTAAGTTGACAACAAAGAAGTTAGCTGGGACACTTCCAGGCATCAGGGCAATGAGAGGAACAGATCCAATCAACCATGCTCTATTCGCAGATGACTCTCTTCTTCTGGGAGGCGCTTCCCTTAAAATTGCAAGGGCCTTCAACGAAGTCATCCAAAGCTTCTGTAGAGTCTCTGGAGCTCTTGTTAATAAAACGAAAAAGTGCGGTGTACGTTTGGAAGGTAGACTAGAAAACCATCCACCAGATCACCCATTCCCGCGGGTTCACAGGCTTTGCCACTTGGGAAAAAATCAAGTACTTAGGGCTGCCATTAACACTAGGAACCAACAAGGCCTCTCATTGGTTGGAAATCATCAACAAAATTAACGAAAAAATAACAGGGTGGGGAGGCCAGTGGCTCACCATAGCCAGGAATATTACTCTAATTAAATTTGTAATCTCCTCCCTACCTATATATCAGGCATCATTCCTTTTGGCCCGAAATATGATCACTGAGCATCTCTCCAAACTAATTTGAAATTTCCTGTAGCAAGGAGGAAAGGGGAACCAAAAAAAAAAATTCATTTGGTAAGTTGGGATACTGTGAAAAGGCCTTTATCAGAAGGAGGTCTTCAGGTAAGAGACCTTGGGCTGGCCAATCTAGCCTCGGGAGGAAATATCTTATGGAAGATCTTCTCAAATCACCGACATCTAGTAAGCCAAGTGCTCATCAGAAAATATCTACACGGGCTTTCAATAAACAATATGGAGGAAGGTACTTCCATAAAAGGAACCACTCTATGGAAGCTCTGTAGTCGAGCATGGGAGTCCTTCAAAGAGAAACTGTACAGAATTCTTGGAAATGGGAAAAGAATCATGCTGTGGGAGGATAAAATCATGGGCCTTCAACCCCTCAAAAACTCTTTTGATTTCACTGATCTCCATGCATGGCTTATTCAGCGTGGCATCCACAAGCTGGAAGATATCTATGCTTGGGATCTTGGTGGAAACTAGCTTGCTTGGGCACTCCCGCACCCTCCAGACAGATTGCAAATGCAACATAATTTTATTCTCGTTGCGCTCTCAGGCTTGGCGTCGGTGCATTTGTGTATAAGGGATAAGTGGGGTTGGGGGAAATCCGGTGTTTACATGGCATTAATGGGTTTCATAGCCCTTCAAGCCCAACCCCTCTAGATTCACACCCCCACACTGTGGCAACAAGTCTGGGATCCATTTGGTTTCCCAACGATCAACTTTTTTAGCTGGACCTTCATGCACATAAGAGTCTTGACTGGGGATAAATTAGAAAAATGAGGAATCACCGGGCCACATAGATGCCCTCTCTGCCGCCCGGCTCAGGAAACACTGGATCATTTGTTTATTGACTGCCACTTCACTCAAAAAGTGTGGACGCATGCGCTCCAGGCGCTCAATGCCCAAACTCCTTCGCAGATCACAGTAGTTAATCTGTTCGTCACTTGGAAAGACCGATACCCCCATACGATGAAGAGAAAATCTTCTTGGTCCAAAATCTGGTACGCAATACCAAAATACATTTGCTGGGAAGTCTGGTTAGCTAGAAATCATTTCATCTTTCAAAACAACTTGCCCTCATCCACAGTCGTTGCTACCAAATCCAAAGCCTTGCTATTGGAGACAATGGAGAATCGACCCTTCAAGCCAGATATATCGCTTCCCCCTGAAGAGATCTTTTGGCTCTACTCGGCTCGTCTCTGAAACAAGCCAGGAACAAAAATAACCCCCGCTCAGCCTAGCCCAAATCTAGAGTGGCGACTTTGGAGCACTGTGTTGAAAAGTGTGCAACAAGAAATGCTTGTTGAGAGTGCAACAAGATGATGGAGCTTAGTGAAAAGAGTCGCCTTCACTAAGTGGGCCCGCAGGCTATTTTTTCGCGCAAGTCTATTTTTAGACTATGTCTATTTTTAGACATATGGATCATGTCTATGGATTGCAGGTTGCTGTTTATGGATGATTGGTCAAGTTGGGAAAAATAGATGGACTTCTATTTTTTATCAAAGTGTGAGTGATCACAGTGTGAGTGATCAAAGTCTATTTTTAGACTGGTTGTCAAAAATAGAAAAGTCAAATATTATTGTCTCATAATAATATTTGGACTAAAAACTTGATCTTATTCTCTTGGAGCACTTCAGTTTGAGCTACAGAGGTGGAACATGCAGCTGTTAGAAGGAAATACGCTTTTCTTATGAGTCAGTTGAGTTGTTGCATGCATGACTTCAGTTAGAACTCAAGTGAGTTGAGTTTAGTGGACTGGAGGTGCAGTTGATGGAGTTGTGTTCAGTTTAGCTTTGTTAAACTAGTTGTATTTAGTCTAACTGATCAATAGACTAGAGATGAGTTGGGTGAATTAGTTATTAATTAATTCAAAAGTTATTAACTCATAATGCAACTATAGAATACATCAGTTAACTCAGTTGCATGTCAGTGCATGTTCAGTTCAACAGGGACAGGTGGTAGAGAATCAGATTGCTATCAGTTGTGACTATAGTTGTGCACCAGATCTTGCACAATCAAGGGATTGAGGATGCCAATGAGTTTGCTCATGTATTTGCCCAGTATTGTAGCCTTTGCTCACGTCCAACAAAGTGTGAGTGATTATTTTGAGGTGAAATACGAGTTTGGTGAGCCATTCTCATAAGTTCTTGAGCAGGGATTGAGCAGTGGAGGCAGGCAAGCAGTGGAATAGATTTGGAGATCAGATCTGAGCTGTATTGTGTGTAACAGGTGGAGCTGGTACTGGATTGCTTATGATAAGCATTGTACTTTGTAATGTTACATGATTCAATCAATATAATATACAGATAGTTGGGGTTTTTAGCGAGATGCTTTCCCCGGGATACATACTGTGTTTATGAGTTTGATTGATGCTTCTATGTGTGCCTGTGAATGTTTCTGCTTCTGTAAATTGATGATCAACGTAGAGGAGATTATGTATTATACATGTTCCGCTTATAATTGTATGATCAAGATAATCTCTGTGAATATGTGTTAAATTATTCAAAATTTCTACATGGTATCGGAGCGAGCTGATTTGTAGAAGAAGTTCTACATGATATCAGTGCTGTATTCATCATCGGATCTATTATTCAGAAAGTGTTTACATTTTATTTCTTCAGGCAGAGTCTGTAATCGGGCCAGGTAGCCTCTGGATTCATCCTTCTTTTGGAAGGTGAGATATCCGGTGAATGCCCATACAGTCGATCTCTGTACAAGAAATACTTTGTTCTCACGAATTCTAGATCAGAAGCGATTGAGTTTTGAGCTGGTGGAATTTGAATTTAATTCCAAAGCAAGAGATACAACTTAGAAACATTCAGTGTGAGAATGGAGACAGTATGCCCCAGTATCTCACGAAGTTCACCCAATGCCGGGATGAGCTGGGAAGTGTGGGGGTGACTGTCGGATGAGGATGGTGAGTCTAGCACTCCTTGACCTTCCTAAGAGTTGGCATAGTTACTGTTATCTCAAAATCAGGCCCTGGAAGGCTGCTGACCAGGAAGACTTCAAGTAACTATTTCAGACCAATCTTTTGACTAAGGCTTAGCCTCCTTAGCCTGAGAGGGCTCTCTCAAAGGGTTATTGATTTTGACTATTAATAAGATGGCTAACTCTCTTGAAATAACATTAACAAATATGAAGGCTGGACAAACATTACATAAGTTTCCATTGGGCTTATGGAGTCAATCAAACCTCAGTAAATAATGATATTGCCTTTACATAGAAGTCAGGGCATGTGACATTTAAATGTTCAAAACACAACTCTTATAAAACCACAGTTCATAGATGAGTACAGGAAGTCAGAGCAGCATAAGTGAATTCTGAGTGATTACTCATCTAAGCAACTGAAAAAAGACATGAAGGACAAATTAAAATAACACATCTTGAACATAGAAATGCTTTATGAATCCTGAGAAGAAAAGCATATAACTTATATTACTGAACTCTGTTTTTTACACAAGCCAAAACAGTCCTCTGTTTTATAAAATATCCAACCCTCATTACATAGATGTTTCAGCTATATATAGAAGCATTATTCTAACTACTTCGAGCTTCCTCCTCCAGCATGAGGGGAGCTCGATAACTGCCTCTAATGACACCTATTAGCTATTGAACTAACTCATAAATACAATAAGGAACTGACTGTAGTGTTTAAGAGTCCTAAACTAACTATAACTCTAACTCTATCTTCCACGCATAATGACCTCTCCTTGTTCTTTGACACCTGGTCCTTTTTTGATATGGCTGAGCTGGATGTTTTTAGTACTCCATATCGACCTTGTACGCCAACTCCTTTAACTGCTCAGTCATGCTGGGAGATGTCCCTTGCTTCTCGGCCCCAATTTTCCTTAACTTTCTCAAATGCACAGCAGCATGTCTTCTAGCTTTTAATGACTCAAAATATGGAACGCTGCCACGTTCCTGATGTGTTGGAGGCTGCATTAATAGATATGTATGCGGGCAACAGTTCTTTGTATACCATGCATTTACCCTTTGAACGGTGATAAAGTGGCTTTATAACAGACATTTAACTTTGGATAAAATATTCCACCCTTTTCAAGGTACACCTGTCTTGATCTGAACGGCTATTGTAGCTCCACCTGATATCTTGCATGATCTTTTGGCGTTCCCTTTCCAAAATTTCCGCTCAAAATGCAAACTGGCTTGTTCTGCGTTAAAATCCACACCTTCAGCAGTTTCGTAGCGCGCTACGAAACTGCTGTTTTATTTGAAACAACTTGCTTTTCTGCAGTGATTATTTGAGGAAAGGATCTCAGAGGTTCTTGGAGTATGCGGAAAGTCACAATTTCAGTAAAAACTCGGCCTGGAGTAAGCTCTATATGCATCAGTACACATGAGCCAAATGACATAACAGAAACTGCAAGCGGTGATAACCACAGCCAAATAATATAACAGAAACTGCAAGCGGTGATAACCACAGCAGAAAAATGGTTATAGCAGCATAATACATGAGCCCCCTTATCCAAATGCGTTCTTTACCACGAGCAGCATCACCCTGAATCCATTCTATAACCACTTTAAATTCCCTTAACTTGAAGTTTCAAAAAGAAAAACCTCTGTCGCCAGTGTCAAATGTTTTGATGTTCCACACCAAACATACATATATGCCACATGCATGCGGGTTTTCTTGGCATCTACTGATCCTCATTAATTTTCTTCAACTCCTTTGGCTATTTGAAATAATATCTATTGCCCTTGGAAATGAAAATGGGATTCTCTTGCGCTCTGCCATAAACAAAAATAGCATTCTCCTTGTCATCTATAACCTGGCTGTAATAACTTATGAGTTCATTGCGAGCTGTGGCAAGCTTTGTAATAAAATGTAACATGTATTTCTCCTTTGATTATACAAAAATATCAGAATGCCACGTCTTTGTGTGCTGTCAACCTTTGTCCATGTGTGAAGACAAAAGTTCTTCCAAGCTGCCTGACACATTTTGGACTGTAGTAAATGTGTTCACTTTATGACAAAAGTTTAAAGTTGCATTCGAATACATGTTTCCTCCACCTGTATTAACTTTGCTGAAGATTGATAATTTTGAAGGATCCCTTGAAGATATTCCCTTTTCAACATTTCCACTTGCAGTTCAAAACTAGTGACTGAGATTGGATTATTTAGCTTCAGCTGCTACGAAACTGCTGTTCTGGCTGAAAAATATGTCTTGGGACAGAGCTCATAATTTCTCACAGAAAACGTATTTGGAAAAACTGAAGGAGGTTTTTGTGAACCAATCCGTGCTTAACAAAAACCTCTCTTGTTTTTTTGAAACACCTTCCCTACCGCCCAGAATCTATCTTTGAAAAGCAGGTGTAAAACAGGAGATGAAAAACTGCACCTACAGCAGTTTCGTAGCGCAACTTTGGTCATTAATTTCTCTCAGATCGTAATGGATTTGAGGAAACTGAAGGAGGTTTTTCTAGTTCAGTCTGTTAGGAATAAAAACCTCTTTCCATTTCCCAAAATAGGTTTTCAGTTGCTTTAGAGACCTCCTGGAAGTTGACTAGTAAACGCAGAAAGCAGAGTTTTTTATGCTGAAACAGGCTGCTACAGGGGTTTCGCAGCGCGCTGCGAAACTGCTGTGTAATTTTAAAAACACAGCTTAATGCCAAAATTTGAATATATTGAGCTTCATTATCTTGAAATGTCTCTTTTCATGTGCCCTCTCTTCAATTGATCCCTCCTCATGTTTGTATATCAATAAAGAGATGTCTTTCATCAAATCACCAACTACAATAAAATCTCCACGAGATTGAACATATAGTGCAAGAATATGACCATAATGGCCACATTCAGACTGTAACTCTCTTGAACCATCATCATGGAGCCCCCATTTGTATAACTGAATCTTTTGATTGATACCAACAAGCAACTTTTCATTAAATGCATTCAGATTGTAAACAGAAACCTTTGTCTCCTTCTCAATCACAAGTTGCAGTTTACCATCTTCAACTGAGAATACTAAAATTCGGCCTTTGTTAGGTTTGTTCTCCTCGGGCAATACATATGCTGTCCCAACACAATAATAAGCATGGATATGAAGTTTCTGAATGTCATCAATTTACCCAATAGTAAGCAGGTTCTCTTTTGCAATTGCAAGGCTGTCTGGAAAGGAAATTGAATTGAAAAGGCACGTGTGATTGACTTCCTTAAGATTCACATTGCTATACAGCAACTTCTGATTGCTACTGTAAATAACTGTCGGCCTGTCTGATGCTGCAAACACATGTGTTGTGTTCTTAGAGTGAAAAGTCCTCAAGGTGATAGCTTTTGTACCCAACAAAATCTTCTTCCATTCAGACAACTCTCCAATGCTCATATTCAATATGAAGTTGAATAGATGCCCATCCCCAAGACCACATAATAAGTATGCAATCCCTTCAAATCTTGTTTGGACCTTCAAAGAACTCTGATGTATGCTGACCCTGAGTTTGCCAAGTGCTTCTTATGCATGAAAGGAGCATGAGAATGACCTAGATCAATTCTTCTTTACCTTACCCTTTTCTTTTGAAATCTTTTTAGTGATAACAGTTACCAGGACTCGGTGAATGGAAGGGAGAAACTGCCAAATTGGGAATGACTATGGTTGAATTTGATGCAGGAGGAGATTAGACGGCACACCAGAGACAATTCTTCATCCATGCAGGATGAGGAGAACTGTGCCTTAGCGAGTAAGGTGAAGAAGGGGAAGGGGAAGGTTTCTCTTTCCGAATCCAGTTCTTCCAATGATGGGAAGAAGGTTGACAAGGCGAAGGTGAGATGCTTTCGTTGTCATAAGGAGGGTTCATGGGTCAAGAACCTGTATTCTCTTGAGGTTCAAGATGCATGCAAAGCCGTGAGAAGCGAGGCAATTGATGGAGACTTGGTGGTTGAGAGGGAAGGTATGTTACCTTTTAACATGCAGAGCCAGAAGAAGTCTCAGACAATTGTGGAGGAGCCACGATTGGTGCAACAGCTTCAGGAGGTTGTGGAGCAGCCACAACAAGGAAAGCTGAGAGGAGATCGAGTAGAGACATCTACTCATGCAGAGACCTCCAGTAGCGGGAAACTTCGAGCCAGGTGGGCTGAGGGATCGCATGCATCCATACCTCCAGGTAGGAGGTGGGGTGATGTGGATTGATTGTCCCAAGGAGGAGGGGCAGGATCCTTGAGGTACCCAACCTCTTGGATGAGACCTTGCTACGGGAGCCCCAATGTGTAGTAGCAGGAACTGATTGATTGGGTAGAGACAGATGCGGATGGAGCGGCAGAGAGAGCGACAATGCAGGGAATCCTAGGATAGCGCATAGCTAGCAGGCTGTAGCAATACGAGAGGCACAAGTGTTTTGCACAGTGCTAGGTGGCACAGAGAGGTGTGAAATGGTGCGAGATGCATGGAGATGTTGCAGTAGCGCAGATGTCAGAGAGGGAGCACTTGTCAGCAGCAGGTAGAGCTTCAGCATCAGAGGGTGTTTCTAGTCCAACAGGGAGGTCAGTTGGGAGGTGCAGTGCGGATGCAATGCTGGGAGATAGAACTAGCAGCCACACGGATGCAGTCAGAGATCAAAGTGACAGAGGCTAGAGCAGTCAGATATTGAAGAGCACAGAGATGCAGAGTTTCAGTCGACAGAGGCAATAGCAGTCAGAGACTTTGATGACAGAGCAAGTGGACCGGCCAGATGTGTTGCATGGAGAACATTCCAGAGTTACAGGATCGGGTTTGAGAGGAAGCCTTTCTTGTTGAGAGGGAGCGTTAAAAAGTGTGCAACAAGAAATGCTTGTTGAGAGTGCAACAAGATGATGGAGCTTAGTGAAAAGAGTCGCCTTCACTAAGTGGGCCCGCAGGCTATTTTTGGCGCAAGTCTATTTTTAGACATATGGATCATGTCTATGGATTGCAGGTTGCTGTTTATGGATGATTAGTCAAGTTGGGAAAAATAGATGGACTTCTATTTTTGATCAAAGTGTGAGTGATCACAGTGTGAGTGATCAAAGTCTATTTTTAGACTGGTTGTCAAAAATAGAAAAGTCAAATATTATTGTCTCATAATAATATTTGGACTATAAACTTGATCTTATTCTCTTGGAGCACTTCAGTTTGAGCTACAGAGGTGGCACATGCAGCTGTCAGAAGGAAATACGCTTTTCTTATGAGTCAGTTGAGTTGTTGCATGCATGACTTCAGTTAGAACTCAAGTGAGTTGAGTTTAGTGGACTGGAGGTGCAGTTGATGGAGTTGTGTTCAGTTTAGCTTTGTTAAACTAGTTGTATTTAGTCTAACTGATCAATAGACTAGAGATGAGTTGGGTGAATTAGTTATTAATTAAACCACAAGTTATTAACTCATAATGCAACTATAGAATACATCAGTTAACTCAGTTGCATGTCAGTGCATGTTCAGTTCAACAGGGACAGGTGGTAGAGAATTAGATTGCTATCAGTTGTGACTATAGTTGTGCACCAAATCTTGCACAATCAAGGGATTGAGGATGCCAATGAGTTTGCTCACGTATTTGCCCAGTATTGTAGCCTTTGCTCACGTCCAACAAAGTGTGAGTGATTATTTTGAGGTGAAATACGAGTTTGGTGAGCCATTCTCATCAGTTCTTGAGCAGGTATTGAGCAGTGGAATAGATTTGGAGATCAGATCTGAGCTGTATTGTGTGTAACAGGTGGAGTTGGTACTGAATTGCTTATGATAAGCATTGTACTTTGTAATGTTACATGATTCAATCAATATAATATACAGATAGTTGGGGTTTTTAGGGAGATGCTTTCCCCGGGATACATACTGTGTTTATGAGTTTGATTGATGCTTCTATGTGTGCCTGTGAATGTTTCTGCTTCTGTAAATTGATGATCAACGTAGAGGAGATTATGTATTATACATGTTCCGCTTAAATTGTATGATCAAGATAATCTCTGTGAATATGTGTTAAATTATTCAAAATTTCTACACACTAAAGCAAAATTCCAAAAGTGGTGGAAGAACCAGGTTAAAGCCACGATTTTCTTTGATGGTGCGTCGAAAGGAAACTCGAGGATCTCAGGAGAAGGGGGAGAAATCTATGCCCGGGACGGTCATAGTAAACTCAACTTTAGTTGGGGCCTAGGATCTTAGCACTGATCATAGCTTGTCAGCTTGCTCAGGAGAACAACGACAAAGACATTCAAGTCTTTAGAGACTCATAGATTGTGATAAAACCTTACACAAGGAAGTCTACTTCAACAACTCAGCACAAAACAAGACCTTGTAGAGACTCCGCAAAGTGATGCTGAACTTCACCTCCCTCTCCTTCTACTATATCCTTCAAAGTCTAAATAAGGAACCAGACGAAAGGGAAAATCTGGGATGTCACTTAGCCCAAGGAGAATTTACAAGGAATGACAAAGCACCAGTATGGCACCCTATCCCTTAGACTGGTAGCTGTTATCCCAACCATTCAAGAATAGATTCTTGGCCTTCCAGGACTTGGAAAATTTTGATGTAATAGGGGTTGATTAGGCTCTGGCCCAACCTTTTTACCTTCAATAAAAATAACCGTTTATGTTAAAAGAAAATCAAACTAAAATAATTTTATAATAGTATGTTAATCCTTTGCAATTATATAATTCAAAGCATGAAAACTTATACTTTGTAATGATCAAACATTTTTATTATTAATAATTAAAATTAATTTAAATCCAATTATATTTTAAAGATGTCACAATCTTTGGTTCAAATTTGTTCGAAGATTAAAGATATTATACAAAACAAACTGCATTGTCAAGAATACTCAAATATTTGTTAATTATTGATTTAAAAATAATGTAAATTTTGAGAAATACACTACATGTGTGGATATGTGTGTGTCTTTTTATTTTTATTTTCAAAGCTTTTCTAACTTAGTAATTTTCCTTATTCATAATTTTAAAGGATAATCTTAACAGTGCTTTCTTCGCTATATTCATCAACACCTTTAAATTGGTGAGACTGGTCGCTCGATTAATCAAAGGATTCGTGAGCATGCTGCTGACATCAAGCATGGAAGGACCCGCTCATCTGCTTTTGCGGAGCATGCATATAAATCTAAGCATCACATCTGCATTGAGGAGGCCCAAGTCGTTGCTAAGGTTAGTCATTTTCATCATCGTAAATTGAGGGAGGCCCTAGAAATTGAAAAAAGACCCAATAATTTGAATAGAGATGATGGTTGGAATATTAGTAGAAGTTGGGTCCCTGTCTCGTCTTTCTAGTTTTGTTTATTTGTTTGTTTTGTTTTGTTTTTTGTTTGTTTTGTTTTTGTTTTTTTATCTATGTAGGTATTAGCATCCTCTTTATAGTATTTGTTGTTGATTTATTCTTCATTAGAGTTTATTTTCTTGATCCTTCATGTTTTTTTATGTATTTTATCATCCTATTCGTTCTTAACTCCTTTTAGTATTTTTGTTATTTGTTTAATGGGCCTGAGCCCCATATTTTATTGTTGACCCCGTTTTCTTTTTTGATTATTTTTCTTTGGATATATGTTTCTGTTATTTATTTCTATTTATTTATTTCTATTTTATTTTATTTTTATTTATTTTTATATATATATTTATTTATTTTGACTTGTGTATATTTTGGTTTGTTTTATTTATTTTTCCATTTATTTTATTTTATTTATTTATTTTTATTTATTTAGTTATTTTATTTATCAAATGATCTTGTCTTGATTAGGGTCTTCACTTGTTTTTATAATTTCTGACTCCCCTCCTTTAAAGTTTAACTTTGATTATTTATTTATTTATTTTAAAAACTAGCTATTTAATATAGCGGTTACTTATTAATATTTGTTTTTAATAGATTAATAAACTAACATCACACTTTAAATATTATTTTTCAAAAACTAGTAATATTTGGTTTTAATAAATTAAGTTAAATATTATTTTTCAAAAACTAGCCGTTTAATATCGTTGTTACATATTAATATTTTAATAAATTAATAAACTAATATCATTATTTAAATACTATTTTTCAAGAACTAGTAATATTTGGTTTTAATAAATTAATTTAAATATTATTTTTCAAAAACTAGCCGTTACCTATTAATATTTTTAATAAATTAATGAAATAATATCATTATTTAAATATTTTTTCAAAAACTAGCCGTTACATATTAATATTTTAATAAATTAACAAACTAATATCATTATTTTAATATTATTTTTCAAGAACTAGTAATATTTGGTTTTAATAAATTAATTTAAATATTATTTTTCAAAAACTAGCTGTTTAATATAGCCGTTACCTATTGATATTTTAATAAATTAATGAAATAATATCGTTATTTAATTTAATTTTTTTTTTTCAAAAACTAGCCATTTAATATAGCCATTACTTAATAATATTTGTTTTTAATATATTAATAAATTAATGTTATAATTTAAACATTATTGTTCAAATATAGCCGTTACTTGAAATTATGTCTGTACATTGCTCTCTATTTAAGCCTTTGCCATGGTCTGCCTCTTCATCTGGTCTTGATGATGAACCACACTTGTTGGTTCGAAACGCGTCAGCCAAAAAATTCTCTCATGTGATTTCTACCGAAAGACTTTGTTTAATCCACTTTTTCTTGCTTCTTCAAAAGGCAAGAAATCACATAACTTAATAGAAAGAAATACAACATTATCACCCAAAGAAAAGGAGATTGTTAGATGGGGCTTAGTCAAGTGTAAGTTCATTTCAATTGTAATATCTTCATGCTTCCAATTAACAACACTAATATGAAAACTTCACTCAAATTGCTTCAACATTCCCATTTACCCATTTAAAGTTTGACTTTGATTATTTATTTTAAAAACTAGCTATTTAATATAGCGATTACTTATTAATATTTGTTTTTAATAAATTAATAAACTAATATCACACTTTAAATATTAATTTTAAGAAACTAGTAATATTTGGTTTTAATAAATTAATTTAAATATTATTTTTCAAAAACTAGCCGTTTAATATAACCGTTATATATTAATATTTTAATAAATTAATAAACTAATATCATTATTTAAATATTATTTTTCAAGAACTAGCAATATTTGGTTTTAATAAATTAATTTAAATATTATTTTTCAAAACTTAGCTGTTTAATATAGCCATTACCTATTAATATTTTTAATAAATTAATGAGATAATATCATTATTTAAATATTTTTTTAAAAAACTAGCAGTTACATATTAATATTTTAATAAATTAATAAACTAATATTATTATTTAATATTATTTTTCAAGAACTAGTAATATTTGGTTTTAATAAATTAATTTAAATATTATTTTTCAAAAACTAGCTGTTTAATATAGTCGTTACCTATTAATATTTTTAATAAATTAATGAAATAATATCGTTATTTAAATATATTTTTTTCAAAAACTAGCCGTTTAATATAGCCGTTACTTAATAATATTTGTTTTTAATATATTAATAAATTAATGTTATAATTTAAACATTATTGTTCAAATATAGCCGTTACTTGAAATTATGTCTCTACATTGCTCTCTATTTAAGCCTTTGCCATGGTTTGCCTCTTCATCTGGTCTTGATGATGAACCACACTTGTTGGTTCGAAATGCGTCAGCCAAAAAATTCTCTCATGTGATTTCTACCGAAAGACTTTGTTTAATCCATTTTTTCTTTCTTCTCCAAAAGGCAAGAAATCACATAACTTAATAGAAAGAAATACAACATTATCACCCAAAGAAAAGGAGATTGTTAGATGGGGCTTAGTCAAGTGTAAGTTCATTTCAATTGCAATATCTTCATGCTTCCAATTAACAACACTAATATGAAAACTTCACTCAAATTGCTTCAACATTCCCATTTACCCATTTAGGAGATACATACTTTTATATTTTATAATATAGAAATATTGTAGTTATTATATAATATAATAAATACAAATACATGCCATGTAGACCCATTCAAAGGCATATACTGCCACTCTAACAACATATGGAATAATGCTAAAATCCTCTAGTCCAACTAAGTGGAATCCTTCATATATCACAACACATCCTCTACCATCAAGACAACATTGCTACAATGTTTGAAAAATTGCCCATTACAGTAAAGGGGGCAAGGTGAGTGATCATTTGAATCATGTTAAACCCTAGTTGAGCCGATCTCTCTTAGAAACATTATTGCATTGTTCGTAATATCCTTAAATACACCAGAAGGGGTGAAGAGGGTGAGCATTGGAATCAAGTTAAGCCCCAAATGGGTTGAGCTCTTTTAATACTACCAGATCATGATGGCTAGTATTGGCAGGTGTAGACATTTGAGGAATTTTAGCCTAGATGGTTTTCCTGAATTTTACATCAATCCACATCTGAATCCCTCTACCTTCTCTTTTTCTCTTATATTATTTCTTTCCAAAAATTTTATAACTCTTTATTTTTCACACACAGCTCAAAATATTCCTTTTAGTTTATGTTTTCCAATATTATAGTTTTGTTATTCCCTTATCCTCGACATCTTTTCCTGTATGCGTAGTGTTAAAACCCATTAGTCCACTGCCACATAACAACAAAGAGTGTATTTAGTAGTTTCAGAATCCATTGGTCCACTTTGTGGAGTTCCCTACACTCTATGTAAACTCATTCATACCCGATGCTAACAGTCATGAGGGATCTCTTTTGTCTCGATCATTAAATGAAGTGGTCTCGATCATGCTTTTTCATTGAGCAACAATACTCAAATCGAGGAACAAAGGAGGAATGTAGACTCATATTCAAATTATAGGTGATTTACATTTTAGATTAAAAGTATTTTTCATTTTATTTGTTTTCCCTAACTTGCTTTCAATGTAGGTGTAATATATTACAACCTCCTTTATTAATAATAAATGGATTATGTGATAAATGTTTGGCATCTTTTTTCTTTTTTTTTTTCCCAAGGAAAAATTGAACTTTCTATCAAGGAAATAAAAAGTTACATTTGTAGATGTATTTAAGCATTCAAAATATTGTATGTCCACAAGAAACATATAGTAATCCATCTTTGGGTTGATCGCAGCAATAAATACTACTCAAACACAAAATCCAAAAAGAACCATATCCAGATCCTAGGCCTCCCCATTAATGAGGAAAACAACCCATAAATACATATTTTTTTTTAACAAAAAAAACCAAAATTTGGATACCAAAATCCATCACTACAGGTTTATGAAAACTGTTATGACAACAACATCAAAAAGTATATGACAGAGCTATTAATAAAATTTTTGCTGAGTGTCCATTCAGATCAAAAGTTAAATGGCTACTGATCCAACACATAGATCATGTCTTCTTTTACTTTGGTTATGCGCCAAGTGCCCATAGCCTATTGTAGACCCCCCTTAGAAAGGAGGTCTGCTTGTGTATTCCACTCCCTATGAATGTGATGGCAATTATGAGATCAAAATTCTGTTTTAAATGAAAGATTTCTTCTAATAATGGAATCAAAATATAATTTTGACATCTTTGTTCTCCATTAAACCATTTTATAACATTTAATGAGTCACTGAAGATTTGAACTAATCCCATCCTCAAATGAATAAGCCCACGTAGTAAAAAATTCAATGATTGAAGTTCTATATAGTTGTTTGATCCTGAGCCAAGGCCCACCGAAGCTTTCAAAATTTATTGGTTGTTGACATGAATAACTAGCCCTGAGTCACATTTGTTCTGAGAGTTGGATGCACCATCAAAGAATGCCCATGGAATGTCAACCCTGATATGTTCTTCTCTAACTATCCTAGATGTCTTGATTGGGTTTGGCGGGGGGATTAGTGCATAAATAGAGGCACATTCAACAACAATTGGGGATGTGAAGGGGACATATCCTAGAATATGCTCCTGTTTCGAGCCAGCCAAATGCCCCAAGAGATGATCAAAGGGAGATTTCTCATGTTTTCATCTAGGGCAACATTCCACCATATTTGCCAAGCATCCCTTAAATTTTCCCCATTCCATATTTGAGATATCCCCAAAAGTCTCAAAGATTCTTCCCAAATATTATTGCTGAATGGACAAACTATGAAGAGGTGTTGGATTGTTTCTTCCGAGCTTTTGCAGAGAGTACACCAGCCGGGTCCCTGTTTGTTTCACTTCTGGAGATTATCCCAGGTAGGGATTTTTTTTTTAGGATACACCAAAAGAAGAGTCTTGATTTTGTTGGGATTTTTAATTTCCATAGCAGTTTACACCACCATTCCTGAACCCCCCATGCCCTTCTAACCATAAGGTAGTTGTAACCAAACTTTGGAGAATATTTTCCTGTAGGAGCATGTACCCATCTGAGCACATCAGGTCGGTCCCTTAACCGAACATTTGTACGCTGAAGTTCTCTAAGGTAATTCTTCCATTCCTCTTCCCATTGGGGCTCAAGTTGCAGGTCCTCTGCTGATTTCCATCCCTGATGCCATATAGTAGATAAATATTCCCTTGCAATCTGATTCAGAAAGTGAAGCCCTTGGGTATGTAAACAAACCATAACCTCCCTTGAGAGAGAAAAACCTTCATTGCATCCCACCCATGGGTCGATGCCTATTCTGAGGTTCTCCCCATTTCCAATGTGCCAAGCTAGACCATCTTTTATTATGCTGAAAGAGTCTAATGTTACCTTCCATACTGTTGAAACGTGGGGGATCTTTTTGTCAGGTCTTCGCAGCCATTCATCAATGGGAGTAGGGTCAATATATTTCCTTTTGACAACTGCCATCCACAAATTATCCATTGATATTAATCTCCACCCTGATTTAGCTTCTAACGAGGATGAAAAAAATGAGACATCTTTTATGCCCCATCCTCCTTATTCCTTTGGCCTAACAACTTTGTTCTAAGCTACCCATGGCAACACGATATCCTCCTTTGTTTCTGCCCAAAGAAAACGGCTAGTGAAAGTATGCCTTTTGGGACCCATGTTAGAACGATCCAATAGACAAGAATGGAAAGAAGGACCAATTTTATCAAAACCAGTCTCCCAACTCTCAATAGCCATTTATAACTCCAATGTTTTATGTGATTTTCAATTTTTGCAAGAATCCAGAGCCAGTCTTGTTTCCTGTAAGTGTCCGACTTAAGGTGAAAACCCAAGTACTTGAAGTTGTCCTTCATAGTCTTTGCTTAAAATCGAAGGACCGAGGTAGTCCTGATAATTTCATCCCTGAGAAACCTTCATGAATTAGTGATGATTTCTGTGAATTTATACACATCCCCGTTGCTACTAAAAACAGATCGAGAGAGGCTTTTAAGTGCTGAATGTCACTTCTACTTCCATCACTGAATAACAAGATATCATCCACAAACAACAAGTGAGTGATATACAAATTTATAACTACTTCTATACCTTTTAGCTCACCTCTTCTCTTTGTGACCATAATTAGTTGACTAAGGCCTTCTGCCACTAGTAAGAAAAGGAGAGGGGACAGTGGACATCCCTATCGGAGACCTCTTTTTCTGTGAAAAAGGGGGATGTTGCACCGTAAATTAGAACAACAAAACTTACATTTGATATACATCCCATTACCCAATTTATGAAACCAATATTGAACCCTAGATGCGTCAACAACATACAGATATAGAGCCAGCTGATTCTGTCATATGATTTAGATAGATCAATTTTAACTATCAACCCTTTTTTCCTGCTCCGTTTGATACTATGTAATGTCTCATGAGCAACCTCAATTGCTTCATGAATCTGCCTACCATTGAGAAACCCAAATTATTCCTTTGAAATATTGCTTGAAAGAATTGGTTTCAGGTGTACAGCAATAACTTTGGCTATAATTTTATAGATGCAGTTACAAAGAGAAATAGGCCTAAAATCCTCAAAAGATGAAGGGTCATCAGTTTTAGGAATTAAGTCCATGAATGTAGTATTGAAAGGTTCATATACAGAGCCTTTATCCAAGATTCCTCCACCACCTCAGTAAGTTCATCCCCAATAAGCTCAAAAAAAGTGTTGGAAAAATTCCACTATCCAGCCATCTGGCCCTGGACTCTTATCTCTCTACATAGCTTTTAAAACCCCTTCTACTTCCCCTTTTGACACTAGAGGCATAAGCATCTCATTTTCCTCATCTGCCCTTTTTAACCGCCAGATCGTGTTTGTATTTTTCCTTCCTTTTACATAATTTTGAAAAAAATCAAATTTTCATCCCCCGTTGTGAGCCAGAATGCTCTACTTTTGAGTCTCCATTGTTCTTTCATATGATTTAGAATTTTTCTTCTTTCTATCTCTAGTTGTTTGATGTTTTCCCTCTTCTCTTCAGTCTCGTATCCATCCATTTCTGGGCTCTCCATTGAGCCCAGTTCCTCCCCTATCCTGATTAATTCAACTTCATCCCTAATATTTTGCCTTTTGCCCACTCTATTGTTTCCTTCTTCATTCTTTTTAGCTTCTCTATAAAATATTGGGCTAAGGAGGACCCCTGATCACTAGCCAATGACACACACGTAGCTTTTACTAGGTTGTTGTATGAGGTCTCTTTGAGCCAAGCCGGGTTGAATTTGAAGGGTGACCCTGGCTTTTGATTAGGCCCTTTCATTTCTAGCAGAATAGGCAAGTGATTTGAATCTCCTCCAGATCCAACCCAATGTTTTAAGAAAGGGATTCTAGTAGCCATTTCCTCTTTTAGAAGGAAACAATCCAATCTCTTTGCTACCCTGGAATCCCCCACACACTTATATCTCCATGTAGGTATGGACTTCAATAAATTTACATCTATAAGCTTACACAATCAAATTTTGTTCATAAAGAAGTTAGCCAATGGGCCAACTTGGGCTACTAGACCCTAGGCCTCAGACAACCCCAAGAAGAAATTTAAATCCACCCCCCACAACCAAATTAGGTTTTTTCATAAAGGATTTGGAGAAGAGGTTATTCCAGAAAAGAACCATACCCTAACACGTCCCATAGATATGTAAGATTAAAAATTATGAGCAGAGTTCCTGTGAATAGACCTCAACACCCAACACCAATTCTAATCTCCAATAGTTTAATAACTTCACTCTACAATCTTTGACTCCCAGAGCTAAACCCCCAGATATTCCTTTGGCATCCATTGTTATAAATGACCAACTCGACAACATTTTACTAAGAGCAAGTTTTACTTCCTCACCATCTCCGAGAGTTTCTTGATGTTGGGTGTGTGCTATATTCTTTCCACAACTACCCCACATGCGGGGGGGTCACAGGGGGTGCGACAACCCCCCTGTACGTTGCGCCAGGCACAGCCGGGGGGGGGGGGGGGGGGAGCCGTCCCAGGAAATTTTGTTTTGGACCCTATATTAGGTGGGCGAACCTACCTATGGTTTTGTGCATGGATTTCACACATGGTTTTGGGCATGATGGTCTTTTGTCCATGGTATTTTGTAGATCTGGTCAAGGGAACTACAATTATGTTCTGATATAGGGTTAATGGATTGGGATTTATGGATGCTTCGGCATGTATATATATGTATTGTAACATTGAGAGGAATATAATGAAAAAGCAATTTGGTAGTCCCGATTTTGGGATTCGGGGGAAATCTCTGTGTATATTTGTTTTATGTTTTATGCTCTTTCCATTCTTTATTTTCTGTTTTTTAGAATTTGTATGCAGGTAATTTATGTACGGGGTTAAAACCTACATTTGGTATCAGAGTTGTTTCGGCTTCAAGGGGATGCCTTTGTTGTTGAGGGGTTTTTCTCGGGCCTATGGTAGACCCTGTTGAGTGGGAGATCTGTGGGATTGATTCTTGTGGTGAAAGAAGATGTCGAGTAGTGGAAAGATAGAGATCGAGAAATTTAATGGTCAGAGTTTTGAGTCGTGGAAATTCAAGATGGAGGATCTGATGGTGGATAAAGATCAGTGGATTGCGGTAGATCCGGGTACTAAACCAACAACAATGTCAGCTGAAGACTGGGCGAAGTTGGATTGGAAGGCGAAGAGCACAATATGACTGTGTGTCTCAGATTCAGTATTGTTGAATGTATCAGGGGAAGCTTCAACGAAGATTTTGTGTGACAAGTTAGGGACTTTGTACCAATCTAAGTCTTTGGTGAATAAACTATTCCTATGGAAAAAGATGTATAACCCGAGGATGAAAGATGGAGATTCGGTGACAGAGAATCTGAACGTCTTTAATACTATGGTAATCCAATTATTATCTATTGATATTAAAATTTCAGATGAATATAAGTTCATCAGTTTCTTGTGTTCTCTACCAGATTCGTGGGATAGTCTGGTTGTTGCAATAGGTAGCAATGCAAATGCCTTACAATTTGATGAAATAGTCTCATCCTTGCTGTCGAAGGAGATGAGACGGAAAAATATGGAGGGTTAGAATGGTGATGCCTTGTCTGTATGAGGACAGTCTCATAACAGAAACAAAAATAACTCCTTGAGTGGGAGATCTAAATCTCCAGGAAAACCTGCAAAGATGTGCTGGAAATGCGGAAAGGAAGGGCACTTCAAAAGGGATTGTAAATCTAAAGCTCCTGAGAAAGGAAAGGGATCTGATGATGCTCCTTCTGTAGAGGTGAAAACCACCTTAGATGAAGGTGGGTATGTGTACTTGGCTTCTTCTTAAGGTACATATGTAGATCACGAGCCATGGTTGATTGACTCAGGTGCATCCTTTCACTTCACTCCCCATAGAGAGTGGTTTTGTGAGTATGAAAAATATGATGGTGGTGATGTCTTCTTAGGGGATGATAGGAAGAGTAAAACCATTAGTGGCAGAAAAGTTAAGTTAAGTTGCAATGTGGAAGGATTAGAATACTTCCGGGTGTTCTACATATTCCTGCATTGGCCAGAAATCTGGTTTCTGTAAGCATGCTGGATGATGCAGGTGTAAAAAAAGTGTTCGAGAAAGATACTTACAAGATGGTTTGGGGAGCACTAGTATTGATGCGGGGAGTTCGGATTGGAACTCTGTACAAGATTCAAAGTAGCACTGTTATTGATGGGTGCAATAGTTATGTGGTTTTTGAAAGTGGAGCAGAAAATCTAGTGGTCTCTGGAGAAAAGACCATGCTATGGAATCAAAGGGTTAGACATATTGGAGAGAAGGGCTTTCAAATACTTCATGGTAATGGTATGGTAGAACGTATGTCTAATTTCTCTATGGATTTTTATTTATGTGAAAATTGTGTATATGGGAAGCAGAATTGGGTGAGTTTCCCCTCTGGTGCTAAGGTGAAATAAATATTAGAGCTTGTGCACAGTGATGTTGGGACAGGGTCCCCTAAGGTCAATTTTGGGACAAAAGCCCATGTTTTGGGGCTGAAAGCCCACATTTTTGTGATGTAAAGTGTAAAGTCTCCACAAGTTATGATCGCGAAGTGCGTAGATGTAAAGTGTCATAAAGGGTCTTTACCCTTCTTTTATGTAAGTTGTGTCGGCTTGTATAGACCTACCCATGGTCCGCGGACCATGGATTGTATAAAAAGGAGAGTTTTAGAGAGCCTAATGTAGTTAATAGAAGTTTTGAGGACAAATGTAATGGGTCAATAGGAGCTAAGAGAGAAGATTCTTAGAGTAGAAGAGAGGCCCTGCAGCTGTGTGTGCAGAGGCCTAGAGTAGAGTCCGCATCTGACTGCGCAGACCCCTGCAACTGAGTGCGTAGGCTAGTTTTGAGTCTATAAGAAAATATGAAGTATCAATAAAGAGACTATTATGGAAATATCTATGTTTTACCCATTTACTTCTATTATATATGAATGCGTTTATGTTATGATGAATAATGGGTTTATGATTTAACGTTGTATTGATGTGCAAATTTGTATGTCTTACATTGTTATATGAACGCAAGCGAAGAATATCTTAATGCATGCTAAAGATATCAGACACTTAAGCCGATCTAGGAAATAACAGACTTAGGAGTGATACTTCATGGTAATGGTATGGTAGAAGGTATGTCTAATTGCTCTATGGATTTTGATTTATGTGAAAATTGTGTATATGGGAAGCAGAATTGGGTGAGCTTCCCCTCTAGTGCTAGGAGGGTGAAACAAATATTAGAGCTTGTGCACAGTGATCCGTTTGGACCTGTGTCGATTCCATCACTGGGTAAATCTATGTACTATGTATCTGTTAAGTTTAGGTATGTTCTATGCTAGAGTAATTTATTAATTTTCACAGAATATTTTCCAGATTAGCAATCACATCAGCATTAAAGTAAACTGCAGATAGAACATAAATATAAATCGCAGAAGACAAACCAAGACAAGAGGACACACGATGTGGCGCTAGCCAGGGACAAACCCCACAATGTGGGGTGTTAAACACACATGGGCAACAACAAATAGGAAAGATAAAACATGAAGTAAAATTTTTATTAACAAGAGATATACATTTATAGTACATATTGTGACCGTTGGGTTCCGCATCCCAAGGTCTCTTGGACTCCTTTTGTCTATTTGGCTTCCACACTAACCCATTGAGGATTAGGTGTCCAACATTCCCCCCCTTAATCCGAAGGGTTATGTATGAGTCCAAGAAGAGAGCTGTAATACAAAATGTGCAAAAATGCATGGCAGCACTAGGTTGAATGTGCTCTCTGAAATGTTGGTATAAAGGGCGGTGGTTTAAGGATGACCACAAACACTGGAACACTTAGTGCAGTTCTCGGAACTCTTCCAAAACTAGCAAGAAGTTGAAGTCTTCTGCTAGAGGAAGTGCTCCTATTGTTTTGAAGAGGGAAACCTTCAACCATGAAAGGGAGGTCTCACGCCGCATAAAAGGGAGAACTTCAACCTAAAAAGGGAAGTCTCAACCTGTGATGGTTTAAGGATGACCAACAACTCTGGAATGCTTGATGCAATTCCTAGAACTCTTCCAAAACTGGCAAGAAGCTGGAGTCTTCTGCTAGAGGAAGTGTTCTCAGTTTTGTTCCTGGAATTCTTCCGAAACTGGCAAGAAGCTGAAGTCTTCTGCTAGAGGAAGTGTCCCAGATTACCAAGTGGAGGCATGTTCACGGGCATCTTTTTTTCTGACTACAACTCTGAATCTAGTATGGCAGGTTGTGGCTCAAGCTCGCTTGATGTGGCTTTGAAGCTTGTAGATGACCATCATTCCCCCCCCTGTCAGATACAAGGTGAGATGATGGAGAAAACTCAACTACAAGACTGTTCAATACTCTGGAACAAGTTCTGACATGTGATTGGAGTATCTTCTTGGCTGTTGATGCCCATTGCTAAGAGACGTTCCATCCAAGATGAATCTTTGTTCTTGCAGGGTGTTTGTTTCTGAAGCATCTGTTTGAAGAATGACTTGTTTTATGACAATGCTTACATGGATGAAGATCAAAACAATGATCTTTCAGATGGCCAACTTGGTCACAGTGTTGGCATTTCACAATCTGTTGTTGTTGTTGTTGCTGTGGAAGAGGGGCAGAGTCTGGAACAGCTGGAGGTGAACTGTCATGAGGAGCAGGTGAACTACCATGAATGAATCCAACGCTTTGAAACTGAATGGGCTTTGAGTAGTTTGGAATATGAAAGGACAAGTCCTTCTCATATCCAAGACCAGTTCTGTGCTTGTTGTGGATAAGCTGTTCCCAAGGTCTGATGATGGGCTTGGAAAATGCAGACTGAACTTCTACATCTGCATGTACAACTGCTGCTTTATTGGGTACTAAATCTGAATGAACTATAACAATACTGACTTGCTACTGATGGGTAGCTGTCTTAATGTTCTGAACAGAAATAGGTTCAGAATGAAGATGCCTTTGTTTTAATTCTTCTTGTTGTAGTTGAGATTCAAGCTGTAAAAAATCAATCTGTTCTTGTGCATATTGTAGACAATTCTGAATTTCTGAGAGAGAGCTTTTGCTGATTTGGAATGTGTCATCAGCAATAGATTGTATCAGATTTTTCAAGAATTCTAATACTTGTTTGGTCAATTTAGTGATGTCTAAATTGCAACTTTTAAATGTCAACCCGGGGCTCGTAAGCTGATGAAGTGAGGTGTACTGTATGTACTTAGGCAACTGTTTCTTAAGCTTTTGTCGTTTTAACTTTTTAAGTTTGTTTTCAAATATATCTCTCCTACTGTGATGTGATGGAAATGAAATAAAGCAAGTGAAGTGTGTGTGATTGTGATGAGTTCTAAATGATTTCTTAAAACTTAAAAGTATTCTACAAGAAAGCTTTGAACAACAACTGAAATAAAATCAACTCTTAAAGGAAAATGAAGGCATCAAATAAAAGACTAATGACAATGGCCCAGTATCTCTGCTGCTGCAAGAAAATGAAAATGAAATCTATGTCAAATCTAACTAAAAGTAAAAATAACTCTCTCACACTATTTCAACCTTTCAATTCAATCTTTTCTACAAAAAGATTCATGAAGTGTTTAAGCAATGTGAAACTGAAGTAAATCTACATAAAAGAAAGACTAGTCACAAATACTTTAACTTCTTCTTAACCTCTTGTCTTTTAACTGAATATATCATGTGAGAAATAGTTAAAAATAAGCCAAGCAATTGTGAGTTCTTGAGCAACTAAACCAAGCTGTGCTAAGTGATATTTTGGTCCTCAATAAAGATATTAGATTATGGAGGAGAAACCATCAATAGGTAAACAACTTGATGTCTAAAAGCAGAAAGCAACTATGCAAATTAAAGAAATGATAGTAAGGAAATAAAGGCTACAAAACAAGGAAGGTCAGCAACATAGAGAAGATGATCACAAGTGTCACTAGTTGTGAAAAAGAAAAGAAAGAAACTGTCCCGGGCACGCCTAAGAAACCTGCATAACACACTGATCAGTCAGGTAAAAATGCAGAAATATAAATAAGCAGAATTCAAAGTTTATATACAGCTATTGTACATGATCAAAACACAACAATCAAAGGCATCTGTACAACTATTATACATAAAATGAGAAAAAGAAATGCAGGAAATTAAAGAGTACTATACAGGCCTTCAGTAAATAGGGGCCCTCTGCCTACTCCAGCCGGCTCAATGATCAGTTACACGCTCAAATGGAAAACAGTCTTCTCATATATTATGTATCAAAATAGAAAGTACAGTGGGGAGTTCAAAATTACATATCAGCGGCTAACTATCCAGCGTTCAAAGACGCTTTATTTATAACAGAGGAAAGCAAACTAACTTAACGAAAACTAAGCTATTCAAGCAGCTGTGTAAAAACACGTAATCTTGCTGCGTCCTCGGATTTAGGCAACGGTCGTTGTGGGCATTCAATCTTCTGTTGGATTCATGTTTCCCACTGTCTTCGTGGCTGAGGAAGATGCCACCTGTTCTTCACGTGCTCTAAAACAGAACACGCAGAGCCATGCCACCGCCAATGACTTCTGTTGACCGTAGTTGCCTCCTCGTTGACCACGGGTTTTTATGACCGGTTTGGGTGAGTTGGAAGGACACACACCATGTCCTTGGTTCCACGAACTTGCCCATGTGGCTCTTCTTCCCGGAGGACACCTGGAACATATCGTTTAATAAAACAGCTGCGGAATCTGGGGTTGGCTGCGGAAACCGGAATCAGCTGCGGAAACCCTGTGTGAGCTACGGAAACACAACACTTTGAACAAAAATTCTAAACCAACAAAACAGTCATTAGCATAATTAGCAAACCATGTAAAAAGTCCTAAAATACAATGATTTGAGCAATTTGATGGAGGGAATGAGTGGCAAAAGAAGGAAATGAATAGGAAAAGGAGGCTGAGAGGATGTGTAAAGAAGTGCAGGTTTGAGGCTCAACAATACTTCACCAATTTGAGTCATTTTCTCCAATGTAAAACTTACACTTAAAATTTGTTCACAATTATGAACTAATGTCACTGTAAGGTATTCTCAAACTTTGTTCTCCCAAAAACTACAACAATCAAGTGATATTCTTCCTTGAGGAATGAACCAAAAGCAAGATTTTAACTCTACAATTATTCTCCAAATCCACACACAATAATGGTTGGTTGCATTCATATACAAGGAGAAGTATATTGTGCATTCTCAAAATATAGGTCAGTATCTAATCTGGTTACATATATTAAGATACTTATAATTAAAGCCTCCTTCATTTTAACACTATGCAAGCAAATGATTTTGAGAATTTCTTGGATTTAAATCAATAGCTGTTACCTTTGAAGAAATCTGAGATACCTATGAATAATCCAACCTCGACATACCACATCACCAACAAATTCAAATAGGGCCGGCCTGTTATCTCGATGGGACATGATGCCCACTCATCCTCTTTGCAACAACGCACCACATACAAAAGAATTTATATAAAAAATGGCTACAGACATGGATCTACCGCTTCCACTTCTCCTCCACACTCCATGAATTTATCGTTTTGAAGAAGTGTTTTGCCCAAATACTTACAACTCATTAACCATTCTTATCAGAACAACATGCTTTCACACTTCCAACTTTCTGCTATTTTATTCCACGAGCCCCAAACTCCAACAATCGTAAATCTGAATCCTCTACACTCCGCCAAGAAGAACCCTTTCTTTTGCAATTGATTCAATTTGTGAGATGGGTTAATAGAGGTTAAGCATTTTCATGTGTTTGACGCAATTGCTATGGCTGCGAGAATGGTTATCAAGAAAATGGCTACGAAAATGGTTACGAAGATCGCGTCCTTAAGGGAGGCGTTAAGCGAAGCGGTTCCAGAGACTCCCCTTTACAGAATAGTGAAGGAAGGTGAAATAGAAGTGCAACAAGTAATGAGGAAGTATCTATTAATAGATGATAAAGAGTTCATGCCTTCGGTTCTGTGCATTGCAGCGTCTGAGCTCGTTGGAGAAGAGGATAGTTTGATCGCCATGCCCTCCTTCTAGTGCCATCGCAATGGTTAAAACAACCTGCGTAATAAATCGCGAGTTGTTGTATATGAAGAAAGGTATTGTTGATGCTACCGACATGGTTGCTTATTGTGGGGAAGTGGTGGTTGTTTTGGCGGGTAGCGCCCTCATTGCACGTGCATTCACCTACACTATTACAAATTTGAAGGTGGAAGGGAAAAGGATTTTGAGAGCTGTTGGTGAGTTGGCTAGAGCAGCGGGTTCCCTGGCGGCTTCAAAAGGGGAGGAGATTGTTGTACTATGCGAGTGCTCTGTGGTAGTGGGAGAAATTCATAGAATAAGAATGTATGAGCGATGCTTGGGGCATGTTGCGGATATTATGAAGAATGCCAAGGATGAACTCGTGAAGCCTAGGTCTGATGGAGAAAACGCTGCTATGATGCGAATATGATGGACAGAGGGGCATTTTTGCTAGAAGAACAGTGCAGAATAGCAGAGTCATAATGAGATGAAACGGCTAAGTGAAACGACTGAGCACATTTAGAATGGCAGGACAGAAATTGCACAAATAACGCTGAGTGAAGGAGCGTTTCTATGCGCTATTTCCCTGCACCATTCGACCAACTTTCTCCATTTCCTGAAGCAAACATTCATGCACATCAATTAGTCAATAAAGTGGAGCATACATACTAGTTCACTTGTTCAATCATTTTGTATATAATGCAAATTGTTCCACAATCCCTGCACCATATGTATCACAACACCCATCATAACTGTCATACAAAAAATATAACGCTTCATGTGCTTATGCTACAGTCTCTTTAATCACACGGCTTCCACAATTCACAGGAGCACATGTGCCATCCATCATATCATTTCCAAAGCCACGTTCTGAGATAGTGTTTAATGTGTGGTAGCGTTCACTGTCAGGCAAAAACCCTCGACCAATTTCACAAGAAAAACCAAATCATTCTACACATGTTTAGTGCAGGAAAATGTATTAGAAGAGCAGCAACGACAAATAAATTAAACCTGGGAACATATCTCAGAAGTGCGGTGATAGATAATTAATTCCCTTGGACAAAAATGGGATACACACAAGGAATAATTTGAGAAGCAAATTCAGACCAGCGTTCAAAGGGAGAGCGCACAAGGATTCATTAATTGAAATAAAACGGCCAACACCCCAGGAGATATATCAATTCCAATTCATATAAAAAACTATTGGGCCGTGCAGAAAATTAGTGCATAACATAGCTAATGCACAGACTACAACATTCAATGCATAGATGGATATAACGCATAGGGACAACGTATAATGGCAAGAAAATAGCTGGAGTTACAGGAGCAAAGAGAAAAATTGGGATCTGTGCTCTGACCAGTGCAGATAGATTCTGGAATATTTTAGACACGCTCAGGTCTGACAAATACACAGAGAAAGACCACAAAATTAGTGGCTCAAATATGAGCAGGGCAGGATATCTTCTGCTCTGATACTATGTTAAACACACATGGGCAACAACAAATAGGAAAGATAAAACATGACAGTACAATTTTTATTAACAAGAGATATACATTTATAGTACATATTATGACTGTTGGGTTCCGCATCCCAAGGTCTCTTGGACTCCTTTTGTCTATTCGGCTTCCACACTAACCCATTGAGGATTAGGTGTCCAACATGGGGAAACCCTTGATCAATTCTTCTTTTATGTTCTTCAAAGTTCAGCAGAGAAAGAGAGAGAGAGATAGTACAATTACAATAGAAGTCAACACTTTGACTTATCTAGATCTAGCATAGATCATTTCGTATAACGATGAGATCAGTTGAAGACATTCTACTTCAACTGATTCTCCAAGGTGATGGATTCACCTATCGTAGTACTACATCTAGTCCACTTGATGCACCACTGCATACTGCACCATGTTGCACTAATCATGATTATCATCATACTGCCCATGACCATGATCTCATGCTGCCCTTTATGTCCATGATCTCATTCATCATCAAGCTGCCCATGCTTCATGCATCATGCTCCTCATTTATCATGCTTACCATGAACACTATGCTGCCCATGATCTACATCATGCTTCATTATGCTACTCATGCTGATGATCTCATTCATCATGATGCTGCCCATACATCATTATGCTGTCCATGCTCATGATTCATCATTGCTTTGATGAGTGATTACACACCATAACTGTTCCTAGAGTTTGAGATGATCTTTGAACCTTGAGATCATAACTGCATCTTACTGTACTGTAAGATTATGATCCTTGTCTCTTACCTTCTTCAGAGGTGATCACTACTACATATAGAAACATCATCTAATACTTCAAGGCTGCTGTATGTCACTGAGATCTTCTTTATCCAACTGAAATCGAGTTCATTGTTCAACATTTATAGATGTTGTGATCGTAGCACATCAAGACTAGATTTTCCCAGATCACATACATCCGACTTTCTTCATTCGAGGATACACACAGGAGTCTATGGCTCCTTCACGTATGGTCTGCAGCTACCTCACTTTGATAGTGATTAGGGAATCATGTTGACTGCGTGTCTCATATCATCTATGACTGCGTGAATATGACAACGTATAACAACGTATCACATACACACGTTGACTGTGTCTCATATCATATATGACTGCGTGAATATGACAACGTATAACCCACACGTTGACTGTGTATATCATATATGACTGCGTGAACCTAGTGTGAACATCCGCACATTGACTGCGTAGAATTTTCTCTTCATGAACAATATATATAGATCTTTATGAACAACGGTATGTGAACAACATGTATATATATAACATTGGACAACGTTGATATATGTCGTATGAAACAACGTGTATATATGTATGAACTGCGTGTTAATTATTCCCAGCGTATAAATGTCATGATCAACATTCCATGACAATGCATAGGGTCCAGCGTACAAGGTTTTGCATCCTCATAAGCTTGTGGCTTACTGTGGCTAGGGCTCCATGAACAACGTTTGACTGTGGTATACTATTATAGGGAAAAGTGTCTATTTAGAACTGCTCTATCCCACTAAGGTGTGACAGCTACCTTAGAAACAAACAGAGAAAAACTACTTTTGTATTTCCTTTATGAATTATAGATAGAGAGGAATAGAAAGAACCAGCCTGTGTCTTGCGCTAATCCTTTGATCCAATCCCTCTCTTCTTTGATAGTCTCCAGCTACCTACTCCCTTGCATGCCCAGCTTCACAAAGTACCTGTAAGATCACAGAAGCAGCAGAGCACTATACAAAGACATGGATCTATATTCATAAACAACTTAGGATCAGATTTAAGTTAACCATACAAATGTAACAAGCATCAATGATACAAAAGCATGGAGGAGAACTCAAATAGTTTTTATTGATAAACAAGAAAAGGTCCAGGAGGAGTTACAACCAGTGGTTCCGACCCAGCATCAACCTCCCAGCAAAGAAGCCCCTCTTCACCTCAAACAAAGCATAAATCACCCAACAATCTGATGTTTATCTCTAGAAACCAACAACAATTCCTTACAATATGCAAAATTCCAGCCTCTGGATCTCTGGGATGAGGGATCCATATATAGATATCTGTAAGGAGGATGAGTCAGCTTGTGATTTTATTAGTGTCTTCTCTCTGTCAGTTCTTGCTTCCACTTGGAGACTGAGGGCCTCTTACTCATCCTTGGTCGAATTCAGTGAGGCAAGTGTCACAGGAGAAGATTCTCGAAGCTTCCATTGCCTCTCCACCTCGCGAAATGACACTGCCATTTGTCATTTCTCACCCATCGCACTCTACAGAAGGGAGTTTTGAAATGCAACGCACCCTCACAATGCATTTGGGTGAGATGCAACACACCTAGCTAGTGGAGCAGCTGCAATGATCCTGTTTTGACCAATTCTGAGCAGTTTCTGGTGGAGAACTTCTGGGAGAAGCTGTAATCTGTTGACCTTGTTCCTTTAGGGGTTAGAACAATGCTTTTAGGGACTTAGGAGCCCTTGGTTTATGGACATTTCATGCTTGGAGTTGTGGGGCACAAAAATGTCTATAACAGTTGCCCCCTAAAGTATGAGGCCGTTAACCTTTTGGTGTCGGGTGAAATGCTTTATTATGAGGATCCGAAGTTCTTTCAATGCTGGGAGGAGACGTGTAATAAGATACAATACAATACATTATCTTCATACTGTTTTCATGATCTAGCTGAGGCGGGCATTCCCATGCTCAGCTTTATAAATTCACTTTCATGTACATAGGACAGACAATCGTCTGAGTGTAGACTGATGATTCTGATAGAGCCATCATCCTTTTGGTAGGATGATTATCTGTGCTGCAATGCTGTACATTTAATGTCTGTATTTCCCTGAATATATATCGCAACCCGGATGGATGAAACTAGATCCGGGGTCTTCAATCTCGTCCGATCTTCACTCGAAGTACAAGTCGATCCATGTGAGAAATGTTCTGAAGTCGAACATGGAAAGAGATCGCTTGATTACCAGTCAATGATGTAAACTGTTAACAAGCGCGAGAGGAATCACCGATAATGATAATGATCCTCAAGGTACTGCAGTACAATTCACGTGGTGTGAATAAAGGACTTGGTGTCGAACACCACGCAAAATCTTTCGGTTGAAGGCCATTGATGTAAACCTGTCGCCGGAAGTGAGAAACTTGCCATTGAGGCATGCAAGCTTCAAAGTACTGAATGGGGTGTTCCTAGATCAACTTCTTGGATAATGAGCTGATGTCGACAAGAAGTGATCAGTCACAGGAGGGCCTTAATGAATCCCACATCAATGACACGGAATGGAGCAAATGATTTTGATGGAGGTGAAAACGATTTGGTGATATAAGGTTTAGGGTGGCGATCATGAAAGAATGGAGTATAATGTATGGTAGTGGGTGAGATACAGGTGACTTCTCTGGATGACTTCTCTTGAACATATCGGCGACACTGATGTGATGGATTGGTAGCATTAACCCCAAATGTGGATGGTATGGCGTGACCATGGTGATGTGACCGGTGAATGAAACAACCCAACCCGACTTGGACACGGAGTGGAAGTGTCATGTTCAAGAGCGACTTGCTACCAACAAAGTTTCTTTGAGTTTTCTTCCCAATTTTTTCCCTAGTCATTGCTGACCAGTACCTCTTTATTTTTGTCAAGCTTGAGGAGGATAACATATGCTTGTTCTATAATTTTCCCTTCGGGCAAACCCATCGCTATGTTTTAACGAGCCTAGCGATAGTGAAACTCGTTCTCGTCTAAAGACAAGTTTGTCGCTATTAATCTTTTTTAACGAGTTTAACGACAAAGATAACTCGGTCCTTTTCAATTTTAGAGAGTCTGAAAAGGAACGTAAAGGTAACTCCAAAATTCCTTTTTCGTCATCTAATCCCTTAAGTCCGAAAAAGTATAAAACAATACAGAAGGGATGAATTTTCGATAGTTTTAACGAGCCGAACAAAACAAGCGCTCGATCTTTTTGTGTAATAATCCCTCAGGTCCAAAAAGATTAAAATCTAGATGAGGGATAGCACTTCCTGTCCCTTTAACGAGCTGGAGAGGCCAATGGCTTGGAAATCTTTTCATATTTTACGAGTCAGTTGAAAAGAGCTTAAAGGAGACTCGTCTTTTGAGGAACGAGTGATAAAACGGGTAGCAGCTGATTCCAGGTAAGGTTTGGAATCTTCCAATCACGGCAGTGTCACAAGGATGGCTAGTGAAATCACTCTTCGCAGTTGTTCCTCAAAATGGGTAAACAATCAAATGGAGGTGAATGATCGGCCAATGAAAAGTGGAGGTGACGGTGCAAACACGACCAAGGCTTTAACGGCTGAAGTACTACATTCACGATGGTTATTTACCGGGGAATAGTTCATTTTTTAACGAGCTTAAACGCGGGTGGAAACATTTGCTCATGTCTTATGTTTATTTTTTAACGAGCTTGAACTATGTGCTAAAACTGCTTGATTAGATGGCCTTGTTTTGATTTTACCATAAATAGCTTTGTCCTTTCAAAGATCGTACTGTATTTTCAACTGCTTCATCAAACTAGTCAGAAATGAACAATATATGCTTGAAAACGAGTTAGAACACTAATATTTTACTTTGAACTACGTAAAAGTAATGAAAAAGTGTTTTTACCTCTCATTTTACCATTTCCTTTGAACTTGGTTTGTTGGAGCTTTGGAGGTGCTTTTCCCCCTTGATTTTCATCAGCTGATTTCGGGAGATTCTGTGGACGATTCTCGGCGCCGTCTGGACCAGGTAGGAGCTAAACCTGAGCTCTTTCATTTCATGGTTTCCATTTTGCATTTTGAGCTTGATTCCTAGCTTTTTTGAGTCCCTAGGGTTTAAAGAACTCGTTCTGCCATCAGCGCACCGTCAGTGTATCGAAAACTGCATTGAATGTTAGCCTGTCTAAAGGCTATCTGACATTCAACGCACCTAGAACACTGCTGCAGGTGCGTTGGGCGCAAAAAGGGAATTTGATGCACAATTTTTGATGGAATTTTTGCCTGTTTCTCACCAAAATCAGGACCCAACTCCTCTCTTGTTTGTTTTTCAGAGATCTTTGGAGTAAGATGACCATTACATGGCGAGAACGTGAGCATGAAGAAGAGGACATGCTTGCCCTACATGATCCAGTCATAGTGAACGCGCTGCGGAACTGTGGCTTGCTGAAGTTCTTCCGCATTTCTAGCATGAGACAGTAGATCAACTTACTGCAGTATTTGCTCGATGCTTGGGATCCTACCAATCAGGTTTTCCAGATCAGGGGCAAATCTATCCCCTTGACTGTAGTAGACATCTATTTCTTGACTGGCTTGTCGAGGCGGGGTGCCCCCATCTCTTTGTCAGGTTCGGCTCGAGGAGGCGATTCTGTGAGAGATTATGTCTGCTGGTACTACAGAGAAGGATCTCAGTCGAGTAAAGACGGCAAGATCATCATCCATGATGTCACTGACAGGTCCCTCAGGACTATTCTGTTTACTTTTGGTAGGATGGTTGGTGGTGCGGCTCTTCATGTAGCCAACCGATCTTACATGTAGCATGCCTTGGAATGCCTCCAACCAAAGGTGTTCAACTGGTGCGACGCAGTACTTCTTGTGATGAAAGAACAGTTGACCAAGATAAAGAGCGGGAGGTTGAAGAACTTTGGGTATGGTTCTATTTTGACCGCCTTTGCCTTGGAGAAGATACCACTGATGCAGCCGCAGTATATTGCACTCGATTTACCTTCTCCTACTGAACCACGTATGCAGAGATGGGTTGAACATATGTCTAGGCATGCTGGCCAGTCTCAGATTTCATTTTCTGATACCTTCTTTAGGTGGTTTGATCATCAGGAGATGGTTTATTTTGAGTATCCATACGCTGGCATGGACTTCCGGGGTGATCCAGATTTAGTACTGCCGGACGGCGAGCAGTGGGGCACCATTGGTAAAATCTTTGACCATATTCCTGTTTATCGTTTTTTGTTTATAATGTCCTTGTGTTTTATTCTATCAAGACTTTAATCAAACTCATGTGCACATGCAGATGCTGGTCCCGTTCGTCTAGTAGTTCGCCTGAGAGTACCAGCTGCTGCCCCAGCAGGAGAGGCCGTCGGAAGGGCTATTCTTCGTGACCTCGATGTGGCCGAGACTCTCACAGCATTACAGGAGCAGGTTGAGGGTCTCACTCTCGGTATTCCAGATGTGAGGACCGACGAGCTACCTTTGCGGTTACAACATCATACTACTGGTATGCCCAGGCGATGGACTCGTCTCTTACACATGATCTCACAGGCTGTGACTTGCTATCACGAGCATCATTAGACTAGGGTGCCCCCTAGCACTTTGAGTTTTTGGGTCATTTGACCGATTTTGTCTTGGTTACAGAACATTATGTGTAAACCATAAATAATTATATATATTTTTGATTTTCGGAGTTTTATTTTGGTTGAGCTACATGATCCACATGCAAAACATTGATGGTGTGTTTCTTTTTATAAATGTTGCAAATGTCTATCTAACACATAGTTTGCTAATGAGTCAGTTAATGTGTTTAAGTTTCTGGAAATATGTTGATATTGAATAAGATCAAATTGTCTTTCCAAAATCTTAACCCTTAGGAACATGCGATAAATAGTTGGGTTTCAGACGGAATATATACCATTGAGTTGTAGTATTACGAGTTGTGAGTCTAGCCTGACAATTAGTCGGCGTATACCATGTGTGATGGCATCAGAGAGAAGTTCTATCAACGCGCTATATTCAGCGATGTTATTCGTTGATCGACCAATACATACACCTCTGAAACTTACTAACTCGCCGCTTGGATCAAAATTGGCCCAAGCTGCGGAGGATAGGTTCCACGAACTACGACTCGCTCCGTCGGCATATCCAACACATGACTCCAATAGGTTTGTCATCTGCAACAAATGTAAAAAGTGGGTTACTTGACCAAAATAAACACTTTAGCGAAAACAAAAATATAACAAAAGCACACAGGTTACCATTACGCATAGTAACGCTTGAGGTACAACCCATTACGAGGTTGTGCCAACGGAATTCCGTCATAATCCATTAACTCGTAGGCTCCTTTTGCTAACAATCGTTTAACAATATAGGGGCCCATCCATAGAGACTTAAATTTACCTGCTCCCAATTTATCGGATTCTTGGTCGTAAAGCAAGACTAAGTCACCTTCTGAGAAGACACGGGGTTTGACATTTTTGTCGAACTGCGCCTTGAATCGTTTCTTATGGGCTTCGTTAGCCAAAGTGGCATCACAACGAGTTTCATCCAATTGGATTAATTCCAAGAAACGAGCTTCTTCTTCTGAAGTTTCGGGGAGGAGATCAATTGCGAGTTTGAGAGACGAGATTTCACACTAGATTGGTAAGACTACTTCCAGGCCATATACCAGTTGGAAAGGTGTGAACCTGGTTGCATTCCTTACCGATGTTCGGTAAGCCCACAAAGCTGAGTACAGGATTAGGTGCCATCTTCTTTTGTGAACTCCAATCATCCTTTGCAGCATGCGTTTGAGGACCTTGTTGATTGCTTCAACTTGTCCATTGGCTTGCGGATAATATGGAGTAGAGCTGTCGTGAGACAACCCTAGTTTGGGAGCTAATTCGACCATCATGTGATTGCGAAAATGCGATCCATGATCTGTGACTATAGCCTGCGGCACGCCGAATCTGGCGACTACATGATTGAAAAAGAAGAGGGCAGCTGTTTCACCAGTATTATCTAATGTAGGCATCGCCTCGGCCCATTTGGTAAAATAGTCAACTACGACTATGATGTACCCATGCCCCCTGGTCGAGGTGGGGTTACATGTCATGAAATCGAAGCCCCATCTGGCGAATGGCCCAACAGCAACTATTGGTTGCAGAGGTGCGGGTGGTCTTCTGGTTTTTCTATCGAAAATTTGACAAGCATGGCAACTTCTGACTGCGGTTATGCAATCTTTGAACATTGTTGGCCAGAAGTATCTTGCTCGTAAGATTTTTTGTGCCGTAGCATATCCAGATTGATGCCCCCCACACGCGCCTGAATGACAATCATTCAGGACTTTTTCGGCCTCCTCATGGGTGAGGCACCTTCTCAGAACTGTATCGATACCACGACGATAAAGTTTATCACCGACAATCATGTAGTCTTTTTCTTGGTATTGAATACGTTTTTGTTCGGAGTGGGAGGTGTTTGGCCTATATTTTTAAGTTTGGAAATAAATGATTATATCTCCATACCACTCATTTCTTGTAGATATCAGAAACAAACTTTCATCCACGATTGTTTCTTCGGATGTGTCATCGTTGGACGACGATGGGAGATCGCACAATAATTCTGCAAAAACTAGAGCTTTCTTTGACTTGGATTTTACAAATTCCAGATCAAACTCTTGTAGGATTGCTATCCATTTTGAATATTTGCCCCCCAGCAACTGTCGCAACAATATATAAGTCATGGGGTTGCAATCTGACAGAATGGTAGTTTTCCGAAAGAGGACATAGTGTCGAAATCTCTGTATCGCTTGAACAGCTGCGAGTGCTAGCTTTTCAACGTAAGAATATTTGATTTATGTATCATTTAAGTTTTTACTTAAATAATATATAGGATGTTCAATTCCATCGACTTCTTGAACTAAAACCATTGCGATGGATGTATCCGCTGCAGCCAGATACAGGTTAAAATATTTTTGATAATCAGGGGCGTACATTAATGATGCTTTCATTAGGGAATCTTTTAAAGCATCAAAGGAAGCTTGCGCAACCTGATCCCAGACAAAGGGTACTTCCTTTTTCAAAAGACGTTTATAACCTTTAGCAAGTTCGGCGTAATTTGGAATGAACCTCCTCAGAAAGTTCGCTTTCCCTTGGAGTTTCTGAATCTGAAGCAAATTCGAAAGTGGAGGCAAATTTATGATTGCCTGGACCTTACATGGGTCGAGACGAATCCCATCCTTCGAGACTACAAAGCCAAGTAAACGACTAGAACTGACGCAAAATACACATTTGTGTGGATTGAGTCGTATCTTGTAGTGTCGGCAACGTAGAAATATCGCTCTTAAATGCTGCGGGTGATCAGTCTGCTTTCGCGAATGAGCCGGAAGGTTGTCGAGGTATGGTTGAATGATGTTTTTGATGTCATGGAAGGCATAATTCATTGCCCTCTGAAACGTCGCCCCTGCGTTCTTTAAACCAAAGGGTAATTTTCGATATGCGAATGTGCCCCAGTGACAAATAAATGAAGTCTTTGACTGGTCCTGTGGGCGGATATTTATTTGATTATACCTGGAGAATCCATCCATGAATGAAAAGATTTCGCATCCGGCGCATTCATCAATTATCTGGTCAATGAAGGGTGTAGGGTAGTTGTCCTTTGGACAAGCTTGATTTACATCCCTATAATCGACGCACACTCTAATTGTTCCTTGTTTTTTCATAACAGGGACAATATTCGATACCCAATCGGTTAAAGGAACCGGGTAGATGAAACCAGCATGGAGAAGTTTTTCAACTTCTGCCTTATTGGCAACGACTTTCTTGGGGTGCACCTGCCATAGCCGTTGTCGTACTGGTTTGACATCTGGATACATCTTAATTTCGTGTTCAACGATACTCGAGTCAATGCCTGGCATTTCATCATATGACCAAGCAAAGACATCTCTGAATTCACGAAAAAGAGCGTTATATATCTCTAGTTCTGAAGGAGAACAACATTTGCCGACATAAATATTCTCTACAACATCTGTTTTGGTCGAGATATTTATGGCGATAGTCTCTTCAATATTGGACAAGTTTCACTCGGAATCCACCGTGTTTACAGTATTTGATAGGAATTCAAAAACTGAAGGATGATACAGGTCATCTTGATTATCTTCTCCACAATCCGGAAGAAGGGAACGATGGTGGGAATCATTCCATGGTGTCCCTTCAATTACCATAGATTGGACAATTCCTTCGTCGGTGACATGCACTCGCGACCAAGGATCTGAAGGGGTACCATATTCTCTAGACCTATCTATCCAAACACTTGATGAGCGTTGATTTTGGTTTGCCTCCCATGCTAGGAACATTGATTGCTACAATATTTCCGTTGGGCTTGGGGGCAAAACCACTGCATGATCCATGTCGATATCGTTTTCTGAGGTCTTTGTACAAGATATCATGTTGCAGGTTCCTATCGACGCTACTTCTGCCAGATTGATTGGAGGAGGAAGAGTGAAAGTTCCCATTAGTATAGGATCTTTTAGTAGGCCTACTCCGATATTCTGAAATGAATGGGGGCTTCCATGGATCATGGGAATGCTTCCTGTAACTTGAGAACCATTGGGGAGGAAGTTTTGTTGATCGACGATTGTAATCCCTCCTTGAAAGGGAAATGCAATCTTTCTAAAATAGGTCGACACAATAGCTGCCATGGCATATATCCATGGTCTTCCTAGTAGGATGTTGTAATCAAGATTCCCATCGATGACTTCAACATCTATTTCTACCATTTTCCCTCCTAGTTAAACTTTTAAGTTACTTAAGATACCATATGGGGTATATGTCCTTCCGTCGAATGCTTTTAATGTCGTCGAAGATCGCGACAAGGTTGGAGATCCTAAAGTTTTCCAGCAACTCATCGACATAATGCATGTAGATGCTGGTGGGCTCCAGTATTGTAGCAATAATGCTACAACTCCTGGGGCTTCCTATCTCTAATTTTATCAACCCGGTAGTTCGTACAAACTTGGAAGCGACGGTGCTGTATGCACAAGTACTAGCTCTTGTCGCAGCTGTCACTTGGTCAGCTGGCACAAGTCCGCTAGGGCTCAAGCCAACTTCTATATGCTCTCAGAAGAAGCTTGCTAAATGATGGATGAAAGCTATCTCAAAGAAAACTAATCTACTTGGCAAAAACGAACTGAAAGCCAACCAAAACATGGAAACCCTAGTAAACCCTAATCTGACTAGTCTAACCTCTATGATGCAATAGTGAGAGTGCAAATGTCTAAAGATGATGCCATTACTTCTAGTGATGTGAAATGCATGAAATTAAACTACTTGCATCTGAAAAGACATGTTTTTGTATTTTTTCTTAAGTGGATGGAGTGATTGTGATTTTGTTCTTATTAGGGTTTGGTTGTGCAGAGGTGGTGCAGAGGGAAGGAAAGCTTGGGAAAGGTCAGGGAGGCTAGGAGAGGTCCCAAGGGATCCTTAGCATCAGTCCACAGAGGTTCCTCACATTTAGATGCTCAGCAACCGAGTGTGTGGGCTCCTACAGGATGTCTGCAGGGGATCCTACAGGAAACTCAGGAATTTCTACAGGAAGTCTATTAACTTCTACAGGATGTCCTACCGTGGGAGTTTTGGGTGATGGTGAAGTGATGGAGTGGTATAGGGGGATATGTAGGATGGAAATGAGGTGGTAATGGCTCAGCAACAGTGAGGTGAGGAGATGAGGGTGAGTGTAGAGGCATATTTGTCTTAGAGGAAATAGAGGGAATGGAAGGCAAAAAAACAGGGGATATGAGCAGTGGGGCAGTTGAGGAACAAAGGGCTTCGTTGGAGGATGGATAGTTGGTCTGGGCACTGTTCGGGAAGGTAGGAGAACGATGGAGTAGCGTTGCACGGTGTAAATGAGACAAATCATCCAAGTCCTGCAAGTAAAAGTTATTAACTTATGCCAACAGCTTATTAAACCAATGAACAACAAGGTATTCGTGAAGGAAACTGATATATGGTACTGAAGCAATGAAGCATTCCAAGAAATTGACACTCATAGACACTTCTATCAATCACCAAGACTGCGTTCAAGAGAGCATTAACATGTAAGTAAACGTTTTTGAATGGGCAGCACAGTCTGCGATCCTTGCCTATAGAAAGAGGTGGATCATGAGCATACAGTCAGCCTGTTCTTTTTTAACTGTTATTCACTCTAATCTACTCAGCCTACTTCCAAACAACTACAGCAATTCTAACTGATAAAACCAATCTGTTTAACTTCTACAGGAAATCCAAATCAGCAACTGTTTAACCACTACAGGAAATCTAAATCAGCAGCTATACTCGAATGCATGTAAAGGAAAATGGAAACGAAATGCTAAAGGAACAATATTGATACAAAGGAAGGAGGCCTGAGCTCTCAGGTTGGGCCCAACCCCGAGAGCTTTAGGCTCCTTTAAAAACTCAGAATTTGATCCAAAACTGCTTGCTTTTATTCATAATCAAAAGTCTAATGTCATGCCAAAACTGGCTTACAAAGAGCAAAAACCAAATTGACTAACTAGCTGCTACGAAATGACTAACCACTAGCTACAAAAATGACTACCAACTAGCTAACCAAAATGAGGCCCCAAGCCTTCTTATTTATACAATTTGAGGACCCAACAGTCCTCCTAAAAGTTAGGGACTTGGCTGCCCAAGACTTGTAGTTAACAGTAGTCCTACTTGACTTGCTTGGCTGCCCTTGTGCTGATTGATTCGGTGGCCCTTGAACTCCGAGCTGATGGTGGAGAATTCGAGGTAAGGGCCCATAAATGAGGGGGACACCTTCCTACAAATCCTCTAGCTTGTTCTCCCACGAATTTGGCTGCCAAGTGCTCATTAAGACCTTCCATTTTGTCTCCAAGTGGACCAAAAAGGCTACACAAAGCACCCTGGCATAATGACTAACCAAATTCACTCTATTAACATAAAAATAATCAAAAACATGCAATAAACCAATGAGAATGGTGGATTAAGTCAACTTAGGAGGTTGAATGAGCCCAAATAATTGCCCATTTTTGGGGCTCATCAGATGCCCCCTCATCAATAATCGTTCGATGAACAGTTTTGTTGAGGGCTTTCACTTGAACAAGGAAAGCTAGTTGAGCTGGCAATTGAGGATCGTATCCTTTATGGTCGAAGGATACTAGATTGGAATCCTTTGGGTCTATCCCACCAATGGCTGATAATAAAACCTGCCTTTGGGATGGGCAATTTTGTAGTACTTCAAGAGCCGACATAGCGGATGGCGATTGGGCCAAATCTTCCACTATATTATAATGCTGTGCCGCTCTAGCGCGGGGATTAAATGTCGACTTGTGTACTACTCCCTTTGGCGGTTTTATCGTCAATTTAGGAAGGGCGGGTGGCACAAATTCTGTCGAAGTTGTTGTCGAACTACTTGGTTGATCTTTATCCTTGTTATTCGACAGCTGTGGATTCCCATAATCCTTGTTCCTTGTCGATATCAAAGCATCATTTTGCTGTTTTGAAACCGACAACATTAGCACTTGAGACGGGGAAGCATTTCCACTTTCAACCAGATTTGTTCCTGGATTTGGAAACGGATCAGTTAACACTGCGGAGGTTTTCGAATTCTTGAAGAATTTCTTAAGCTCAGCCCTGTGTGGACAATTCGTGGTCCAATGATCCTCATCGCATATAAAGCATGGATTTTTTGGTTTCCTATCTCCAGGAGGGTTTGAAGAAGATTTTTCAGGTGATGATTCCTCCTGTTTCTTCTTCTTCCCTTTGCCTTTTTTCTTGCTCCCTGGTTGTTTGGTTTCTTTGCCTTTATCTGTCGATACGGCATTTACTTCCGAAGCAAGAAGTTCGTCTTTTGCATTTTGACTTGAAATCTTATGGGCCTTTTTGGATGTAGCCTTTGTTGATTTCGTGTCTGTTGTGCCAATCACGCCATCGCCGGCATGAGAGTCATTGTTCGATTTAGGAGGAGGAGGAATTGAGAATTCCGGTCTAGGGGCGTCAGGTATTTTATCGTAGAGCGTGCCGTACTGAGTGTAAATCAAATCCAGATATTGCGCACGAGTGATAACTTGCTCTTCTGTTACGACTCCCCCCTTTGCCACATCTTCCATGATGGAAGGCAGTAATGACTTGATAAACCATTCAGCTAATAGCTGATCGGGGACATATGTTTTTACCATTCTACGACGACGTCGCCACTCATGTATATGATCAGATATGTGAGTGGCCGTTGTCTGTTTGAAATTGGTAAGAAGTTCTGTTCCCGTTTCGTACCTTATTGGTAACTGAAAATGGGTTAAAAAGGTTGTGGCTAAGGTACTGAAGTTGTCAAACGAAGCTTCGATGTACCATTTTGCCGCCAGACCCGTTAACGTCCTCTGAAAGAGGCGAAGTCTTATCGAATCATCATTTAGGGTGTTTGACGAACACCATAGATGAAAGGTCATCACGTGATTCGATGGATCTTCACCCGGATTTCCATTAAATTTAGGAATATCTGATGGAAGTTTATGCGGAATCGCTGGCCACCAAGGGGCGTAAGCAATTGGATCGTTGGTTAACCGGTTTAAATCAGGTAACTCCAAAGTTTCCACAAATGGTAACTGCTGATTCAGGTTAGGTGAATGTTGTTGGGAAAAGTATCTAATACGGAATGACCCTATCCCACTCTAAGGGTGATAGTACCTCAGCAACAATCGAAGCAAAGCTATCTAAGATTTCTTCTTTATGAAAGTAAAATAGGGGAGAAAGAGATCCACTAACCGATGTCTTCCGCTAATGGTTGATCCAATCTTCTCTCCTTGCTGCTTGCTCCCAACTCCTTGCTCTTTCACTGGCCCAGCTACACCAAGATCCTGCAAAATGACAAGAGAGGTAAACTACAAGAAGCATACATTCATAATTGATTCAAGGATTAGAATAAATCAAATACACAAGTATAACAATACACCATTGAGACACCTGCATATAGAAGAACCTCAAATGCTTTATTAATGGAAGAAGTAAAGTTCAGGAAGTGATACAACCATAAGAGGCCCAATCCAGCATCACCTCCCAGCAGAAAGAAATCTCCTCTTCACCTCCTTCAAAGCGAATCACCCAATAGCTCTAAACTCAAACCAACAGCACTTCCTTACATTCACAAGATTCCCTGCCTCCTTAGACCTCATGAGAGAGCTCTATATATAGGAGTTTTGGAGAAAGGATGAGTCAGCTTGAGGCTGGCATGAAGCTGACTAGTGTCCTCTCTCACTTCAGTTATTCTTCAGTTCTTGAGTCCACTTGGAGGTTCTTGCTTCCACTTGGAGATCTAGACCCTCTTACTCATCACCAGTCGAATTCCCTGATCCAAGTGTCATTTTGGAAGCTTCCTGGGCGCTGACACCTTGAGGAATGACTGTGCCACTTGTCCAAGTACGCTCAGCGTAGGTGGCCTTCTTTGCAGTTGACATTCAGCGCAGGTACAGAGTGGAGCACTTGACATTCAGCGCAGATGCTCAGTGGAGTAGTTGACATGATCCAGAATTTGCCTGTTTTTGAGTGTTTTCAGGTGGAGAACTGATATTCAGTGCTGTGGTTTGCTGACCTTGTTCCTCTAGGGGTAGGAACAACATGTTTAGGGACTTTGGATCCCTTAGATTATGGACATTTCATGCTTCATGCTGTAAGGCACAAAAATGTCTATAACAGTTGCCCCCTAAAGTATGAGGTCGTTTATCGGGTGAAATGCTTTATCAGGAGGATCCGAAGTTCATTCAATCGCTGAGAGATGACCTGTAATAAAATACAATACAATACATTATTTTTCATTCTGCTTTCATGATCTAGCTGAGGCGGGCATTCCCATGCTCAGCTTTATAAATTCATTTTGGTACATAGAACAGACGATCGTCTGATGGTAGACTGATAATTCTCTGCTGAAATTATCATCCTTTGAGTAGGATGATCATCTGCTGCAATGATGTACATGTCAAATGTCTTTATATTTCCTGAATATATATCACAGCCCGGATGGATGAAACTAGATCCGAGGTCTTCAAACTCGTTCGATCTTCACTCTAAGTACAAGTCGATCCATGTGAGAATTGCGCTGAAGTCGAACATGGAAAGACATCGCTTGATTACCGGTCAATGATGTAAACCGTTAACAAGCGCAAGAGGAATCACCGATAATGATAATGACCCTCAAGGTACTGCAGTACAATTCACAAGGTGTGAATAAAGGACTTGGCGTCGAACACCACGCAAAGTCTTCTGGTCGAAGGTCATTGATGTATACCTGTCGCCGGAAGTGAGAAACTTGCCATTGAGGCATGCAAGCTTCAAAGTACTGAGGGGTTTGTTCCTAGATCAACTTCTTGGATAATGAGCTGAAGTCAACAAGAAGCGATCCGTCAAAGGAAGGCCTTAATGAATCCCACATCAGTGACACGGAACGGAGCTAATGATTTTAGTGGAGGTGAAAACAATCCGTGACATATGATTCAGGGTGGCGGTCATGAATGGATGAAGGATAATGTATGGCAGTGGATGGGACACGGTTGAATCTTTCTGAACGACATCTCTTGAACATATAACGACACTGATGCGATGGATCGGTAGCATTACCCCAAATGGATGGTTTGGCGAGACCATGGTGATGAGACCGGTGAATGAAACAACCCAACCCGATGTGGTACGGAGGAAAAGTGTCATGTTCAAGAGCGACTTGCTACCATTAAAGCTTTGAGGTTCTCCCAATTTTTCCCCAGTCATTTCTGACCAGTACCTCTTTATTTTTGTCAAGCTTGAGGAGGATAACATATGCTTGTTCTATAACCTGCCCTTCGGGCAAGCCCATCGCTATGTTTTAATGAGCCTAGCGATAGGGAAACTCGTTCTCGTCTAAAGACAAGTTTGTCGCTATTTAATCATTTTAACGAGTCTAACGACAAGGAAAACTCGGTCCTTTTCATTTTTAGAGAGTCTGAAAAGGTACAGAAAGTTAACTCCAAAATTCCTTTTTCGTCATCTAATCCCTTAAGTCCAAAAAAGTGTAAAACAATACAGAAGGGATGAGTTTTCGATAACTTTAACGAGCCGAATAAAACAAGCGCTCGACCTTTTTGTGCAATAATCCCTCAGGTCCAAAAAGATTAAAATCTAGAGGAGGGATAGCTCTTCCGGTCACTTTAACGAGCTGGAAGGCCAAAACTCGGCAAACTTTTCATATTTTGCGAGTCAGATGAAAAGGGCTTAAAGAAGACTTGTCTTTTGAGGAACGAGTGATAAATAGGGATAGCAACTGATTCCAGGTACAGGTTGGAATTTTCCAATCACGGCAGTGTCACAAGGATGGCTAGGTGAAATCACTCTTCGCAGCTGTTCCTCAAAATGGGTAAACAATCATATGGAGGTGAACGATCGGCCAAATGACGGTGGAGGTGGCAGGTGCAAACACGACCAAGGCTTTTTATGGCTGATAAATTTACGATCACAGAGGTTATTTACCGGTATGGGTTCATTTTTTAACGAGCTTGAATGCGCCAAAACACTGCTCAATCTTATGTTTATTTTTTAACGAGCATGAACTATGTGCTAAAACTGCTCGGATCTTGCATTTATTTTTTAACGAGCATGAACTTTTATGCTAAAACTGCTCGATATACCAGTCATAAGATAAGAAATGTCTCCTGTGAGATCTCTATTTTTTAAGGAGTTTCATCTCACTGAGCTCTACTCCACATCCTTTCTTTATGCAAGTTCGGAAACGGTTAATCCCAAAAACAGATAAATAACCGCTCTTTGCTTGCACTCCAAAAGGTTTGCATGCCCCCAGGTATAAAATACAATTTCAAGGCTGCCCCTCCTCTCCCCCACCTCTGCTTTTCTTTGGGTGTTCACAGCTACTTGTCGTCTTGCCAGTCTAATGTTAACGATACTTGTCTTCTCGTTATTTTTAACGGGTCTTACGCGATACTTGTCTTCTCGTCAGCCCAACTTTTAACAGATCTTTTGCAAGATCGCAAGAGAACAACTACTTGCGACAAGAGAGCATCTACTTGCGACAAGAGAAGAACACTACTCAAAGACAAAACATTTGTGTTATTGAGGGAGGCTTGCCTCTTTCTGGTTACCCAAAGATTGTTTTGTTAACTTCTTCAAACGAAAACATTTCCTCGGCACTGTCTACCGAAATAGACAAGGGTGAATGAATCTTGTCAAACACGTAACTTTGACAAAAGAATCCTATTCCAGAACAACCCCTCTTCCTCTATGGACGGGGTACGGACTAGTCATATTCTCTCGCGGAAATTCTATCTTATACCCAAGGTTTTCTCTGCCCGAAGCAGACCAGGATGCATGCCCCCTGGGTTCCAGTCCCATCTTTCCGAATCACTCGCACTCATCGGGAAGGAGGACTGGGGGTGGAGACATTTCTTGATTGAATAGACCATTTAGGGTTGGTATGTGACTATTTGCGATGCGTGATCCCGGAAATGAAAGTTGGTCTACGAGCTTGACCATTCTTCCTTCGTGTGGAAAACACATTACTCTAAAGAGTGAGGAGACTATTGCTCCCATGCAATATATATAGTCTCGTCCAAGGAGTAGGTTATAATCCAAGGGTCCTTGAATGACCATCACGTTCATTTGAACGGTCTTCCCTTTCAATGTAACAGGCACATTGGGGAGGATCCCTAATGGTCGACTGGTTCCTTTATCGAAACCCGAGAGATTTCTTATCTCAGGCAAAAGCGCCGGGGAACCCAGTGCTTTCCAAGCAATAGAGGAAAGGATACTCACAGATGCCCCTTCATCAATGATAGTGCCAGCCATTACCATTCTGTATATTTGGACTATGATTCTGAATGGTATACTGGCTGGCAACCGGGGTCTGCCTAGTTGATTCCAATCAAAGGATACAACCAGGTTGCTTGGTGGTGGGACCGAATATACGGCCGGATATGACCCTGACGATGTTCCTTCCTGCGATAAAGGAATGGGTGCATTGCCCTAATGCTCATCAGAGTCTGTGTTGATGAAAAGAATCTGGATGGTGTCATCCTTATTCTCTTCAGTGAGGGTGTCATTTGAAGATGAGTCTTCAGTGACGGTGTCATTTGAAGATGAAACTTCTGAAGGGAGAACCGGGTCAACTGCCGTTTCGACCTTTGGACTTTCGTCTGGTCTGGATTCAGTAGGTTCATTTTCAATGACTGACGCTTCAGCCGACCACTTGAGCGGGCCAGCTGTATTCTCAACCAACGAAGGACTTGGCACGAGTTTTTTGTATCCAGGAGGAAGTCTCAACGGTGAAACCGGACGATCTTCCAAAACTCTCTTCGCTTCGTCTAAGAAGGGACAACGGTGGATGGCGTGATCGCCTTCACACAGTCTGCAGGGGGATCTTACTCCCCCTCTTTGTCTTGAACCTTCACTTTCGCTGGTTGACGGTAAGCATTCAACATGGCTATCAGAGGTTGATGCTCCCGAATTGTGCAAACGAGGGGACCAGTCCCTTAGTATCCGGGGAATACAGGGACAATCTCTATGGAAGTGGTCTCCTCTACATATGACACATGGCGATTTAGGCCCGGTCTGTGTTGTGTGTGGATTTTTGTCAGATGTCTTTTGCTTGCCCCCAGTCGCCTTAGGCTCCTTCTTCTTCTTCTCCTTCTTCTCCATGGGAGCTTGGCTTTTGCCGGCTCTACCTTGCGAAGACGAGGGATTGGAGGAAGAGTTATAGGAAGTAGAAGGCTGGTGGGCAGCTCTAGACTGATCTAACTGTTGACTCGACTGTTCAGGAACCATGGTGTTCTGAACTACATTGGTTGAGAATAGCCAAATTGGCAGGCCAATTGTCAGTCCTGGAAGCGACAATGTGGCCATGTGGGGCGCACCAAATTCTCCCCAAGAGGAGAAAGGACTAGGATTTCCATCATGGGGAATTCCTTGGTTGGGGCGTTCCATGTTCTCAACCTACAGATCAATGCAGGAATAGGAGGTGATTATGTTCCGTTTAAAATAAATTTTATAACGACGCTTTAGACACAACTTGCTTTTTCACTTTTTAAGAGTCGAGAAAAAGCTAAAGATGACTCTAGTCTCCTTCGATGTTTTAACGAGCCCGAAGTGACAAATGCTCGGATGGACTTTTTCAGTTATAGAGTTTGAAAAAGGCCAAAAGAAACTGCTCTGGAGATCTAGGCAGAGGGTGTGCCAAACCTTTCGCAAAACCACAGAATACATTTTACGGTACGGGTGGTCGATCTTCGTGAATGCTGTGTTCACTGCATTGCGATCAGTAGGGCGGCCGACACGGCTTCCTACGAATAAAGGCTTTGTTCCTATAGGGGTCTCCCAATATATACGCGACGGTACGTGGGAGCACAAGTCCGTATTGATACTTATCGCTTCACCGTGGAGGAATCACCCAACCACTCAACGCTAAGATATCACGTTTAACGACGCCGGAACACATCTCTAGCTTAGACCTCTATGTGTTTGCGTTATGTTTCAAAGCGTTGTTATGTAAATTCAATTCATTTTAAGTTGATCTTGTTTAGCAGTTTGCCTTTATGGATCACCACGAGATGTATAATACAACTCCTAAATGCAGTCTAAGATGATAAGCAAGCTTTTCAATCTTTCAACTTTGAAAATCTTAACTACTGAGGGAAAAGAAAGACATCATCTTTTCACACAGATCATAGAGCACACACTAATGCACTTTTCCCTAAATCAACATACAAGCTGTCAAAATGCACATGCACAATGCAGGTATTTCTTTTCTCTTTCTTAATGTTGATGTATTACAAAAAGAAAGCTGTTGTATAATTTTGAATTCAATTTCAAGTGAAAGCAAACAAGCTTTATCCAAAATCAAAAGACACCTTAAGATTTACTTGTTTCAACACTAGAAATACATAAATTCAAACCATATGACGAAAGCAAAAGCTCAATCAACTATGAACAGTAAACAAACTAACTCTTAAGATCAATACGACACTTATCACAGGTCTAGATCTAAGAGGCCACAACAAGACCAGTTCACTTTTCGTTATGGGAAACTGCAAATGATGTAAGAAATACACAAAGAACAATCACAGTTTCTTTATACAACTGAGGCGGAATAGTGGCAAGGAAAGTTGGTTTCAGATAGGTACATTGACTAATAACAGGCTGCAAAAACAAGGATGAAAACAGGGCAATAAACAGCAGGGAACCCCAGTAGCACAAGGCAAAACTGGTTCAGCGCAGGTAGTACACCAGGTAGCCCCTTCGGGACCTGCGATGAAATGCAGACTGCCTTCACAGTGCCTGCAATGAAGAGAGAAACTCTCGTTTCTCTTGGTTTCCGGGTCACAGATTGCTAAAAAATTCACAGTTTTTGGCCAAATCAGAAGCTATCAATCAAGTACACACTAAAGGGTAATTAGGAGGATGAAAAGCTATCACTAAGAGCTGTTCAGAGTCCTTGTGGATCAGCTTTTCAAATCATAAACATGCCCAGAAACTGAGCTAGAGTAGCTGCCCTCTACTTTGCATTTGAAAGATCCAAATGCAGTTCGATTCGGTACTTCCTATGTTTATGAAATGAATAGCAAAAACACAAACAACCAACAAGATACGATCCCCAGCGGAGTCGCCAATTTGTTGTTGGGAAAAGTATCCAATACGGAATGACCCTATCCCACTCTAAGGGTGATAGTACCTCAGCAACAATCGAAGCAAAGCTATCTAAGATTTCTTCTTTATGAAAGTAAAATAGGGGAGAAAGAGATCCACTAACCGATGTCTTCCGCTAATGGTTGATCCAATCTTCTCTCCTTGCTGCTTGCTCCCAGCTCCTTGCTCTTTCACTGGCCCAGCTACACCAAGATCCTGCAAAATGACAAGAGAGGGAAACTACAAGAAGCATACATTCATAATTGATTCAAGGATTAGAATAAATCAAATACACAAGTATAACAATACACCATTGAGACACTGCATATAGAAGAACCTCAAATGCTTTATTAATGAAGAAGTAAAGTTCAGGAAGTGATACAACCATAAGAGGCCCAATCCAGCATCACCTCCCAGCAGAAAGAAATCTCCTCTTCACCTCCTTCAAAGCGAATCACCCAATAGCTCTAAACTCAAACCAACATCACTTCCTTACATTCACAAGATTCCCTGCCTCCTTAGACCTCATGAGAGAGCTCTATATATAGGAGTTTTGGAGAAAGGATGAGTCAGCTTGAGGCTGGCATGAAGCTGACTAGTGTCCTCTCTCACTTCAGTTATTCTTCAGTTCTTGAGTCCACTTGGAGGTTCTTGCTTCCACTTGGAGATCTAGACCCTCTTACTCATCACCAGTCGAATTCCCTGATCCAAGTGTCATTTTGGAAGCTTCCTGGGCGCTGACACCTTGAGGAATGACTGTGCCACTTGTCCAAGTACGCTCAGTGCAGGTGGCCTTCTTTGCAGTTGACATTCAGCGCAGGTACAGAGTGGAGCACTTGACATTCAGCGCAGATGCTCAGTGGAGCAGTTGACATGATCCAGAATTTGCCTGTTTTTGAGTGTTTTCAGGTGGAGAACTGATATTCAGTGCTGTGGTTTGTTGACCTTGTTCCTCTAGGGGTAGGAACAACATGTTTAGGGACTTTGGATCCCTTAGATTATGGACATTTCATGCTTCATGCTGTAAGGCACAAAAATGTCTATAACAGTGAAGCATACCCAGGGTAAGATGGGATTGCCTGAGCAGTTGGTCTTTGCATACCGGCATAATGCATTTGATGCTGGTATGTTTGGTAAGGTTGGTGGACATGACCATTGTAAAATGGTTGATTTTGACCGTTTTGAATGTACGGCTGTCCACTGTTAGCAAAGATTTGTTGCTCAGAACCTTGGTATACTTGTTGGAATTGCGGTTGTTGGTATTGCACCAGCCATGGTTGTGAAGCCATGTGTTGTTGCCCGATACTAACAGTTTGACCAAGATGAGGGGTAATTGTTCCCGTCTGAACCTGTGTCGTTCCACTAGTCGGCGATTGTGGTTGAGTCACAGGGTCAAGGGGCTGTTGCATTACAACCTGAGAAACCTGAGGTTGGCATACAACAGGCAGCGCTTGAACTTGCGACACCGTCACAATAGCTGGCGTAGTCGGGATATTCGACATAGGTACGCATTGTTGCATTGAGTATACAACTCTTGGTTGTTGAGGTAGTATAGGTACCCAACCACTTGAGGTAATTCCAGTATAACCTGAATGTTGTTGTGAACTCCCGTATGGATATCCTCCCTGAGGGGATAATGAAAGGGTATACTGCCCCCCATACGGTGGTAATCCAGAACTCAAGGGAATTGTTTGCCCTTGGGGGCCGGACTGCCCAAATTGACCTCCAAATGGATCAATTTGTTGAGACTCAACATAAGAGTTTCCGGATATTATTCCGGAAGAACAAACAGGAACGGACCATACTGTCGACATAGCCCCTGAGTGGGCTCCTTCTAGCGGCTGAGAGCTAGTCGGGACAGATGGTATACCGGCGAACATTGTCAGAGTGATAGTAGGGAGTTCTGCCATCGCTGTGTCAGACGACACAGTCCTAGATGTTGATGGTTGTTCAGACATTTGTAGTCTATCCAAAAGATTACCTAGCGATTCTACAAGAGCTTCCACTGGTGGTAGACTAACTTCTGACGAAGAAGGATATAGAGTAATCCCGACTCCAAATTGCGTTGGAGTACTTGTTTGAAGATCTTCTACAATTTCTTCTATGGAAATCAGACCAGGTGGAAGGGGAAGACCGTCAGGTCCGTAAAATATTTCTGGTGCCGAAGAAGGTGTGAAATCGGCAGCGACAGATGTTTGAAGAGCAAGACTCTCCGAACCGGTTGTAGATGGAACTGTTTCGGTAACACAAGTGTTTACTCTCAGACTAGGATCATTATCACTGTCCTTCTGTGGTTGCTGAACTTCTTCTGTAGAGGCAGGGATTCCAGAAATGTTTGGAGTAACCAGAGTCTCTGATGTCGTTGGAACACTTGTTCTAACTTTAATAGGAGATTTGGAACCGGTTAAACGAGTTCGCTTTGTCCGTACTGGTTTTGATTCTGGAGACAAAGACGGTTGACTCGTAAGCCTCCGCGAACGATGGGGTTTCAATTGACTTTCTTCCACGATTGCGGATTACTTGATCAACTAAAATAAAGGGGAAGTATGTTTCTGAATTAAATGAATTTTAGATGCTTCGACACAACTTGTTTTTTCAGTTTTTAAGAGTCGAGAAAAAACAAAAGATGACTCTAGTCTCCTTCGATTTTTAATGAGCCTGAAGTGACAAGTGCTCAGATGGACATTTTCCGTTAAGGAGTCTGAAAAGGAACGAAAGGGACTGCTTTGGAGATCTAGGTAGAGGGAGTACCAAACCAATCACAAAACTGCAGAATACTTTTTACGGTACGACAGTCAATCTTCCCGAATGTTGTGTTCAATGCATTGCGATCGATAGGGCGACAGACACGGCTTCCTAAGGATAAAGGATTTAAGCCTATAGGGGTCTCCCAAAATATACTCGATGGTACGTGGGAGCACAAGTCCGTACTGGCACTTATCGTCTCAAAGTGGAGGAATCACCCAACCATCAGTGAGGACAACAGTTACCAGGCTTTACAACGCCGGAATACGTCTCTAGCCTAGACCTCTAAATGTTGTGCGTTAAGTTCCAAAGCGTTGTTAGATTCATTGAATTTATTTTAAGTTGATCTTGTTTATGAAGTTTGCCTTTCGGGTTCACCACGAGATGTAGATGTAATTCCTAAAATGCAATCTAAAGATGATAAACAAACTTTTATCTCTTTTGTGCAATGAAAATCCTAGCTACTAGGGGAAAAGAAAGACATAATCTTTTCACAAAGAGCAAAGAGCACACTGTAAATGCACTTTCCTAAATCAAGCCAAACAAACTATCTATATGCAAATGCACATGCATGTATTTGTTTTTGACTTTCTTAGTATTGATGCTAAAAAGAAAGTTGATATACAAATCTGAATTTCTTTTCAAGCGACAAATATAAACAACCTCTTTTTCGAAATCGAAAACAGAGATGATTACGACACCTTACGATTTTGAAATGAACACTCGTTCTCGACACTAGAAAATTACAAATTCAGACCAAAGGAAATGGTAACAGGATAATCGACCATCAACAGCAATCAAACTTTCTCCTATGATCAAAATCAACGCTTGCGACAGATTCAAATCAAAGGATGACAGTACGACTATGCTACTTTTGCAAAGGAAAATTGTAAACGACTCAATAAACACACAAAAACATCTACAGTTCTTTTGTACAAAGGAGGCAGAATAATAACAAGGAAAAGAGGTTTCAAACAGACATATACTGATCACAGGTAGCAAAATTCAGGAATAGAACTGGAAAGAATGAAGCACAGGAACCACAGCTGCACAGAGCTAGTCTGATCAGCGCACCTGTAACAAAGAGAATCTGAAATGCAGCGCAGGTTTGCCCTTCGGGAAGTGCGCTGAAATTCAGGATCTCTGAACAGTACCTGCGCTGGGCCAGAAATGAGACTCTGTCCGGGTTCCAGGTCACAGTTTGCAGTTCAGTCCTTGGTTTTTGGCCGAGTAAAAAGCAATCAGTAATGAAAAAATCAGGGGTAGATCTAAGGAGGATCTAAGAGCTATCACAAGGGAAATCAGATAGTTTGTGAATCAGCTGTTTAAATCATAAACAGATCCAGTGAATGGATTGAAGCAGCAGTTATCTACTTTGCATTTGTTATGGCAAATGCAGTTCGAAAGCTACTTATAAGTTTATGAAACAAACAACAAAGAATGATACACAAACAAACTAATTAGACATTCCCCAGCGGAGTCGCCATTTTGTTATAGGGAAAAGTGTCTATTTAGAACTGCTCTATCCCACTAAGGTGTGACAGCTACCTTAGAAACAAACAGAGAAAAACTACTTTTGTATTTTCTTTATGAATTATAGATAGAGAGGAATAGAAAGAACCAACCTGTGTCTTGCGCTAATCCTTTGATCCAATCCCTCTCTTCTTTGATAGTCTCCAGCTACCTGCTCCCTTGCATGCCCAGCTTCACAAAGTACCTGTAAGATCACAGAAGTAGCAGAGCACTATACAAAGACATGGATCTATATTCATAAACAACTTAGGATCAGATTTAAGTTAACCATACAAATGTAACAAGCATCAATGATACAAAAGCATGGAGGAGAACTCAAATAGTTTTTATTGATAAACAAGAAAAGATCCAGAAGGAGTTACAACCAGTGGTTCAGACCCAGCATCAACCTCCCAGCAAAGAAGCCCCTCTTCACCTCAAACAAAGCATAAATCACCCAACAATCTGATGTTTATCTCTAGAAACCAACAACAATTCCTTACAATATGCAAAATTCCAGCCTCTGGATCTCTGGGATGAGGGATCCATATATAGATATCTGTAATGAGGATGAGTCAGCTTGTGATTTGATTAGTGTCTTCTCTCTGTTAGTTCTTGCTTCCACTTGGAGATTGAGGGCCTCTTACTCATCCTTGGTCGAATTCAGTGAGGCAAGTGTCACAGGAGAAGATTCTGGAAGCTTCCATTGCCTCTCCACCTCACGGAATGACACTGCCATTTGTCATTTCTCGCCCATCGCACCCTACAGAAGGGAGTTTTGAAATGAAACGCACCCTCACAGTGCATTTGGGTGAGATGAAACGCACCTAGCCAGTGGAGCAGCTGTAATGATCCTGTTTTGACCAATTCTGAGCAGTTTCTGGTGGAGAACTTCTGGGAGAAGCTGTAATCTGTTGGCCTTGTTCCTTTAGGGGTTAGAACAACGCTTTTAGGGACTTAGGAGCCCTTGGTTTATGGACATTTCATGCTCGGAGTTGTGGAGCACAAAAATTTCTATAACATATACCTGCTCCTTAATTCATAGATGAATACATCTCCATAGCCTGTGGATTCATGACTGCATTCTCCATTAGAGCATCATCATACTAAGCCAGTGTAATCCATAGTGTATATCCTTCTCCAAAAACCCAAGATGTGGAGAGGAGATCACTTGAAGAGAGTTGCCAAAAGACTTCAAATCCTCTTCTATTTATACTGAAATGTAGATGATGAATAGGCACGTCTATAGGGCTTTTGAGCCTACTCAAATTGCTAGTCGGCTTGATAATAATTCCATAATCAAAATAAATTCATATCTCCATAAATACTTATCGGAATCAGTTGATCTTTAGATCATTCCTACACCTCTCGATGAGAGGGATCCAATAAAAATATCAGCTGCGATAAATAAGTTGACCCACATGGAGTTTGGCCCTAGTTGCCAATTTTAACACTCCCTCTCAACTAGGGAGAACTCCATTCGCTGATCCATATGTCCAACTGTACTATCTCTGCCATTAGTCCCCTGCACTGCCCTGCTCAGCTCTAATAAGATCTGCCCAGATCTGCTCAGCTTTGCTAGCTCTGCTCAGCTCTGCTAGCTCCAATCTTCTCTACTCAGCTCTGCTGGCTCTGCTCTACTCTGCTCAACTTAGCTCTGCTGAACCATGAAGAAGAAGAATTGATTGAGAATGTATCATACCATTCTCCACTGACCCGAAGTCAGTCTCAAAGTGCGTACCACTGGTCCCAGACTAGTCTCAGCCGACTCAAAGTCAGTATCATAGTGGGTAGGACTCCTACTACTGGTCCCAGACCAGTATCATCAGTCTCAGAGAGTGTACCACTGGTCTGAGACTAGTCTCAACTGACCTGAAGTCAGCGTCATAGCATGTACCACTCTCACTAGTCCCAGAACAGTCTTCCATTGACTCTAAGTCAGTCTCAGAGTATGTACCACTGGTCCCAGGCCAGTCTCAACCGACCCGAAGTTAGCATCATAGTAGGTACAACTCCTACCACTGGTCCTAGACCAGTCTTCCATTGACCCTAAGTCAGTCTCAGAGTATGTACCACTGATCCTAGACCAGGCTCAACCGACCCGAAGTGAACATCATAGTAGGTACAACTCCTACCACTGGTCCCAGACCAGTATCATTGATCCCAGATCAATGAAGGTCATCCTAACATAAGGAGTACGGTAGATACAATGATGCATCCATCGGTATTACTATGGTCCCTATCCTGATTTCCCTGCTCATTGATCATACGAGAGATACTTCCCATGAGTCCTAGACAACATCGGTAGGATGCCTTGACAGGAGAACTTAATCAATCCTGTCCTCATAGGAGAACTAATCATCCTGCTACACAATCGCCATGGAGAATGCATCATCCAGGCCTCACAGGAGAGCTAATCATCCTGCTACATAATCGTCATGGAGAACACATTATCCAGACCTCACAGGAGAACTAATCATCTTGCTACAAAGGAGAGCGAATCATCCTGTCCCACAAGAGAGTGAATCATCTTGTCCCACAAGAGAGTGAGTCATCTTGTTTCATAGGAGAGCGAATCATCCTATCCCAGTGCGCACCACCAAGGGAGGGTGAGTCACCTTGTGGTCGTATGTTGCTCCAGTAAGAACCGTAAGCCCCCAGAGCTCCCAAAGCTTAATGTTATGCAACATGTAGGACCCTTGTACAAGGGTCTCTAGACGACTCCAAGTCGTTCGGGAAAATAAAAAATTTGATCTTTCCCCGGGGCTCTAACAAAGTGTAGCGACATGTACATCATCTCAGTGCGATGGAGCCTCCATGCTCATCGACTTACCATATCCTAGATAAGGTAGTATCTGATGTCTATTTGCTGGAGCAATCATTGAATACGGGATTCCTCAATAATCTAATCCCACCTCTGGTTGTCACAGAGAATCACAGTGGTATTCATCATGTGTACTCACTGAAGAGTTTCCACAACCAGGCAACTTCGTACGAGGTCATACTCGTAGTTATGTATCCGGTCTCGACGGTACTTATAACAACCGAATTTTGCTTCTTGCTCATCCATGATATCGAAGCAGAATCCAAAGAGAACTAGTACTGAAAAGTGCTCTAGTGATCCTCCACACTACCTGCCCAGTCAAAATTTGAATAATCATGCAGTTTTCATATTTCCGGGATTGTGCCTCGAAGATATCTCAGAAGATTCTTGGCACCAATCCAGTGAGGCTCAACCAAATATGAGCTCACCATGCTAACTGCAAAATATATGTCCGGAATCCAACTCCCTCTTACTTCTGCAAATGAGAGGGTCTGTACTTGTCAGAAATAGTTCGTTCGCATAAGGTGCCGGTATGAGAGGTCTATCATCCACAACCTTCGGATAATGGTTTGGATTGGTTTCACTCCTTATGAATCTCAGCTTCATCAAATAGCTATCAATCCTCTAATACTATGCCTAGGGATTTCTTCCACCTGTATACATGAGATTCCCGTTCATGAATCTCAAACTCCACGGGTTGTTCTAAACCTGTGGTTCTGCTACATGAGGGGAATGGTCCCCTTGTAATATTTTCCTTCGGTACATCTCATACATGTACCTTCATGCTCTTTATGAATTCAGGCATCCTGGTCACCATCTGACTCACAGATCTCCGGTGCTGAGTCAATGGACATGGTCCCCAATGGACTTGATACAACCCTGAACTCTAAAACATCTTTAAAAAATCTATTTTCAAAAACATACCTTTCCATCGATGAGTGCCACCCTGAAACCTTTGAATTCCATTTCCGAGATGGACACCAGGTTCTTCTCGCGATCAGGTACATAAAAGAGATTCTGGGGTTCCTTGCTTTCTTTGAAGAGTCGACCATTTCCTTGATGACCCGCATTACTTATCATTCCTTTGATCATTGAAGATGTCCCTGGAATGATTGTTATCTTCATCAAGAGATGTGCCTCTGCTATTCTGACAATCCTTTGCATGATGGCCGAACTTATTGCAACCAAGGCATCTACCTTTCCTTCTATCCTTAGATTCGAACTTCCCAATGAAGTGATCTTTAGATAGGTCATCAGAAACTTCACTACGCCATTTTGATAATATGCTCTGCTTCGACTTCACCCTTGGTGAACTTAGAAGAGAGATGTGGAACCCATTGATCCTTTTGTCCTATCCCAACTGTATTTGGTGATTTCTCTTTCACTCTTGCTTGGGCATTGTCTTCACCTTAGCTCTGATTCCATGTTAAGTTTAGGTATGTTCTATGCTAGAGAAATTTATTTGATTTTCACAGAATTTTTTCCAGATTAGCAATCACATCAGCATTAAAGTAAACTATAGATAGAACATAAATATATATCGCAGAAGACAAGCCAAGACAAGAGGACACACGATGTGGCACTAGCCAGGGACAAACCCCACAATGTGGGGAAACCCTTGATCAATTCTTCTTTTATGTTCTTCAAAGTTTAGCAGAGAAAGAGAGAGAGAGAGAGAGATAGTACAATTACAACAGAAGTCAACACTTTGACTTATTTAGATCTAGCATAGATCATTTCATATAACAATGAGATCAGTTGAAGACATTCTGCTTCAACTGATTCTCCAAGGTGATGGCTTCACCTATCGTAGTACTGCATTTGGTCCACTTGTTGCACCACTACATACTGCACCATGCTACACTAATCATGATTATCATCATACTGCCCATGACCATGATCTCATGTTGCCATTTATGTCCAGGATCTCATTCATCATCAAGCTGCCCATGCTTCATGCATCATGCCACTCATATATGATGCTTCCCATGATCACTATGCTGCCCATACATCATGTTGCCCATGATCTACATCATGCTTCATTATGCTGCTCATGCTCATGATCTCATTCATCATGATGTTGCCCATACATCATTATGCTGTCCATGCTCATGATTCATCATTGCTTTGATGAGTGATTACACACCATGACTGTTCCTAGAGGCTGAGATGATCTTTTAACCTTGAGATCATAACTGCATCTTACTGTATTGTAAGATTATGATCCTTGTCTCTTACCTTCTTCAGAGGTGATCACTACTGCATATAGAAACATCATCTAATACTTCAAGGCTGTTGTATGTCACTGAGATCTTCTTTATCCAACTGAAATCGAGATCATTGTTCAACGTTTATAGCTGTTGTGATCTTAGCACATCAAGACTAGATGTGCCCAGATCACATACATCCGGCTTTCTTCATTCGAGGATACACACAGGAGTCTATGGATCCTTCATGTATGGTCTACGGCTACCTCACTTTGACAATGATTAGGGCATCACATTGACTGTGTGTCTCATATCACATATGACTGCGTGAATATGACAATGTTTAACAGTGTATCACATACACACGTTGACTGTGTCTCATATCATATATGACTGCATGAATATGACGATGTATAACCCACACGTTGATTGCGTATATCATATATGACTGCGTGAACCCAACATTAACATCCACACGTTGACTGCATAGAATTTTCTCTTCATGAACTATATATATAGATCTTTATGAACAACGGTATGTGAACAACGTGTATATATATAACATTGGAAAACGTTGATATATGTCATATGAAATAGCGTGTATATATATATGAACTGCGTGTTAATTATTCCCAGCGTATAAATGTCATGATCAACATTCCATGACAGTGCATAGGGTCTAGCATACAAGGTTTTGCATCCTCATAATCCTGTGGCTTACTGTGGCTAGGGCTCCATGAAAAATGTTTGACTGTGGTATACCTGCTCCTTAATTCGTAGATGAATACATCTCCATAGCCTGCGGATTCATGACTGCGTTCTCCATTAGGGCATCATCATACTAAGCCAACGTAATCCATAGTGTATCTCCTTCTCCAAAAACCCAAGACGTGGAGAGGAGATCACTTGATAATAATTCCATAATCAAAATAAATTCATATCTCCATAAATACTTATCAGAATCGGATGATATTTAGATCAATCCTACACCTCTCGATGAGAGGGATCCAATAAAAATATCAGCTGCCATAAGTAAGCTGACCCACATGGAGTTTGGCCCTAGTTGCCAATTTTAACAGTATCATTTATAAATGACTTCTCAAGGAATACATGGATATATTTCCTCAGGAAGAAATTTGAAGTCTTTAACATGTTTAGAGAATTTAAGGCTCTGGTGGAAAACTAGACAGAGAATAAGATAAAGGTGTTGAGGACAGATAACGGTGGATAATTTTACAAGAAGGAATTTGAAGAGTTCTATAAGAAGTGTAGTATATCATGGAAGAAGGCTACTCCTTACACACCTCAACAAAATGGAGTTGCAGAAAGAATGAATAGGACGTTGATGGAAAAGGAAAGAAGCATGCTCAGTGTTGCCAGGTTAGGACAAGAATTCTGGGTATAGGCAGTGGAGACTGCATGTTACTTGGTCAAAAAATCACCTTCATCAGTGTTGGAGGATAAGACTCCACAAGAGGTATGGATTGGTAAGAAACCTCCTCTTTCACATCTGAGGATATTCATATGATGCATATGTACATGTGCCAAAGGAGAAAATAACAAATTTAGATAGTAAATTTGAAAGGTGCATCTTTATTGGATATAAGGATGGTTTAAAAGGTTATAAGCTTTGGAACCTAGAAAGAAGGAAGGCTGTGTATAGCCGAGATGTGGTGTTTAGAGAGATGAAAGATGATATTAAACATGAATTCATACCAAAGGAACTTGAGAAGATAGAGTTTGAGCTAAAGGAGGAAGAATCAAACTCTACAGTAGAAGAGGAATGAGAAGATGAAGAGCCACAAACTCCAATTGTGAGAAGATCAGTTCGAGAAAGAAGGCAGCCAAAAAGGTCTAGTCCGATTTCTATTCAAATTTTGCTTTATCTATTATTGATGATGATCCCTGTTACACAACAATTTGTCACCGTTTGTCACCGTCCCTGTTACCCCTCACCCGCACACTGGAGGACTCATTCCGGGACCTATGAGAAGTGACATGACCTGAAACCACTTGCATCATATTCCTCTAAGTATGAGCTTCATTTTCCCTGAATACATCTCCTGCAAAATACCCATGAAAACAGCTCTTTTTGCATTAGCGCGGGTCCACAGTTCACTGCCCGCGCCAATGAGGGAAATCCTCTAAAAAGGGCGCGCCATTGGCGCTCTGTCCCAGAGTCGCACTCGTGCCAACCGAATTGAGTAAAGTTTTTAACCAACAAGCTCCCGAAGGTTCTCTTCAACCCATTCACCAACTGAATCTATGTTGAGCTAGGATGGTTTGGCTTCGAATCTCCATAGAAGGGAAAGTGGTTTTCCACCTTTCATGGAAGTTTCTAAGTGATAAAGCCAATCCCATGAATAATGTGGTTGATCCTATCTCTTTCCTCTCTATCTATAAAAGCTTGTCTCTATGCCTTGAGCAAGCTAGTTACAGTAGTTCTAGTCAGTAATTCCAGCATAGTGATAGAGAGTTTGAAGCTGCAAGAGCCTTCTTTGCACCCATAAGGCCAAATCTAAGTAAGGAGATTCTTGTCACCCAAAGAGAGAGAGGCTTGTTCCTCATCCCAACAAGCTTTGCAAGACTTGTGTAGCTGACTACCCAGCCAAAGGAGGATTTGACGTCAGAACAATGGTTGTATTCTTCTTTGTTATTTATTAATAATAGATGACTATCATTATGGTTCCACTCTCATTGTCTTATGTTTGATGTTGAGTTATATCTTTTCTGACTGATATATAATTGCATCTACTAGATTTTATGCTTGTATTCGTGTTGTTCTTTGCATGTGCAGGTGTCCAATCACGGAGATCATGGGGATCGTGACCGGCCGAGGCAAAGGAATGAGGGTGACATCTCTTCTACGAACACTAGCGTTGGAATCCAAGTAGGTTCTCACCATCCACTTTTTATTTGCAATTAGGAACTTGCGTGATAGCATTGTGTGATTGTTGCTAGACCCGATCTGGGCTAGTAGGGATCGTCTCTGTCCGCAGAGAGGATTTACCTCCACAACAATTTGGCGACTCCACTGGGGAGTTAGCTTATTGTTCGATTTGTAAACTTTAGACGGAGCCTAAAGTACGGCCAGATAGCCTTCGAAATGCTATTGCTTTGCATTAGCGAAGTAGATCAATGCCACTTCAGTCAATCTCCGGTTTGGTTTACGAACTAAACAACTTGGAGTTTGTCTTGTCTCTTTGGTTTCTCTTGTTTTGATTTCTTAGATAGCTTTCTGGGTTGGATGCTCTGTTGTCTCTTGCTGCCTGGTCTATCTGGATACTGTCGACCAAGCCTTGGATTGCTTGTTTTTATTTTTAAGCTAGCAAACTTGATTGGCGCTCTTTTTTGCATGACAGTCGCGCCAATTGGCGCCACTTGCCAGTGTACAGCCCGTGCCAATCCTCAATTGGCACTAGTTTCCCGCCTGACAGTCGCGCCAGGCCTGTGAACTTTTCCAGTTTGCTTGTTTGCAAGCCTTCTGAGCTTGGATTTGTATCTTGTCATGTCTTTTTCGATTACTGGAGTGTGTTTGATCCTTGTTTGACTGGTTTTAGACCTCCATCCTTCGGGTGTTTGCCTTTTTCTATCGATTTCACATTTTAGCCCTAGGGCATCTAGTGGCTTTGTGCATCGAGCCTTCCTTAGGAGTTCTGGTCTTCTGTTGGTCCAGTAAACTTTTTGGTTACTCTCTTGCACTTGTTCAGTGATTGTTAAACTTTTTATTGCGTTATTCAAGTGATTCTCTTCTTTTCTCTGTTGGAAATAATACTGAGAGGGGGGGGGTGAATCAGTATTATCACATTAATAAAACTTTTTCATTTCCATAATCAGATTCATATATGCTACTTCCACAACTTCTTATGATTAAGTTAATTGATCTTCAATGAGTGCATTAGAACATTATCAACCATATTATCAGATAACAGATGCAGTAATAGAGAATAGATCATCACACATAAGGCACACACATGAACACCATGATATAAGGTGGAAACCCAATGCGGGAGAAGAACCACCTGCTGCAAGTCATCTCAATCTTCTTCTTAATAAGAAAATCCTTTTACAATATTTGTACTGGTGCAGTCTTATACCAGTACGGGAGCTACAACCCCCTTTGCTCTTGTACTAGCCGATCCATTTACTAGTACGCAGGCTGCTACCTGCTACAATGCTCCAAAGATCTCCCTTAGCTTTTGTACTAGCTTAGATACTAGTACATAGGCGCTGGCCTACAATCTTCTCTCCTCCAGGTACCACGTTTCATCAATTTTCAGACTGGATACACTGAAGCACAACACATAATCTGAAAGGCCACTTTTCATCCAATTTTCATACTGGACCCAACAACAACATTGAAGCTCATAATCAAACAACCTTCTGAATCACCCAATCACCAGATCCATACATATACAATGATATTATGAGAGTTATCAACCAGATCTAGTACATAAAGATAAGTCATTAATCATGTTGTTATGTGAACTCAATACCAGTAACCAAACATCAGTTATGCACCCAAAACCCTGCAGAATAGTCAAAGGCAGTTAAAACAAATTTTAAGCAGGGATCGCAACTTCACTGGTATAGATCTGTGGATATCTGTACTACCTCCGCACCTGCGCCTTCTGTGGCGCCTCTGCACTGCGCCTTCTATGGCGCCTCTGCACTGCGCCTTCTGTGGCGCCTCCGCACTGCGCCTTCTGTGGCGCCTCTGCATTGCGCCTTCTATGGCGCCTCCGCACTGCGCCTTCTGTGGCGTCTCCGCACTGCGCCTTCTATGGCGCCTCTGCACTGCGCCTTCTGTGGCGCCTCCGCACTGCGCCTTCTGTGGCGCCTCTGTGGCGTCTCCGCACTGCGCCTTCTGTGGCGCCTCCGCACTGTGCCTTCTGTGGCGCCTCCGCACTGCGCCTTCTGTGGCGTCTCCGCACTGCGCCTTCTGTGGCGCCTCCGCACTGCGCCTTCTGTGGCGCCTTTGTGGCGTCTCCGCACTGCGCCTTCTGTGGCGCCTCCGCACTGCGCCTTCTGTGGTGCCTCTGTGGCGTCTCCGCACTGCGCCTTTTGTGGTGCCTCTGCACTGCGCCTTCTGTGGCGCCTCCGCACTGCGCCTTCTGTGGCGTCTCCGCACTTCCGCAGCTGCAGCGCTCGAGAGATCACCCTTCACAGATTCGCTTTCAACTTCCCTTTCATAGATCAAACTTTTAAAACAATAACCCAATATTTCAGATCTTAAGATATTCGATTTGCAAGAAATGAATTAGCCAAGTGATCTCCTTTGCTTTATATAGGCAAGCTTCTTCCTAAAATCATGGATCAATACCATAGATAACCAATACAAGGGGCCCAAAAACATGGGGCTCAATAATACCAAGGACTAACCACCATGGACCAAAGGTAAGTTCTCCAACATATACACACTTTTGACGAGGTACCATGGTCCAAAACCATAGGTTCAAATACCAAGGACTAACTACCATGGACCAAAGGTAAGTTCTCCAACATGAAAGTGCGTGAACTTTTTCTCTACATGAAATAAACTTTTCTCTGCATAAAAGTGCGTGAACTTTTCTCTACATGAAATAAACTTTTCTCTGCATATAAGTGCGTGAACTTTTCTCTACATAGAATAAGCTTTTCTCTGCATATAAGTGCGTGAACTTTTCTGCACTATAATTTATCATCTGAGATGAGTGGGTTGCCATCAAGTACAACATATGTATCATAAAGCCATACCAGAATCATAATGCCAACAATCTCCCCCTTTGGACTTGATGGCAACCTCAAAATCTTCAGCTCATTCTCCCCCTTTGACATCAAGGGCAAAGGGTTATGCTCCCCCTGAATATGAACCAGATCTGTAAAGAAGAAACATAATCCACCAAACACCATAAATGACCATGAAAGAGATAGAGAGTAGCAATAATCAGACCAGCATCCAAGATCTCCTTCTGTACGTCCTCCATAATGCCAACAATGCATTATAAGCTCCCCCTGAGTACCTGTTGAAATCTCTGAATGAGCTCCCCCTTTGTATATGTCATGGTGCACCAATCTGATCATGCTCTTTCTGAGAACAAGCTGAAATGTCTGCTCTGCTATATAGTGTTGTTCATGCTCAGGCTCCCCCTGACTGTAAGCAAGGTCTGCAAAAGGATGTTCTACATCACAAATGACCTTCCTAAAAGATTCAATACATACATCCATCACCCAACCAAGTGGGGATATATCAGAAAAATGAAAACCAAATACATTACATCTTCATCCCAGGCATAGTGGGGAAACCAACATAGGTCGTTACATGACCTGAAGAGATGACACTATTACATCATGAGTCTTGATATGACATCACCTAAATAAGATGAACATCAGCAACAACACTTTATGATCTGCTCCATAGTATCTGTCAACAGCAACTAGACCAGCAACTTGTATTAGTGCATGAATCATCAAGGTATGTCCGCATCAACAGAATTTCACATTCTATGTGAGAAACATCATAGCCATCCAGATCTACATGAATCAAGTATCATCAATTGGGAATATCTGCATTAATCAACATATGTATGAAACAATCCTATCATCATATAGATAAGAGCTCATTATCATCATGTCTCCAACAATGCAACTTTGAATAATCATCCCTGTATCCAACCAACAATCCTCATCCATTTGTGCCAAGAATGAAAGGAATCATAACTGTAATATATGATCTTTATGCATATGACGACAGCAGCATATGAGTGACTCAACATCAAGAAGATGTGAATTCAAGCTAAGTGCTTCCCATGCAAGCATCATTAGAGAATCAACCATAAATCTGATCCAAGAACCATGTGAACAACTCATAACCATAGCAAGATGAATCATTTATCCATATAAGTATCATCACCAAGGACTATTAACCATAATGCCAATAATGCATTAAGTCCATATGCTCCCTCTAAACCTGTGCCATCTGTCTGATCATGCATATCAATAAGAAGTATCAAGACATCATCAATATCAAGTTAGAACCAAAACACTTCTAACCATCATATCCACACATCATTATTATTAACTAGAGCAAAACTGATCCTTCTCTTGAATCTGTCCCTACTGCCTTTCTTCAAACAATCATATACGCGACTGTGCAGTAACTAACTCGCGTATATATGCAACTTTCCTTTATGGAGTTTGCATATGAGATTCAGGACACTGAAGTTTTGTACATTCAGCTCCCTCTGATTCTAGTATGTCTGTACGTTGTGCAGTGCCGCCTTTTTCTGACTGTACTTCCTTTTTCCTCCATATCTTCAAGCGTGATGATGATATTTTCTCCTTTTGATATGGTGCCCACACTTTGTTCCTGCATTCCTTAGCTATATGTCCAAGCTTGTTACATGCATAACATCTTACATGTTTCATATTCCTTCCGTAACAATCAGCAGCTTTGTGACCAAACATATTGCAAGCAAAGCAATATCCATAAAAGTACCTTGAATGTGATGATCTTTCTGCATAATGGTCTTGAACCCTTCTTCTTCTACATCTAGCTGCAACATGTCCAAGATTATGACATACATAACATTCAACATTATTCATAGGAGGAGTAAAGGATTTTCTTTGAGGAATCTCTTTTCTTGGTTGATGATGAGATTGATCTTTCATTTCTTCGTTGATCACTTTAGATTTCTCTTTAGAGTTCCTTGCCTCACCTTGTGAACTAGATTCACCTTCAACAGATTCATGGAAACCAAGACCAGTCTTTATAGCAGGAGACCTTTGACTACTAAGAATATCATCCAAGACTTTAGAACTATCTTGAAATTGTAAAAGCTTATCCTTTTCTTCTAGTTTACCTTTCAAGATATTTACCTCAACCTGAAGCTGTTCTTCCTTTTCAAGAGATTGCTTTTTCAAATCTTCTTCAGCTTTCCTTCCTTCTTCCATTTGTTCCCTTAGTTTGAGAATCTCCTTTCCTTGTTCTTCATTCAGATCCTGCTGCATTTGACGAGCTCGGAAGGCACATTCTAGTTGAGATTTTAAGCTGGTGACTTCGTTTTCTTGTTTTGCAATAGCTTGGAGTAGATCTGTATTCTGCTTCTTTGATTCTTCAAGATCTCCTTTTAGTGAGAGGATCGTGGCTTCAATATTTTCATAATAACTGGATCGATCTCTGAGCTCCTGGATTGTTGTGTTCTTTTCAATGACTTCATTTCTTAGAGATGTTGCTTCAACCTGCAACTTTTGATACCTTTCCTTGCATAACTTTTGATGGGCCTTTTGTCTAGTAACAGCTTCTTTGAGGGCACCACTCTTTATGTTCAATAGATCTTGTTGATCTCTGATTATGTCCGATAGCCTTTTAAATTCTGCCTCTATTTGATATCTTTCTTGTTCACCCATAAGAGCAAATTCAGTCATTTTGCTATCACTTTCATCTTTTCCACATGGATAGATAGCTGGAACATCAGAGGATAACACATTCATACCTGATAATGATTCTGAATCTGATTCTGACTCTGAAGAGCTTCTTATACCTAATCCCCAATCGATTCTCCCACTGTCATAGTTCTTCTGAGATGTCTTCTTCTTCTTAGGTGCTTTCTTCTTAAGCTTCTTTCCCATAGTTCCACGGATCTCCTTCAAGCGATCAAGCTTCTACCAAAGGACCTGCTCTGATACCAATTGTTGGAAATAATACTGAGAGGGGGGGGGGTGAATCAGTATTATCACATTAATAAAACTTTTTCATTTCCATAATCAGATTCATATATGCTACTTCCACAACTTCTTATGATTAAGTTAATTTATCTTCAATGAGTGCATTAGAACATTATCGACCATATTATCAGATAACAGATGCAGTAATAGAGAATAGATCATCACACATAAGGCACACACATGAACACCATGATATAAGGTGGAAACCCAATGCGGGAGAAAAACCACCTGCTGCAAGTCATCTCAATCTTCTTCTTAATAAGAAAATCCTTTTACAATATTTGTACTGGTGCAGTCTTATACCAGTACGGGAGCTACAACCCCCTTTGCTCTTGTACTAGCCGATCCATTTACCAGTACGCAGGCTGCTACCTGCTACAATGCTCCAAAGATCTCCCTTAGCTTTTGTACTAGCTTAGATACTAGTACATAGGCGCTGGCCTACAATCTTCTCTCCTCCAGGTACCACGTTTCATCAATTTTCAGACTGGATACACTGAAGCACAACACATAATCTGAAAGACCACTTTTCATCCAATTTTCATACTGGACCCAACAACAACATTGAAGCTCATAATCAAACAACCTTCTGAATCACCCAATCACCAGATCCATACATATACAATGATATTATGAGAGTTATCAACCAGATCTAGTACATAAAGATAAGTCATTAATCATGCTGTTATCTAAACTCAATACCAGTAACCAAACATCAGTTATGCACCCAAAACCCTGCAGAATAGTCAAAGGCAGTTAAAACAAATTTTAAGCAGGGATCACAACTTCACTGGTATAGATCTGCGGATATCTGTACTACCTCCGCACCTGCGCCTTCTGTGGCGCTGCGACCATCGCACCTGCGCCTTCTGTGGCGTCGCGACCACCGCACCTGCACCTTCTGTGGCGCCTCCGCACTGCGCCTTTTGTGGCGCCTCCGCACTGCGCCTTCTGTGGCGCCTCTGCACTGCGCCTTCTGTGGAGCCTCCGCACTGCGCCTTCTGTGGCGCCTCTGTGGCGTCTCCGCACTGCGCCTTCTGTGGCGCCTCTGCACTGCGCCTTCTGTGGCGCCTCCGCACTGCGCCTTCTGTGGCACCTCCGCACTGCGCCTTCTGTGGTGTCTCCGCACTGCGCCTTCTATGGTGCCTCCACACTGCACCTTCTGTGGCACCTCTGTGGCGTCTCCGCACTGCGCCTTCTGTGGCGCCTCCGCACTGCGCCATCTGTGGCGCCTCTGTGGCGTCTCCGCATTGCGCCTTCTGTGGCGCCTCCGCACTGCGCCTTCTGTGGCGCCTCTGCACTACGCCTTCTGTGGCACCTCCGCACTGTGCCTTCTGTGGCGTCTCCGCACTTCCGCAGCTGCAGCGCTCGAGAGATCACCCTTCACAGATTCGCTTTCAACTTCCCTTTCATAGATCAAACTTTTAAAACAATAACCCAATATTTCAGATCTTAAGATATTCGATTTGCAAGAAATGAATTAGCCAAGTGATCTCCTTTGCTTTATATAGGCAAGCTTCTTCCTAAAATCATGGATCAATACCACAGATAACCAATACAAGGGGCCCAAAAACATGGGGCTCAATAATACCAAGGACTAACCACCATGGACCAAAGGTAAGTTCTCCAACATATACACACTTTTGACGAGGTACCATGGTCCAAAACCATAGGTTCAAATACCAAGGACTAAATACCATGGACCAAAGGTAAGTTCTCCAACATGAAAGTGCGTGAACTTTTTCTCTACATGAAATAAACTTTTCTCTACATGAAATAAACTTTTCTCTGCATAAAAGTGCGTGAACTTTTCTCTACATGAAATAAACTTTTCTCTGCATATAAGTGCGTGAACTTTTCTCTACATAGAATAAGCTTTTCTCTGCATATAAGTGCGTGAACTTTTCTGCACTATAATTTATCATCTGAGATGAGTGGGTTGCCATCAAGTACAACATATGTATCATAAAGCCATACCAGAATCATAATGCCAACATTCTCTTGGATTTCGCTTGGCTTCGTTTTGGGCTTAGATTACATGGCCCATTGAGGTCTTTGAGATCTTCTCTTGGTTCTGAAGGACTGCCTTGGTATTTACGGACTTGATTGTATTTTAATTGAGTGAATTTTGTCTTTTTACTCTTTGTTATTGTTTCTCAAAATTTGTTTAGTGCATTTTGCCATCAAAAAAGAAACAAACAATCTCTTTTGCTTTGAATTAGTTAATGGAAATTAGAGATTTTCATTGATTAGTGACTTTAAATAAAAGTTTCATTTATTGCCATTAGCTGCATTAGAGTTGTTCTTGATTGTTTATGGTCATTTTGTTTGATTGAAAAGTTCTCAACTCTCTCGTAGTTAGTGTTCATCGAACGAAATGATACTTTTTGGCATATAGCTTGCATTTAGGAAATTGTGAGAAATTACATATGGTAGGACCTGGAAATCGAAACCTAATCAAAGATCAACCGTAAAATGAACTGAATAAACTTAATAACGCATTGGAAATTAACGCAAACATCTAGAAGTCTAGGCTAGAGACGTGCTCCGGCGTCGTTAAACCTAGTCACTTTTGTTTCACTTAAGGTTGGGTGATTCCTCCTTCCGTGACGCAACAAGTGGTCTAGCACGGACTTGAGCTCCCACGTACCGTCGAGTATATGGGGAGACCCCACTAGGTTATCATCCTTTATCCATAGGAAGCCGTGTCTGCCACCTTACAAGCCGTAACGCACCGAACATAGCATTCGGGAAGATTGACTGCCGTACGGAAAGTCCTTGGTTTTCATATGATTGCCAAGGTGTATATGCAGTTTTACGGGTTGTCTGGTAAACCCTTTTGCCTAGTTCTCCAGAGTAGTCACTTTTGATCCTTTTCGGACTCCTTAAAGGAAAAGGCTCCCTTGAGCAGTTTGTCACTTCGGGCTCACAAAACATTCGAAGGCGACTAAAGTCACCTTTTTGTCCTTTTCTCGACTCTTAAAACATGAAAAGGTCAAGTTCAGTTCCTTTGTCTTAAAATTTATTAGGCCGCGTTCACATTTCCCCGGTTAGATCTCGTTTGCGTTAGCTTGAGTAGGCTTCTTTTCATTCTCGATTGCAACTTTTCCGGGGTTCACCAACCCAGGGATCCCCTCTGACGGGAACCCTGGTCATTTCGCTCCTTTTGGAAATGTTGGTGCTCCTTATATGGCGACGTTGTCCCTCCCAGGGTTAATTGTTGGGTTGCCGGTTTAGTTGTTCTCAACCTCTTTGGTCCCTGCCATCTCACCGTCTAGTTAATCCGTCCCTCCACCTGAACAACATCATGTTGATTCTAAGGTGGATCTCTCCCCTTCTACGCCCACTTCTATGTCCTCATCTTCTACTTCACCTGGTGAAAGTCTAGATTCGAGTAACCAGGTGGCTAAGAAGAAGAAGAAGAAGATGAAGAAGAAGAAGGCTCCTAAGGGAGAGGTTACAAGTGCAGCTACCCCCTCGAGTACACCTGAAGTCAGGCCCCCTTCTGCTCCTCCGCGGAAGGTCAAGTTTCCTTGTCGATTATGAAAGGAGGACCATCTTCTTCGCGATTGTCCTGGCATTCCCAAGGTACTAGAAGTATGGTCTCGCGATCCGGCCCGCCCCTCATCGTCCTCTGAAGCTCACGATGATGCTACCTTATCAGTTGGGAATGGTAAGGGAAAAGGGAAGATTCGAATCCCCTGTAGACTTTGTGAAGGCAATCATCCCCTTCACCTTTGTCCACTCATGGATAAAGCCTCCGTTGTCTTGGAAAGTCTTACAGCTCCTTCACCCCAACTTCCCGTTGGTTATCAACGTCTCTCTGCAGCTACAGATCGTCCCCCTGCTGACAAAGAGATTGCTTCAAATTCTTCTCTTGTCCAGGCCCCTCTTCCCGAACCCGGCTATCCCCAGCCTGTTCCAGACCAACCATTGGTCGGAAAGAGTGTCGACTCGAGTCCGCCACTCGCTCACTCTGTTTCGGAAGAGAATCACGCCCATGTTCTTCTCGTCTCTTCAGATTCTCCTGAGTCCCGAAATGACTCTCCTAACCCAGCTGCTCCCGAAGGTTCTCCTTCGGTTCCTTTAGCACATGGGGGCAATCATACGATTCCCCCACCAAGTAGTCTGGTCGCTTCCTTTGATTGGAATCGCCTGATCGCCGGTCGCCTTCCATCCCATATGCCTTTCTAGATCACAGTACATGCCTGTGCTAAGGCAGTACCTGGCACTGTTTTGGATGAAGGGGCGTCTGTCAGTCTTATGCCGTACACTACTTGGCAAGCTTTAGGTTCCCCGCAGCTTGGGCCAGTCACTCAGAATCTGTTGGCCTTCGACGGAGGAGCCTGTCCATCTCTAGGAGTTCTCCCGAAGTTCCCTATTACTTTGGGAGGCAAAACCATCTATATAGACGTCTTGGTTACCCAAGGTGTTTTAGACTTTAGTCTTCTCCTTGGTCGCGACTATGTTTACGCCATGGGGGCCCTCGTTTCTTCGCTTTTCCATGTGGTTTGCTTTCCGCACGATGGAAGAATTGTGACTATCGATCAAGTGTCATTCGTTAGTCCCCCGATGCCTCTTGCGCCGTTGTCGTCCCCTCCTAGTTTTCATCCACCAGTTGCATCTACCCCACCACAGATCAACTACGTGGCCACCTATCCCATGCCTGGATCCAGTGATGCCGCCATCGTGCATAGTGTCCTGGGGGCATTGGGCCCTGACTTCCAAGATGTTTCCCTTCCACCGGGAGTGGCAATCTTGGAAGCCCTGACTTTCTATTCATTATGATGAAGTTCGGGTGGAGCATAGTTACTTTCCGGTGTCAAGCTCCTTAAAAAATGAAACTAGGTTTGGTTGGAGCATAGTTCTTTTCCGGTGTCAAGATCCTTAAAAAATGAAACTAGGCTTGGTCAAAGCACAGTTCCTTGTCTTGTGTCAAGCTCGTTAAAAAATGAAACAAAGAGTTCGGAGCATAGTTCCTTTCCTATGTCAAGCTCCTTAAAAAATGAAACTAGGCTTGGTCGGAGCATATTTCCTGATCTTGTGTCAAGCTCGTTAAAAAATGAAACAAGGGTCATGTGGATAGTTCTTTTACTATGTCAACCTCATTAAAAAATGAAACAACTCCCTTTCCAAATCGGGTCTTTTGATTAATATCTCGTAAAATAACCGTCGAGTCTTTCCTAGATCTCGAGAGTGAACCTTCATTCCATCCACTTTGTTGAATGCAATGAAGCTTGGGGGGCATGTACCTCGATTTGCATTATTATGCTGGGGGCATGCGAACTTATAACAAGCATAGTTTTTCGTTTCAAGCTTGTGTAAACATGAAACAGAATCTAAGCAGAGTTCTCCATGGTTCAAGATTGCGTAAAAATGAACCCATACCCAATTAACATCTCGTGATTGCCACTTTATCCACTAAACCTTGCTAGATGAGCCTTGGTTGTTTCATTCCATCGCCGCCATCTCTTTGGCTGATCATATGCTTTCACTTGGTTGTTTTTCCTTTCCTGAGGAACCGCAGCGATGAGTGGTTTTATTAGCCAGCCTCTTGACCATTACATGTTTTGAGCAGTTCCACCATTACCGGAACCAGTTGCTACCCTTTATACCACTCGTTCCTCTAGGACGAGTCTCCATTAAGCTCTTTTCTGACTTGTAAAATATGAAAAGATTGCCGAGTATTTTCCCTTTTTGACTCGTTAAAGAGAATAAAAATGGAGGTCCACTTTTAGCTTTTTTCTGACTCGCTAAAAATGAAAAGATCGCCGAGTTACCCCTCTTGACTCGTTAAACGTAAATAAGAGGCGGTCGTCTTTAAACCCTTTTCCGACCGTGTAAAAACGAAAAGATCGTCGGACCCTTGTCGTTTCAGGTTCATTAATGGTTACGAAATGACGTGATGTTGATCGTTTTTTTACTTTTTCAGGTCGATGTTACTATAAATGAAAAGTACTCCTCGATCGTAATGATCGGGCAGTTCTTTCGAGCATTGTTTTATACTTTTTCGGGCTCGAGAGACACAACTTTACGAAAAAGGACCCCCCTAGAGTTTACTTTTTTGCTGTCTTTTCAAACTCTCTAAACATGAAAAGACGCCGAGTTCTTCCTTTGTCAGACTCGTTAAAACCTAATGACATCGGATTCCGTCGAAATGATGCTCACAAGCATATGCTATCCCTGTCAAGCTTGTTGATAAAAATAACTGGGGTACTCGCCAGCAATGGTGGGGAAAATGGAACCACAATTATTGTCGTGTCGGCAGTATGTCACTCTTGAGCATGGCACCTGTCTGCATTCGTGTCTGGGTGGGGACATCTCATCTTGTTTTACACTAGCCTCCGTGGGTTTGGGTTATCCTGTTTGACCTCTCATCTGCTCATTGCCTTGTCACCATGACCTCTGCTCATTTGATGTCAAATACTGCCAAGTCCACTATCGTGCCGCCGATATGTTCAAGAGAAATTGACCTCTGCAGAATTACAACCTCCCTCTGATACCTCACATAATTCTGATTCACCACAACATTCTTCCTCTGTCTCGTGTCAATGATGTGGGAAACACTATGGCCCACCTTTGATCAAGGTCACTTCCTGTCGACTTCAGCTCATTATCCAGGAAGCTGATCTAGAGACTCCCTTTCAGTGCCTTGGAGCCTGCATACCTCAATGGCAGGTTCTTCGTGTTCGACAAGAGGTTTTCATCATTGGCCTCCGATCGAATGATTCTACGGGTGTTCGACGCCAACTCACTCATTTGCACGTCGTAGATTGTACCTATAGTACCTTGAGGGCCATTGTCATTATTGGTGGTACCTCTCGCGTCTGTTAACATTTTTCACTATTGGATGGTAATTAGACGATGTTCATGCATGTTCGACTCCAACTCATGTATTCGCGTGCTTGATCTTGTTCTCTGTTCGGGTTGAGATGGAGTGCAAGACCCTGGATTTTGTTTGTTGGAATCCAGGCTGCGATTTGTGGCTTATTATGATCATTACATGACTCATTCACTGGATGGCTGTGACCATGCCTGAGTCTATTTATCGATCCTCACTGGATGGCTGTGCCCATACCTTGGATCTAGATTATTGTGTACTTTGTTATGGATGGCTGCGCCCATGCCACATATATCATGTACTTGAGATATCAGTTGTACTTCTTTACGCAGATTCTCCGGCGGTAGTGTTTTCAGTTACACATGTTCTTGTAAAGCATTTCACCCCTCTCTCTCCCTCGGGCCTCATGCTTTAGGGGGCATCTGTTACACAACAATTTGTCATCGTTTGCCACCGTCCCTGTTACCCCTCACCCGTACACTGGAGGACTCATTCCGGGACCTGTGAAAAGTGACATGACCTGAAACCACTTGCATCATATTCCTCTAAGTATGAGCTTCATATGCCCTGAAGACATCTCCTACAGAATATCCATGAAAATAGCTCTTTTTGCATTAGCGCGGGTCCACAGTGTATTGCCCGCGCCAATGAGGGAAATCCTCTAAATAGGGCGCGCCATTGGCGCTCTGTCTCAGAGTCGCACTCGCGCCAACCGAATTGAGTAAAGTTTCTAACCAACAAGCTTCCGAAGGTTCTCTTCAACCCATTCACCAACTGAATCTATGTTGAGCTAGGATGGTTTGGCTTCGAATCTCCATAGAAGGGAAGTGGTTTGCCACCTTTCATGGAAGTTTCCAAGTGATAAAGCCAATCCCATGAATAATGTGGTTGATCCTATCTCTTTCCTCTCTATCTATAAAAGCTTGCCTCTATGCCTTGAGCAAGCTAGTCAGTAGTTCCAGGAGTTCAAGAGTTTGAAGTTGCAAGAGCCTTCTTTGCACCCATAAGGCCAAATCTAAGTAAGGAGATTCTTGTCACCCAAAGAGAGAGAGGCTTGTTCCTCATCCCAACAAGCTTTGCAAGACTTGTGTAGCTGACTACCCAGCCAAAGGAGGATTTGACGTCAGAACAATGGTTGTATTCTTCTTTGTTATTTTTTAGTAATAGATGACTATCATTATGGTTCCACTCTCATTGTCTTATGTTTGATGTTGAGTTATATCTTTTCTGACTGATATATAATTGCATCTACTAGATTTTATGCTTGTATTCGTGTTGTTTTTTGCATGTGCAGGTGTCCAATCACGAAGATCGTGGGGATCGTGACCGGCCGAGGCAAAGGAACGAGAGCGACGTCTCTTCTACGAACATTAACGTTGGAATCCAAGTAGGTTATCACCATCCACTTTTTATTTGCAATTAGGAACTTGCATGATAGCATTGTTTGATTGTTGCTAGACCCGGTCTGGGCTAGTAGGGATCGCCTCTGTCCGCAGAGGGGATTTACCTCCACAACAATCCCATAACTGTGAGGGAAGAATTAGATTCAGAGGATGGCAGACTCTAGAAAGAGGCCATGGTTGATGAAATGCGATCTTTGCACAAAAATGGGGCTTGGGATCTGGTGGAGTTGCCAGTTGGAAGGAAATCCATGGCAACAAATGGGTGTTTAAAAAGAAGATGAATGCAAAAGGCAAGATGGAGAAATAGAAAGCTCGGTTGGTAGCAAAAGGTTATTCCCAGGTGTCGGGAATTGATTTAGGTGATATTTTTTCTCCTATTGCCAAGGTAGCTTCTATTAGATTACTTTTATTTGTTGCTGCTACTTTTGGTTTTGACGTAGAACAGATGGATGTGAAGACAAAATTTCCGCATGAGGATCTAGAAGAAGAGATCTACATGAAGCAACCTGAAGGCTTTGTGGTGAAGGGTAAGAAATAACTGGTATGCAAGTTAAAAAAGTCTTTGTATGGATTAAAACAATCACCAAGGATGTGGTATCAGAAATTTGATACATTTATACGGGGACTTGGCTTCACCAGAAGCAAAGCAGATCACTGTGTGTATTTTAAATTAATTGGTGTATTTATTTGGTCTTGTATGTGGATGATATGTTGCTGGTTGGAAATGACAAAGAAATTATCCAGGATTTGAAAACCCAATTGTCCTCCAAATTCGACGTGAAAGATCTTGGTGTTGCAAACTATATTTTGGGCATGGAAATTAAATGAGATCGGGCAAAGAGGAAGCTCTGGTTAAACCAGACATAGTATGTTGAGATAATACTACAGAGGTTTGATATGCAAGATAGTAAACCGGTGAAGGTTCCTATTCCTATAGGTGTAAAGTTATCTGCTGAACAGTGTCCCAAGACACAAGAAGAGGAAGAGGACATGTCCCGTGTTCCATATGCAAGTGCAGTCGGTAACTTGATGTATGCAATGGTCTGTATTGAACCAAACATTGCACATGTAGTGGGAGTATTGAGTAGGTTTATGTCAAAACCAGGGAAGGAGAATTGGACAATTGTGAAGCGGGTTTTCAGGTATTTGCGTGGCACTAGTGATTATGGTCTGTGCTACCAAGGAAGACTAGGATTGGACAAAGTTTTGGACATCCATGGCTTTGTTGATGCAGACTGGGCAAGAGATCTGGATCAAAGAAGGTATACAAGTGGGTACGTGTTTAACCTATTTGGAGGTGTAGTCAGTTGGATGAGTAAGAGACAGTCTATAGTGGCACTTTCAACTATAGAGGCAGAATACATGGCAGCCACTCATGCAAGCAAGGAAGTAGTTTGGTTGCAGAGATTGTGTTCAAGTATGGGGTTAGTACAACAAGCAATAAGGATGGACTGTGATAGACAAAGTGCAATTTTCTTGGCAAATAACCTTGCTTATCATTCAAAGACAAAGCACATTGATGTCCAGTATCACTTTGTGAGGGATATGGTTGAGGACAAAAATGTGTTGCTGGTAAAGGTGGACACTTTGAAGAATACTGCAGAGTTATTAACAAAGTCTGTGAGCACTGAGAAGTTCTCTTGGTGTAGAGAAATAATGGACGTTGCAGGGTTGGGTCAATGACTAAGTTGTTATGTGGCCCCCTGTGGAAAGAAAACAACAAGTGGGAGAATGTTGGGTGTGTGTTATATTATTTCCACGACTACCCCACGCATGGGGGGGTCACAGGGGGGCAGCTGCCCCACCCTGTCGGAGGGTATGCAGGGGGGCGGTAGCCTCCCTGCACGGGCTCCATGGCAACACCCCGAGATTTTTTTTTGGACCCTGTATTAGGTGGGTGGACCTACCTATGGTTTTGTGCATGGATTTCACACATTGTCTTCGACATGATGGTTTTTTGTCCATGGTATTTTGTAGATCCGGTCAAGGGAACTATGGTTATGTTCTAATCCAGGGTTAATGGATTGGGGTTTATGGATGCTTTAGCCTGTATATATATGTATTGTAACATTTAAAGGAATATAATGAAAAATCAATCTGGTAGTCCTGGTTTTGGGATCAAAGGGAAAATATCTATGTATATCTGTTTTATTTTTTATGCTCTCACCATTGTTTATTTTTTGCTTTTTAAAATTTTTATGCTGGTAATTTTTGTACGGGGTTAAAAACTACACTTGAAGCGTAATAACATTAGGGCAGTAATTGAGAAACAAAGTTTTTAGTGCTAGTTTTTTGTTGGTGCTAGAAAAACTACGACAATTAAAGGACAACACAATCATTTTGAGACCCTGGCTGGGGCCTGCGCTGCTCTAAGCGCCCCTTGTAATGATAATTGTTTCCCATCAACAATGTCAATTTTAATTCTTTGTTGAGCCTTTGATAGGTTAGAATTTCCTCCTCGAGTCTTTTGGTGCAAAGAGGGACCCTGTAAGTCTCCCAACCCACCGACAAATCCTAGTGGGATATCCTTCTTTTTCTGGGGACGAAGGTTATAGTAGGATTTCTCAACAGTGTCCATAAGGGAGGAAAATTTCACAAGGCCTTCAGACAGGGGAGGGTCCAGATTAATAGCCAGAATAGATGTTATAATACTATCCAGGGTAGCAGACACAGATCCAATAGGAAAATCAACCAAAGGGTCAGGCCTGGAAGGACCAGGCCTCAGGAGCGAATTGAGCAATGATTGAAAGGATTAATTTATTGAGGAAAGGGGAAGAGAGACAATACCCGTCAGGAGAGGTGTAGGGTTGATTGTTCCCATCTCCTCTCGATCTTCCCAAATTATCTCCTAAGTCTGGTCTTGCTCCTGCTCAATCACAGTCTCCATCTGCATACTCTGGTCTTCTTGAGTTTCCATTGACACTTGTTCACCCTCTTGATGATTCCCCAAGTCCTCTTCTTATGCCATTTCCTCCTCTTTAGGCCGACCCTGATCCATAAACCCTGGGTCTCCTTTGTGCCTTCTTCTCCTTTTGAACCCCAGAGGATAGTTCAGTGCTAAATGTCCATATTTGTGGCACCTATGACAACAGAAGGGAAGCTTCTCATAATCAATGATCTGTGAGTAGGAGTATTCTTGAAGTTGTAGGTGGATTTACTCTGCCAAACCCTCCATTGGATCCAAACTTACCAAAATATGAGCCAGGCTCCTATCCCTTGTTTCCAAGAAAGATGTGTCTACATCCAAAAAGGATCCCAATGTATTCCTTATCGCTCTAAAGACATCCTCTGTCCAAAGGTGTGGAGGGAGGCCCGAAAGACGAACCCATACTGGAATCTTTGCTACCTTTTCTCTCTGAGAATTGTAGAGAGGATTCCACCTTTTAAACAAGATTGGCACTCTCCCAAAGCACCAATTTCACCTCATTACCCATTCTAATGTCTCTCCTTTGCTAAATTTAATCATAAACCAACCCCTAGCCAATGTGGTCACTTTGACCTATTGATCCAGATCCTCCCTCCATGCTTTAGATATCCTGTCTGAGATGTAGTTTGTTGAGTATTTTTTCCCTTTCGCTCTTCCTACTAGTGTTACTTCTAAGGCTTCCATGACGCTACTAATCTGGATGTCAACTCCCAAGACCGAATTCGGGCATACCACCTTCCTCTTTATTAACTTACCTTTCTTCATCTTTATCTTTGTGTTCCGATCCCTCCTTGCTTCCCTTGAAAATGACTGCCCCTCCCTCTCATCGATCCCTTCCTCAAAGAGCAACCCTGACTGCGTTTCCGCTACTTGTTTCCAACTAGTAATAGCCCTGAAGGCTAAGAGCTACCTCGCCTCTCCTAGGCCTGAATAATGGGTATGCTCCCCCACGTCCTAGAAAACTAAACCCTAGATCCCTTCTTCTTCATGTAATAGTGATCTAGGTAAGGGACTACCCACCCTATTTTGCTCCCTGAATTCAACTGAATCTTCTGCTATCTCTTCATGGTGTACCCAGAAACCCTAGAGCGAGACCTCTCATGTCATCTATTTTGGTTTGAAATTCTCATAGATGTTAAATGCCTCACTAGACTTCTGACTCAAAGGGATCTTGCATGCAATGGTTATGTTTAATATTCCCCCCCTACCAGCTTTAGATTGTCCCAAATCCAAGTCCAGACACGATTTTAAACCCTAATTTCCCCTAATACCACTACTAATGAAAATGTCCTCCAAACCACCAGAGAACAGACCAAATACAAGGAAATAACTAAGGTTTTTTGTACTTACCTGGTTCTCCACCGACTCTTCTCATCGAGACCCACTGAAAATTTCGCTATCCCTTGACTCTCTTGGAATACCTTATCAGGTCCCCAACCCCTCACCTTTGAAGCACAGGGAAAACCCGCTTCCAGAAACCCTTAACCACTTATCAGGCTCTAGTCATTCACTGTGCCTCTCGAATTCTCAGCTGGAGATCTACCTAGACGAATCACCTTTGCTAGGTTTTGCTGAGTAAGCTACAAACCCCGAATCGAAAGAATATCCCCCGATTCAGGCTCCAGGTCGACACAGTACTGGGAGTTGACCATTCTTATTGTCTCTGTCTGAAGGATGAAAAACCACCATAAAACTCTTGTTGTTAACCACCTTAGTTGGGTGTGTGCAAGAGAGGGATATCACAAGTAAAACAAGCATCAAATTTTGTAAACCATTCCTTTGAAATTGCGCATCCCTTTTCCTCCATTTCCATGTAGCTCCATTCCCTAGGTTGCTTCCTTTGTTTCCAGGTATGACCCATGAACTGGCTGGTCTCTGCCACCTAAAACTACGCGTACGACTAGTTAGGATATTCGGACACATAGGAAATAGTTAAGTATAACTTGGTCTAGTATAGAGTTAGGTAAAGTGTGTTTCTTTACTATGTAATTTTGTAACTTACAATCCGACATGGTCATGAAGTGATCCGATGGTTCATTCTCTCCTCGATATTACTGACACTTGATCCATGGATTAACACCCACTTGGTTCATGATCTCTATTTAAAGAGCATGGAGGGTCATTTGTAAGGTGACCGTTCATGAGAGAAGCTTATGTAAATTTTCATTATTTTATTAATAAATTGCCTGAAGTGGCCACGTTGGCTAAGGCCGTGGAGGGTTTTAACAACGTCAAGAATATTGGTGTATTGATCTATGATCTGTTTGTCAGTGGTGTCCTCTGGTGTTCTATCTGAGGAACTTACCCTGTAAATTCCTACATGGTATTACAACTATTTGAGGGCTGCATCCGTTGGTGATCCAAATTCGAAGCCGATACAAATGCATCTGACTGTCATGTCCTATATCTACCATTTCTAACCGCTTTCGGGCTGAGAGGACTACTCTATTGTGTTAGGAGCATCTGTTCCAGTGAGGAACCCCTTTCATTTCACGCAAAAAGATTTCCGGTAGCCCTAGCTACGTCATTTTTAAGATGTGGAGGTATACAATCTTTATTTGCAGTTTTAGTTATTCATCTCTCTATTTATTTCGGTTTATTCAGCTCTCTGTTTTTTTTATAACCGGATCTATACCTTTCATTTCTGTGTATTCTCTTTTCCCTATGACTCTATGCGATCTGGGAAAATCAGAAACAGAAAGGAAGGATTTTTCTCATGTGTATGCTTTTTTCCGCCACGCCATAGTGTGATCTCAGAAAATCAGAAACATTGAGGAAAATATTTAGGTTCTGGCGAAAGCTAACTTCAAGCCATAAGTGTTATAGCACCATTTACCACTCTTGGTAGATTTGATGCTCTTATTATGGCCTAGGGCAACCCTTCCTTGCAGACTTGATCCAAAATCTAAAAACAATGTTTTATTCCCTATATGCTACTTTTCCTCGTGATAAAAGTGTGTACACACGGGTCAACATATATACAACCCACGTACATATGTTAAAACACTTAAAAAAAATAAATTTCCTTAATTTCGGGCAGATTTCACGGGTTTTACCTGTTACTCACCTCCTATTGCCCGTGGCTCAACTGTTTCCTAACTAAAAAAACTAATTTGGAGAAGTATAAATAAACCTCCATGGGAAGGCCTTAAGGGAGAAGAGATGAGATATTGATACTATAGTGAGATTATCCTTGATCAAGTCTGAAGAATCCATGTGCCTCCTGCACTTGCCAAAGCTTCAGGAAACCCTTGTTTCCTTGATTATAGATATCCCCCATCTTGCTTGAGATATCCTTGTATTGGTGATGGAGGAAGATTTCTGAAGGCCAGGAAAGGACAAATCCGGAGGACGGTTCCACTTGGAGTTGGAGAAGCACTCAGGTCGTATTTCTCCACTTTAGTGTAGCTTACTTAAATAAAAGGAATGCTGTTCTATTTCCAATATTAAATGTGTTTATGCAACAAAATGATGTATAATTAGTCATTCATTTATATGATTTTAAATTAATATCATGAACATGCTTTATGTTTCTAATGTCGTGTATGTTCCATTTGAATAATTTTTAGGTTTCAAGAATAGCAGGAGAAGCTGAGGGTTTGCACCCTGCGGGATCTACCCAAATGAAGGACATCCGGGTAAGGACACTCCTACACGATTTAGTAGAATAAGAATTTTGGTTGATTTCCTGAGCATTTCTTGTTGTGGTTTGCCCTCTTCTTTGTTGGGGTTCTCAACCCAAAGCCCTAGGGTGGTTTCACCCGCAACATAATTGGCGACTCCGCTGGGGATAACAATCTTGTTATTCCTAGTTTGGGTTGTTTATTCTCAATCAGGGTTCAGTTTCTTGATTGCTTGCTTTTACAGTATTGTTTGGTCCATTAGTGTCCCAGGCATCAAGTCTGATCTTCTTGATCAGACCTTGATTTTTGTTTTTCCTAATAAAGCTTTGTATACACTATTTTCTTTGATTACAGTAGCGTATACACGCAGGTTTCTTTAAAGAAGACTCGCGTATACACGAGTTTCCTGTATTAGAAACGCGTGTGCATGCTTCTGTGTCTTTACACAGTCGCGTATGCAATTTTTTGGATTGTTTTTTCAAATATTTCTGCCCAGTTAGGTCTTCTGCCTGGTGGTTTATGCTGTTGTATGGTCATCTGCTGTCTGGAGAATTCATTTTTCCTGCAAGCTTTCTTTTTCAAAATCTCCTTCTCACTGAAAAGATTTGGCCTAGGATTGCTTCTTAAGCAAGTTTGTAGTTTGTCTCCTGGGTTCAAGGCTTCGTTCTGAAGTTCTTGGTTGTTCTGGATTTTCAGAACAGGAAATTGTTTTCAGCTCGAATTTCAAGTCTCCTTGCTTTGCTTTCCCTTGTTTGTTGGCCTTGTTGCTTTTCTTGCTTTTTTGAGTCTTTTTGACAAGTTTGAAAGTATTTATTTCTTGGAATTTTTGTCAGTTTGTCGAAATATTTTGCTACTATTTGGATTAGTTTATGCAAGTTTGTAGTCTTTCTTGTTCAAGTTTCATTCATTTTAAAATTTATAGCTGACGAGATTAAAAGACTCCTAGTGCTTATTTATTCATCTTTAGAGTTTTAGTAGTACTTTTGTGACCTCAAAAAGTTGTTTTTGTTCCCTTAAAAGAAAAATTACAAAAAAAATGTTTTTGTTTTCTTTTTCCAAGCTTTTGGTTTACAATTTCTTTTGTTTCATCGTTGAGAAGCGAATTGTGATATTTTTTCACTTTGTTTTGCTTGATTTTGAGGGAAATTTGTTATTAATTTTTTTCCCTCTTTATTGTCAAGTTGGCTTATTGATATTATAAGGCAGCACTTTTACTTCTTGTATGAGCATCCATGCACTGCCATTATAGTTTGCATAGCAAACATTTTAGTCTTCTTGTTAGCTTTTGTGTGTGTGGAGTGTGTTTTCTCAAAAAAGAAAATTTTTCTTGTACAGGTTTATTCGTAGAACTCTATAGAAATCCATTTTCATTGAAGAAAATAACTGCATTTGCATGTAGCTAAATTTCTATTGGTTTCTGTTGCGTCAAAGCATCATTAGTTTCACTCTCATTTTTACCCATGACTTAAAGAACAACCTTATAAAATAAAGTGATTAATAAACTGAACTAGAACTTTTATTGTTGTCATTAATCAACACCAACAAGTTTAGGTTCATTAGGGCCTTGGATTAGGCGAGAGGAGAGTTAACTCTCCAAGGCCACTAAAATCACAAAACTTAGAAGTTGAATAAAGAGCGAAACCCAATATCGTTAGAAAGACCGGGAAAGCTCCATGACTAGGAGTTAAGCACGAGGGAGAGTGAAGACAAGGAAGAGAGATACCCCCCTGCTACTTGTTGGATCCCACCTCACGACTATTCCGCCCAGCTTTTGATATGAGTTGGTATCCATAGTTGCCTTTCCTAGGGATCACATAGGTAGCTGCAGAGGGGAATCCCATGGCACCTGAGGCTGATGTTGCATCACATTCATCAATGCTTCTGGAGGGTACCCTTGCGAAGCTTGGGTGCTTGCACCGGAAAAGGCTGTTGTCCGGAGGTCAACGTAACTGCTTATGATACCTTTGCTGGTAGGCCTGGGTCGTCATTATCCCAGACTATCTTTGACTTCACTTTCTTGTATTTTGGTGTCCAGTCCTCATCACCTGGAGCGGAAATACTTGGAAGTTGCTTGATTGGTGGCATCTTTAGGGACTTTATAGTCAAGTGCTCTTTGCTCTTTGTATCTAGTTGGATTTAGGTATATTTTTCTTTTCAATTTTGGAATTTAGATTCTGAGTGACCGACCTACCACTCTGTCGATCTTGAAAGGATTTTGATCTTTCTTTTGAAAGTTGTGGAGTTGCCTTCTCAAGGGAAAAGGTTTTGATTGTGCATCTATCTTCCTTGGAAAGTCATTTGTACATTCATGTAAGAGAAGGATCTGTGAATAAGTTAGATATGGCCCATATTCCTGTGGAAACAAACCAATGTACCCTTCCAAAAGGGGATCCTTGTGCTTTTCCTTTCTTTGAAAACGTTGGTACCCCCTTGATGGCCACTTTGAATATTCCTGGATTGAATGTTGGACTACCAGTTTCGCTGTGGTCCACTCCAAATATTCCTGATGTTCTTGAAGCTTCTCAGATGAATGCTTTATTTCAAGGGCATCAAATGGGTGTTAATTGTTCATCTTCTTTAAAAGAGAAATCTACTATTCCTCTTTCTCCCCCCTCTTGTAATAAGAGATCTAAAAAGAGGAGAAAGAAGAAGATGAAGAAGAAGAATAGTTTTATCCATTCATCATCAACCTTTGTTAGTCATGTTGGAGATGAGCCTTCAGCCACTGTAAGTCATGTTGGGGGCACAAGTCTAGTCACCGCAAGTCATAGTAGCAGTTCATCCTCAACCTTTGCTAGTCATGTTGGAGATGAGCCTTGAACTGCTGCAAGTCATGTTGGGGGCATAAGTCTAGTCACTGCAAGTCATACTAGTAGTTCATCCTCAACCTCTGCTAGTCATGTTGGAGATGAGCCTTCAGCCGTTGCAAGTCATGCTTGGAGTATAAGTCTAGTCACTGCAAGTCATACTAGCATCTGCTAATCATGTTGAAAATGAGATTTCAGCTGTTGCAAGTCACGCTGGGGGCACAAGTCCTATCTCCCTTGGGAAAGAGTCACTAACCTTTGCAAGTCATGTTAGAGACTTTCCACTAACCACTGCTAGTCATGTTGGTAGAATGGATGTTGATCAGAAACCTAAGCGTAGAAGTCTTAAACCTAAGTTCCCTTGTAAGATATGCAAGGGAGACCATCTTACTCATTTATGCCCTGGTATTCCAGAGGTACAAAGGATATGGTCTGAGTATGAAATTTCTTGTACTCCTCATTCTAATATGGTTTCTCAACAGTCTCATCAACCATTGGTTTATAACATGGTTGAGCCAGTGCAATCTCTGGCTGATTACACTTCTCTTTTGGGGGGTGAAGTGCCTAACAACAGAGTCTGTTTGATTTCTAGTACAAAATCTTCTGGTATAGGGGGAATTCCGATTGCTTCGAATGTTCCCCCTCCAAGTTCGAGGAGTGTCTCCTTTGATTGGGATAGTCTTGTCAAGCCGTGTCTTCCTTCTATTGCACCTTTCCAAATAAAGGTCAGAGTTAATTCCACAAACATCTATCGATGCATGGTGGATGAAGGATCCTCTGCAAGTATTTTATCCTCTTTAACTTGGAAAGCTTTGGGTTCTCCAAAGCTGTTGAAAACTGATAGTCAGTTGTTAGTTTATGATAGAAGACCTAGTGAATCTATGGGTGTTCTTCCTCAATTGCCTATTACTTTAGGTGGGAAGACTATTTCCATCGATATGATGGTGTTTCATCGCCCTTTAGATTTTAATATGCTACTTGGGCGTGATTATGTCTATGCTATGCATGCTATGGTGTCTTCACTCTTTCGAGTGATGTGTTTTCCTCATATCGGAAATATTGTCACTATTTATCAACTTGCATCTGATAATCACCACCCTAGTTCGAATTTACTGCAGAATACCCCTTGGTTTTTTCCAGGTGTTCAAGTAGACTCTACCCTACCACGAGTGAATTATGTGGTGTTGAATCCTCAATGTTCAATTGCTTCTAAGAAGGATCCTTTCAACTATTATTTTCCTTCTTGGGACTTGTTTCTGGCAGTTGACCGAGTGATTCCTCCTATGGGGACATGGCACCCCTTAATTCCCTCTTTTGATCCTTGTAGTTCTCATGATTTCTTCGAGTTTGATTTGCCTTCACAGGAGGAAATTTTTGAAGCCATAAGCTTTGACTACCAAAGGAGTCCTTGGCCTGAGCCCTGCAAGGGGTTTATCTCGAAGAACTATTATACGTAAGCCGCAAGGCTGCATGGTTCCTTGTACCATATTGTACATATAAGGTACGCATTTTCAAGTTTTCTATTCTATAACACAAAATTTTATCCGAAGTTTACATATGGGATGTATTAACTTCTTGTTTGATGTTCCTATTTATGTCTACAGAACTTGGAAGAATTCTCCTTTGGAAATTTTTATGGTTGATCCGTTTTGACAGGTATTGGTTCTGAAACTGGCATACAAGTTAGGTTTTCCACCTGCATTATGCATTTATCAATTTCCTTTCCCATTTTTGCCTTAGGATCGACCCCACCAAGTTATGACGTAGAAACTTCCCATTGCTTAGAAGTGTCATGACTTGTTTGGTAGAGCCTACCTTATAATGGGTGCCCTAGATAGTACCTTATTGTCATTTGGCACCCATGCTGATTTTTTGTTCTTAGGCTCGGGAGTCCTCCTTAGTCTCGCCATGACTTATGAGTTGAAGACTCATTCTCGTTATTCTGCACTATTTTCTGGCCTTATACCCTAGAGGCTCCTTGGTGTTAAGTTGTACTGCTGCATTGCATATTGACTATTTACACCTTTTGGCCTTGAGCCGACTTCACTTGGAATCATGTTTAAGCCACTTACCGACCATGTATTATGCAAAATAAACCTTGCAATCACTTAGCCTCTGCAACTTGACACACCCTTATACTCGTGGAAAGAACATCCCTTTGAGTGTCCTTGACCAGTTTCACCACCTTGCATTGAGCATAGGAATGTTCCCCTCCTAGGAACTAGAGCATCTGCTTTTTCGACACTCGTTCTTTCCACTATACTATAGCATTATTTTATTCTTTTTCAAGCTTCATATAAAAGAAAAAGACAAAAAAATATATATATTCCAAAAAAGAGCGGGAACAGGACATTATTTCCATATTTTGATGGCAATTAGAGTCAATCGTGTCGCCCTTGAACAAAGCACTCAAAAGAAAGTCTTTCCTCCATTGGGGTGGGCTTTAGTTTGACTTAGGAGAGCCTTAACCTTGTTATTGAGTCAGTCCTCCTCTGATTGGTTACCTCTTCCAATCATATGGAGAGTTTTCTTATGCCTCCTGCATGACAAACTTATACAAAGTTATCATATGATGCCCTGTAGTCATAGTTGAGTCATGATTTTGTTCAAGCGAATTAAACCTGAGTCAACCTCTCTCCAGTGTCCCTTAACCTATTTTTCAGTCGGCCATCCCTGGTTGTCAACGTGATGTTCGTTATCACATCAGTTTTATTGTCCTTTGTTCGTGCTTGTTTGAGAAGGTCTCCATTGACTTCTTGCTAGCGGGTCTTGTCCTTGTCAACTACGGAAAATTGCTTTGAGGGCAGATCTAGAGCCACACCCTGGCCCTATTTTCATTATTAATAGGTCACCTTGTGCTCAGAATTGATCAGTATCATGGGTCTTTGACTGGGTGGTTTCCCTTGTGTTCAACATCAGCTTTCATTGTCACACATTGGGATTTGTGCAATGCCTTGGTTTCCATTTGACCCTATTGGTGGATTCCTCGCCTCCGTGTCAGCTTTCATTATTAGTTGGTTCAGAGGGTTTCTATCGTGCATTAGCCACATCTTGTGTATGCCAGAAACGTGCTTCGGTTGAGTTACTACATCTTTGTTCGTATGATTCCTTCCACATTATTTTCCTACAGGTTATACTCACTCTATATTGATGAAGGATGCCTTAATGGCTTCCTTCTAGCGGATCTTTTCCCATCGATTTCAGCTCATTGCTCTGGGAAAGGGATCTAGAGTCCATTTGGCAGTACCTTATGGTTTTCAGTCATCAGTGGCAGATTCCTTCGCTATCGATAGTGGGAAAACATCATTGTCTCCTGATTGATAGATTCTTTCAAGTGTTCGACTACAACTCATTTATTCACACTTGTTAGATTGTACTGGGTACCTTGACTCTCATCATCATTATTGGTGAGTAGTCTCGCGTTTGTTAATGGTATACATCAATGATTGGTAATCAAACGATTTCTCACATGGTTGACTTCAGATCATTCATTCCCATTGTGTAGAAATGTACCACGGTGGTCGGTGAAGACCTCGGGTTTGCATCAGCATGTCCTAGTTCACTTGTCAGTTGCTCCTGTTTCTGCTAGTTGACACCATCCACATTATATGTTGCAGTTCCTTACAACGACATCTTATATGCTGGCACCCGAGTTGCAATGTAGTACCATTTATTCCATCATGTTCACTTGGTACTATTTGGATCAGTTTCTTGGCTTCAGTGATCAGCTTCATACTTCAGCATCATTAATCAGCAGTTTATATGTGATATTCAGACATGTGCTTTCTTGATTATGATTAGATGATCCATTATGTAATTTTAGTTCTTTTATACTTGTATGCATATTGGATCCAATTTTGTACTTGACATGCGGACATGCTTTACTATTTCTGAGCATGGGTATGCCAGTCTCAGACATCAGTTTGCTTCTGATATCTTTCGATGGCTTGGCAGGTTGAATTCTGGTGAACTCCTCCTCGGTCTTGGCATGATTCCTTCCATACACTTAATACATTTTGGCCATCATGTACCCCTTCTAACCTCATATATTAGGGGGCATCTGTTATAGCACCATTTACCACTCTTGGTAGATCTGATGCTCTGATTATGGCCTACGACAACCCTTCCTTCTAGACTTGGTCCAAAATCTAAAAAACAGTGTTTTATTTCCTATACGCTACTTTTCCCTATGATAAAAGCGTGTACACGTGGGTCAACATATATCCAACCCGCGTACATATGTTAAAACACTTAAAAAAATTAAATTTCCTTAATTTCGGGTGGAGTTCACGGGTTTTACCTGTTACTCACCTCCTATTTCTCGTGGCCCAACTATTTCCCAACTGAAAAAACTAATTTGGAGAAGTATAAATAAACCTCCATGGGAAGGCATTAAGGGAGAAGAGATGAGATATTGATACTATAGTGAGATTATCCCTGATCGAGTCTGAAGAATCCCTGTGCCTCCTGCACTCCCCAAAGCTTCAAGAAACCCTTGTTTCCTTGATTATAGATATCCCCCATCTTGCTTGAGATATCCTTGTATTGGTGATGGAGGAATATTGCTAAAGGCTGGGAAAGGACAGATCCGGAGGACGGTTCCGCTTGGAGCCGGAGAAGGACTCAGGTCGTATTTCTCCACTTTACTTGTAGCTTACTTCAATAAAAGGAATGTTGTTCTATTTCCGATATTAAATGTGTTTATGCATCAAATTATGTTGTAATTCATTTATGAATCTTATATTGATGTATAATTAGTCATTCATTTATATGATTTTAAGTTAATATCATGAACATGCATTATGTTTCTACTGTCGTGTATGTTCCATTTGAATAATTTTTAGGTTTCAAGAACATCGGGAGAAGCCGAGGGTTTGCACTTTGCGGGATCTACCCAAACAAAGGACATCCGAGTAAGGACACTCCTACATGATTTAGTAGAATACTCATTTTTTTTGATTGCCAGAGCATTTATTGTTGTGGTTTGCCCTCTTCTCTATTGGGGTTCTCAACCCAAAGCCCTAGGGTGGTTTCACCCGCAACAATAAGGTTTGGTTTTTTTTTTGTATGTCTCTTTTTTTTGTTGAGTTACTCTTTCATAAAACACATGTAGCTTATGTTTTAAAGTTACTTTATGTAAAAGTGTTCTCACCCATTATAAAACGCGAGTCACTTATAATTCTAAAGTCTCTTTATCTTTTATTTAAGTTACAATTTAGTGGGTAGCTCATAAAGTTCCATTGTAAAAGTGACTTTCACTTATTTATAAAAGTGGGTCACATATTTTTTTTTTTAAAGTGAGTTACTTGGAAGGGAGGAGGGGGGGATTTAAAAAAAAATAAAAATATAATATTATCATTCACTTCCGCACATTCACGCACTTCGTTAGCATCTTCAACAAATTTTCTTCAAAAATCCATAACTTCTTCATCCGAAAGTCGTTTTCAGAGCTGTTTTTTTAATCAGCCTAATTTTTCGAGATCTTTGCATTGGAACACTTAGTTTCAGCATATACAACTTCAGTTTCTGTTAAAATGGAAAGTCCATGCCATTATTCTTGACAGCACCAACTACTTCCAATGGTGGTCCTACATTGTGGATTTACTTAGAAGTAAAGGTCTTTACAAAATAGCCTCGGGCCAAGAAAATGAACCTAAAGATGAAGATAAGGCAACCAAATGGGAAAATAGGCAAGATCAAGCACGTGAGTTGATAGGGATGTCTATTTCTCCAGACCTTAGATTCCATATCACAGAACTTGATACCTCTAATGAAGTAATGAAACAACTCACTAAAGTTTTTGGAATTAAAAATGAAATTAGAGCCCATCAACTCAAAAATGAGTTTCTTACATTGGACCCCAATAATTTTTCTTCCATTAAAGATTTTTTGTCCAAGTTCAAGACCCTTAGACTTCTCTTGGAAGGTGTTAAGGTTAAGAAAGAAGATGGTAGCCTTATCTATTCCATTCTTATTAAATTGGGACCAACCTACTCTGTGTTTGTTTCCACCTTCCATTCTACTAGAGAAGCCTTTATTTCTCAAGGACATGACTACAAGTCCCCCTCTTTTGATGCCTTTTGTGATTCTTTAATAAGAGAACAAGAAAAACTCTTACATCTTGGTCTTCTTAATTTTGGAAACTCTTCTAAGAAAGCCTTAGCCGCCCAGAAAGAACCAAATTCAAAGAATCCTAAGAACCAGTATCCTAAAAAGAATGGTCCTAAAGTAAACAAGGGTCCCAAGCAATTTCAGTCTCAAAATGAAAAGTCATTTCAACAAAATGATAAGACAAATAAAAACAAAGGGAAGAAGACTGATAGACATTGCCACTTTTGTAATCAAGATGGCCACTTAGAATCCAAATGCTTTAAGGAGATGGAAGCCTTGGAAGCAGTAATGAAGAAGAAACACATCCATTTGGAGCACTCTTCAACTTCAACTTCATCTTCAGGAATACCAGTTTTTGCATGTGGTTGTCAAGCATCTCGGTCTGGTATGCAATAAATGTGTCTTCTTCTTCTCATTCTCATGAGTGGCTCATTGATTCTGGAGCTTCTTATCACATGGCCAAAAACAAAGCCATGTTTTCTTCTTTAAATGATTGTAACACCAAAAATATATATGTTGGTGATGATAGATCTATTAGTGTTGTAGGGACTGGAACTGTTCATCTAGACAATGGTCAATTTAATGATGTATTATGTGTTCCAACCTTATCCTACAACCATCTATCTGTATATCAGATAACTCATTCAAGTGAAGGTAGAACCGTTGAATTTTCACCTCGCGATGTTGTAATTAAGGAACTAAGAGATCCTAAATAGATTTTAGCTACTGGCATTGCTGATGATTCTACAAGGTTGTATAAGATTAACAACTTTGGGTCATCAACTCTTCCCTCGGTATTTTTTTCTCATAATGATGAAGTAAGAAAACTTTGGCATGAGCGATTTGGTCACTTAAACTATTGCTCCCTTCAAAATCTATGTAAAGAAAATATGGTGACAGGTCTTCCTATGGTATCTTGCAGAGATGGTGTTTGTTCCAGATGTGTACTCGGAAAACATCATCGAGATAGTTTTGAAAAACGTGCCTCTTGGCACGCCTCAGCCCATTTACAGCTTGTGCATAGTGGTTTATGTGGCCCACTTCCAATGTTTCATTCTCTGGCTACAAGTATTTCTTAACTTTGATTGATGATTTCTCGAGACGCATTTGGTATACTTCTTAAAACTCAAGAGTGAAGTATTTAACATGTTCTTGGCCTTTAAGGCCTTTGTTGAAAAACAATCTGGACATCAAATTCTTAAGCTAAGATCTGATAATGGTGGAGAATATGTTAACAACAAATTCATCAACTTTTTCATTGAGCATGGAATTCAAATGCAACATACTGTTCCATATACTCCACAACAAAATGGTGTAGCTAAAAGGAAGAATCACACCTTAAAGGAAATGGCTAATTGTATGCTTCAATCTAAAGGACTTAGTCTTAAATTTTGGGTAGAAGAAATTAATTGTGCAAATTAAATAGTAAATCACACTCCTACTAAGGTTTTAAAGAATATCACTCCAGAAGAATTATGAAGCTCAATTAAACTAGATGTAAGTCACTTTTGTGTTTCTGGAAGTGAGGCATGGGCCCATATTCTAGATCAGAAACATAAAGCTTTAGAACCTAAGAGTGAAAAATGTATTTTTGTTGGATATTCTGAAGATGTCAAAGGATATAGACTTATTCCACTTAAGTCCAAAAATGTTATCATTAGATGAGATGTAAAGTTTGCTGAAAATATATTGGCCTACGAGCTTAGTTTGGCGGAGGTGCCACCTCTCTCTATCCCTTCTACTTCTGAAAATATTTCTTCTTCAGATGATGACAGCGAGGATGACAATCCTCCCCCACCTTCTCAGGATCCTCCTTCAACTCCTCAGCTTCCAAAATGGGTCCGTGTTACTCGGGATGCAGTAGATGCTCTTGCAGGTGATCTTACAGATTAGCAACGTACACGTTCTTAGTTCGATAGAGCCTCTTCTTTACTGGCTCAAGCTTCAACAAATTGTGATCCTGACACCTTTGCAGAAGCTTCAAGCCATCCAGATTGGGACGTAGCTATGAATGAAGAATATTGTTCATTATTGGAAAATGATACATGGGATCGTGTTCCTCTTCCAAAGGGACAAAGACTTGTTAGATGCAAATGGGTTTACAGAACCAAGTTTGGACCACATGGAAAAGTTGATAAACATAAAGCTAGTCTTGTTGCTAAGGGTTTTTCACAAGTTGAAGGCACTAACTATACTGAAACCTTATCCCTTGTTGAAAAAATGAACTCTATCCCCCTTGTTCTTTCCCTTGCTGCCTCTTTCAAATGGGAAGTCCATCAGATGGATGTTAAATTCACCTTCTTGCATGGGGACTTGCATGAAGAAATATATATGGAACAACCTCTTGGATTTATACAAATAGACTCCAACCTTGTATGTTGGCTTAAGAAATCCCTTTATGGTCTCAAGCAAGCCCCTCAGGCTTGGTATGCCAAAATGGATAGCTTTCTTTTAGATATTGTCTTTTCTAGGTGTCATTCTGAAAATACTGTCTACACCAAGAAAGTGGGTAAGTCTCTTATCATTCTTGTTCTTTATGTTGATGATCTTATCCTTACTAGTAGTGATCCCAACCTTATAAACCATGTGAAGTCCAACCTTAAAAAGTAGTATGAAATGACAGACTTAGGACACTTGCATTATTTTCTTGGTCTTCAATTCTTGCAATCCAAGGAAGGTATTTCCCTTTCCCAGTCGAAGTATGTCTGCGATCTTCTCCATCAATTTCACATGGAAGACTGTAATGCAGCCCCTTCTCCCTGTCAGTCTGGAGACAAAATTTCAGTCACTTGTACCTCCCTTGAAGTTTATGCTACCTTATACCGTCAGCTTGTAGGAAAACTTTTGTATGTGAGCCATACTCATTCTGACCTTTCCTTTGTTGTTTCCGTATTGCTCGGTTTATGCAAAATCCACATGAAAGTCATTGGAAAGAAGCTAAAAGAATGCTTCGTTATGTTCAAGGTACAATTTAGTTTGGGATTCATTATAGTGCATAAGCATCTCCTCTATTGGTTGGTTTCATTGATTCCGATTGGGCTAGTGACCCTGATGATCATAAATATACTGCAGGTTATATCTTCACTCCTGGTTCTAGACCTATTACATGGGCTTGCAAGAAACAAAGTGCCATTTCTCTTTCTTTAGCAGAAGCAAAGTATCGTAGAGCTGTAGAAGCTAGTAAGGAAGCTCTATGGCTTCGTCAGATCCTATCAGAGTTTGGCTTTCAGGAGCAGCATCCGACTACACTTTGGTGTGATAATCAAAGTGCCATTCAACTATGCAAAGATCCAATCCAACATCAGTGCAACAAACACATTGAACTACACATGCACTTCATCAGAAGGCTCATTCATGACCATGTTCTTGAAGTACAATATTGTTCAACCGATGATCAAGTTGCAGACATCTTTACAAAGGCTCTCACAGAGGCAAAGTTTACTAAACTTCGATTTATGGTTGGAGTTCAGGAAGTTGTCACAAAGGGGGGATAGGCTCTAATGCTTCCTTCCTTCTCTTATTGTGCCATATTTGTACATCCTTCAATCCTATCCCAAGTTGTTCTTAAGGGGGGATGTTAGGATATTCCGACACATAGGAAATAGTTAAGTATAACTTGGTCTAGTATAGAGTTAGGTAGAGTGTATTTCTTTACTATGTACTTTTGTAAATTACAATCCGACAATCACGATATGTTCTAGACATGAAGTGATCTGACGATTCATTCTCTCCTCGATATTATCGACACTAGATCTGTGGCTTAACACCCGATTGGTCCATGATCTCTATTTAAATAGCATGGAGGGTCATTTTTAAGGTGACTGTTCATGAGTGAAGCTTATGTAAATTTTCATTCTTTTACTAATAAATTTCCTGAAGTGGGCACGTTGGCTCATGCCGTGCACTGTTTCCCTCTTTGAGGGTTTTAACCACGTTAAGAATACTGTTGTATCGATCTGTGATCTATTTGTGAGCGGTGTCCTCTGGTGTTCTATCTGAGGAACTTACCTTGTAAATCCCACACAACCTTCCCTGTAGGCCATATCTTTTCCCAATGTCGCCCTCCTAACCTGGACTATCATCCATCGAACCTCCTCGGAAAAAACCATAATGTTTGGCATCTACGAGGGTGGGAGGGGGTGAATAAGTAATTGTATCTTTTCAATTATTTAGCTCAACTTAATTTCCTTTTTCAAATATCTTCTTTTGCAGCTAATGAATTATATATATGTTTAGTTATTAATTGTTTCTTTTATAGTTACTAGATAGACACATTTGGATATGTACATAATTAGAATTAAAAAGTATTCACAGTGTGACATTCAATAAGAAACACATGGAGACACTATATATAAGTGGAAATCCAAAAAGGGAGAAAACCACGAATTTTTGGATAAAAGTGATGTGAAGGCAAGCTCTTAGTCCCCTATTACATCAAATTTTCTGTAGACTTCAACCTATAAGAGGATGCTACCTCAAGGAAGATCCATCTCCCAAATTTTTTATGCAGGCTACAACATATAAGAGGCTCCTACCTCAACACAATACAATATGTTAATTATCAAGTTACAACTTGAAAGAAGACTACAATCCCCCAATCATATTACAAAATAGATTTGGTAGTTCCCACATTCCCAAGGGTTGGGGGTGGAGGTCGTTTAATCTCCGTGAAGCCCTTAACAGGTGGGTGGATATAGGAAAATTCCTCAAGGTAACAGTGAAGAAATTATGAGGCATCCAAGCTTGTTTTGGGCTTTGTGATATCTTGACCAATTTTTGCTAGATTGCGGTAGCCTGAGTGTGGAAGTGGTTTAATCTCCGAGAAGCCCTGGTTGTTTATGTCTTAGCTTTGGGATTTGTGATCTCTTGAACAATTTTGGCGAGATCACGGTAGCCTGAGGGTGGAGGTGGTTTAATCTATGGGAAGCCTTGGTTTTTTATGTCTTGAGATCCCACTTTCATGCTTGGAATATGGCATGGGGGTGATTGATTGAAAGAAAGATTTGGTTCAACCCAATTGATGGTCGGGTGGTACGTGGAAGTCCTTGATTTGGTTAGCTTTTGCATCAGTTAATAAGAGATATTTTCATATGGTAATCTATGAGCACTTGTACTTGTTATTATGATGATTTGATGGTTGTTTTGTCATGGTTCATGTTCTCGTTATTTTTTTGTTATAAGCATGGATCTGTTATGTGCTCTAACTTTGGATTTGTTTAGGATTTTATAAGTATTTGATGGTTGATGAATGCATGGGTTAACAAGTGTTGTTGCAAATATTATGAGAGGGCATTAGACCTTCTTGGTGGTTCTTAGATATGGTTCAGACTAATATGATCATATATGCATTCATGAATTGTAGCTTACATGTTTGCCATATGTGTGGCGAAATGTCTGTTATGTATTATGTAGTCTAAGTAAACTTTTTGACTCCAGTTTGATTGAATGGATTTGTTATCATGTAATTTATGATTCCATAAAGTTTCATTGATTTTTGGGAAGTGGTATGGAGACTAGCCCTGAAAATGTGGCACTGATTTCGGGACCACATGCTCAGAACTGGAGAAATTGGGCTGTAACCGCATGGATGCAGTGTTGTGCATGTGGTTGGAGGCCTATAACTGCATGCATGCCTTGTTGTGGGTGCGATTGTGCACCCAAGGCAGTGAAAAAGCAATCCAGCTTAGGGTTTGGTCACATGGAGTCGTTGTTTAGCCTTTGAGTGACCTGTAGCCCCTGTCGGATGTTCTTAAGTAATCATTTTTTAGACCCCACTCTCTTAACTGTAACCTGGAGGCCAGGTCATGTCATAGTAACTCTTCGTCTCATGTTTACCCTATTAGGCCAATAAATAGTGGGTAAATGTGGGAGGGGTGGTTACAGATTGGTATTAGAGCATGGTTCAAATACTTGGTCTGGATGGGCTAGATGCATGTCGTTATGCATGCATTGCCATGGATATGGTTATCGTGCATGAGGTCTTTGTATGCAGTTAATGTTATCATGCATGATGTTGATATATTGATATGATTATGTATATATCTTTGTTGTGCTAATCTGGATTGATTTTTAAGATGAGATAACCTCCCTTGAACTTCATAAGGTATGGTTTGATTATGTTTTCTATTGGTTTAGCTGACATGGCATGTTTTTAGGAAGAAGATCAAGATGACTAGCATAATGGTAGACTATAGTTCACATGATTCTCCTAATAGATCAATTGAGAAAAATGGGGAAGAACACTCTCCCGACATAAAAAATACTTTCAGAAGTCTAAAGGTAGAAATAAGAAGTTATAGGACAGATAATGATAGGATCATTCAATCACAGGAAAGACTTAGCAGAGCCCAAGAAAATAAAGTCGAGGTTAATTAAGTTATTCTTCAGACCTTATCATATTTGTAGAGACAGGGACGCCAACAAGTCAGTTATGAGCAGGAGGAAAGGACTAATGGGGGATATGGCAGCAGGTCTTGATCAAGACACATGTTTGATAGGCATGACACAATAAGTGGTGGAAGATGGTTGGATACACTTGAAAAGAGAGGTTGTGGTTATGGATTATATTCTAGTTCTGGTTCAAATAGGTATCATGGTTATCATCGCTATCATCATTATAGGAGGAGTGAGAGGGGGTACTTTTCGAATGAGTTGAAGAAAGCCAAGCCTCCCACATTTGATAGAGAGCTAAAGAAACCAGAAGATGCATAAACATGGTTGATTTGAATGAAAAATTTCTTTAAGCTGCATGATTATACAAAAAACATGAAGGCTATAATAACTATTTTTAGTCTCAAAGGAAAAGTTAACGTCTGGTGGGAATATGTGATGTGTGTCAGAGGCATTAGGACAAAGGAGTTGAGCTGGCATGAGTTTAAAAGGCTCTTCCAAAAGAAGTATTTATCAGAGAGATACTATGATGGAAAGTATATGGAGTTTTATGAGTTGTAGATGGGATCCATGATAGATGAGGAGTACATGATGAGGTTTTTGGAATTGCTGAGTGTTGATGCCTCGAAAATCATTGCATCAACATCGGGGGATAACCACCCAGTCCGGACCTTAATACAGCTCCTTTTCCGTTTGGGATGGTGGCTCCGACTGGATATAATGGGACCAGTTTCCCAGTAATGAATAAAAGGGGATGGATGAGTGGTTTTCTAATAAATGATAATGAATGGATGACTTAATCTAAAAGCGAAAATACAAATGACTATTCTATCCTGGGAAGCTTCTATTCTTAAGTGCAACGTTTGATGATCTCTGTTCATCAATAGGCATATAGATGACTCTATTCAATAAACATAGACATTCGTTCATATAATAATTACTTTGTTCAAATAGTTGAACAAAGTAATTAATAAAACATTGTTACACTTATCTTTTTATATTACTGATACATGTATGATTAGAAGAAAAGCATGCTGTAAACATCCAATAGTGGAAAGTATAAAAAATGTTGTTAAAACACATGCATATATTCAATAATAGCAAGAGTGATCAAATAACAATTCACATAAAAAGAATGAATTCAGACATAAATAGTAGTACCATATGTCTAGTCAATTTAACGTCTTAAATTGCTCTACATAAATTATCAATCCGGGTATCGTAAACTGATGAAGTGTGGTGCACCATATGTGCTTAGTTAACCTTTTTCTTACTTCGTTGTTTTATAGATTTTATTTTGTTTTGGGGTTTTGTTTTTGTTGGTTTCCTAAAGTGTCTAATGCAAATGGAAATCCTATCCTAAGGTCTTAAGAATACTTTTAAAGGACAAGTATGGATAGAGATTTCAAGACAAGGCCTAAGGCCTAAGTCCCTAATGGTAACTTCCAAAACTTTAGCACTTCAAAAGATCTCAAAACATGTTATTGGTGGAATTAGTACTTGAACAAAGGTGTAAATATGTAGCTACTTCAATCAAAATGGAATGCAACAACCAATCAATGAGCTAGTGACTATGAAACCCAGTATTTTTGCTGCTGTATGAAAAAGAAAGTAAAAACTGAACTTAAAGCAACTCAAAGACTGAAAGCAAAGCAACTAATTCATCACACTACTTCAACTCTTCTGATCCTTTACCCTTCAGCTCAATCTACCTTATGGGAAGCAATCATGAACAAGTTAAGCAATATGAAATCTAAATTGCAAGAAATTAAATTGCATAAAGGAAACTAATCACACTACTTCAACTCTTTTGATCCTTTACCCTTCAGCTCAATCTACATTATGGGAAGCAATCATGAACAAGTTAAGCAATATGATATCTAAATTGCAAGAAATTAAATTGCATAAAAGAAACTAATCACACTACTTCAACTCTTCTGATCCTTTACCCTTCAGCTCAATCTACCTTATGGGAAGCAATCATGAACAAGTTAAGCAATATGATATCTAAATTGCAGGAAAGTAAATGAGCAAAACAAAACTGATTGAAATAACAATGCTGGAATTAGAACTCAAAAAAAAAAAATCAGCAGAAGGACAAGATGATTCCGTCATGTCATTAGTCATTAAAAAGCTATGTGCATTACTAACCTACAATCAACCGGTTGAACACACTTGCATGAATTAAAATTGCATGAATGAAAAATCTAATCTATCAAACTTGAAAGCAATTAAATGACATAATGAAATCAAAGCAAAATTACAAAAAGAAATCTACTCTACCTTACATTCTAATATGCTCCATGAAATCTACTTCACATCTCCTTCCATGTTGAGAACATCAAAGCTTTATTCAAATTCTTCAATATTACAAAGTGCAACAAAGCTCTCTAAAGCTTTCAAAAGCCATCAAGGAAGAACTACAAACTCCAAGCTAAAGAACTCACAAGCTAAAAGACTAATAAGCTAAGCTCCCAAATGAAGGAGAGAGATCTCCTATTTATACAAAAAGATGAGAAGCCATCTCATTAATGAGAATCCATGAATCTCTCCCTCTACCTCTAGAGTCCTAATCAAAATAGGAACTGATAAGACACATGTCTTCTTAGAGTTACAATACAATTAGGAGATGTGACACATATCCTCATGATCCCATGATTCTTTCCAGCCAAATTCGAATTTGGCCTTAGAGTGCCACATAAGGGTCTTCTAGAAGTCTCCTTTCAACCTACACATGTCAACAACCTAAACCTATTTGTTAGGTATAAGCATATGCACATTATTTTCTAATTTTTAACCACAAATTCACTTAAAAGGCTTAGAATTAATAAAGATTGGAAAAACATAAATGTGGCCCAATGATAATGAAAGTGGGATGAATGTGGTGACATAGTAGTGAAATGGAGGTGAAATGGAGGTGATATAATGGACATAATAGTGAAAGTGTAATGGAAATGAATGACATTTTCAAGACTCAACACCATATGAGCTGCAAATCATTCCCAACATCAATCGCAATTCGAATTCCTTCTTCCGACTCAGAAATACTTTTAAATAAAGGCAGTAGTGCACATCCACATAAGAGCTTCGTTATCAAAATTGGAATAATTGGCCCAGTCTTTATAAAAAAATATACCTGAAGTACAGTAGTGCAACTTCAGGTTTAAGTCATATACAAAAACTTACGACCCTTTCCAATGCATTGAAAGGGTCTATATATACTTAATTAAACTAACTAACTACAAAATTAAAATGCTACTAAATTGGTACAACTTGATCTTGAATATCTCCCCCATAGCAATCTGGTAGTCGGCAGCATGATTCATCATTATGACTGTTTGCCTTTAGACCTGAGTTGGCATATCGCTAGCATCGGTTCCACTTCTTGAGGGTGGCTGAGACGAGAATTGAGTTGAGCAGCATAGGTGGCATCGTGTATATTGGGAATGATACACTCGATTGCATCTGTTAGGCACTTGAGGGCGGCTCTCTGGCTGTATGGTTTTACTAGGAACAACCAATAGGTGTCCCAAGTTAAACTGTTAATACCTGTAATCAATCTCCCATTTTTTCCAGCTCTTGATAAAATGATTGCTCCAATGTTTTAGCCGATAGTAATTTACTTGGTGTACACTGATAGATCATATTAGATAAATAGAGAGTATCATTAATTAATTCAATCAAATTACTAGTGGATAATTTGCATCTAGGAACTGCTCTCTCTGCCTTTGTCAATTGGGACTGCCACTCCATAAATAAAATTTCTTTATGCGATTCTAGGCTTTTAGGAAAATTTGCTGCCTATCCCTCATTAGTGTCCTGCCAATTAAGAAAATTTGTCACGGTCTCATCGGCCTGCTCGAAGTCTTGTCTAGCATCAACTGATTTGTCGATTATTGATGCTGGTATGTCACACAGGGGTTCAACTTGAGCAATTTTATGACATAATAATCTTATTTGTGTTACCAGTGCTTTATTAATCTGTAGTGCTTCTGCTCTGAAATCGGCAGGCTGCGGAAGATTCTTGAACTTCTCTATTTGACCTGATAATTGAGCAATTTGCTCGTCTTTTGTCTTTACCATCTGTTCATTCATTGCTTTCAATTTTGCTAATGCCTTCGACAATTCTTTCTGCTTTTGAATTGCACTCGAATCGATCCTCTATTTCTCTTCATGCAACTGCTTGTTCAATTGATTATTTATCTGTTGTTGCGTGGACAATTGCTGTTCTAATTGTTCTGCTTTCTGCTGTGCCTCCGATAGCTGTGCTTTTAACGAAGCGATGGCCCGGTCTTTCTCTTTTAACAAATTACTCACTTCTGATGCCTTGTCCATGGTGGCTGTCGAATAGGCTCCAGCATATTGGGACAATTTTGTTAGGTCATCAGAAGGATCAAACTCCTCCTTCCAAACTACGTTGGCTGTCACTGTTTGTTCAGGGAATAGGGAAGGTTGATAAATCATTCTCCTTTTTCGCTGTCGCTTTACTACAGCCCTGTGCTTTGGGCTGTAAAAGACATCCAATGGAGGTATATCCTCCACTTGCAAAATGATTTGATCCAAAGGATCTTTGGGAATTACTTCTAAGTCTGTAGTAGGGGGTAGACCACTGGTTCCTTCGCTTGGAACCTCTTTTGATGCTGTATCCTATTTATTAGCCGCTTTGGATGTATCAACTTCTTTTGAGCTTTCTAGATTGCTTATGATTGAATCGAATTGCTGCCATTCCTGGAGCAACCTTGGGTCAATCTAGGCATCGACATTTACATCCTTGCTGCTCTGCTCCTGATGCCTTTTATGTTCCTCTTCACATATCCTCTCTTGTTCTTTCCTCTGCGCCTCCTCCTGTTATTTCCTTTGGAGTTCCTCCTGCTCTCTTGTTTGGACTTCTCCAGCAATTTCTGATGTAGAAGGAGGTCCGTTGGTAAGTCGCTGTTCAGGCTCGCTTGACTATGTCATCGGGGCAATGGCTAACAAATCTAGAGGCAGAGTTTGCAACCTCTGCTCTCTAAGTTTTTTAAATTCGACTAACCCATCGTCGTGATATCTCAATTTAGCTATCGCTTGAATCTGAAATAATGACTCGGCCCAGGAGAATAGGTCCTCAAACTCATCTTCTTGATGTTAAAATTTAGTGAGTTTTGCTTGTTCTAGTGCATTATATACGACTTTGTTTGGATCAAATCGTCTATTAGGAAGAGTGGCGAGATTCAGTGTATTTATCTTTTCTGCTTCTTTCTCTGCATGCTTGTAGTCATGAAGAGTGTAAACGCCGCACCTTAGAGGAAAAGGAGGCCAGACTTGCTTCTTTTTATTCCTCAGAGTCTTTGTAACTCCTTCGGATGTAAGCTGATATGCTATTTCTCGAGCCAATAGTTTGTCGGGTATATACCAGGGGAGGACGTGAGGCCTGGCATGACTGCCAAAAACTCTTATATATGTAAATTTTTCTTTTTCGAACCAGGTTCCTATGGCTATCAAGTCAGTCTGTGCTTGAGAGGAAATTTTAGGAGCAGGTTTGTCAAAAATTGCATAGTAAATGGGTAACATAAATCCATTGCAAACTTGATATAGGTGGTGTTTATAGTGGGCTTTCCACAACTTTTGGTGATAGATATGAATGGGCATGGGGTATTGTGGAGTCCATCTCCACCCTAGCACAGGAAATTTGGAGTTAAAACAGAGAGTATCTAAGATTTAGGCACTAAAGTAAAATGGAGGAATGAACCTTTCAGTAACGCAGGTTTTGTTTATGAACTCAAGAATAGCTGTTGCTAACTTATCAGATAATATATTCCCCCAATCCATTATTTCGCTATTGCATGTTGCTTCCATTAAAGGTACCATCTCTATGGTGAAGTTTGAAGAATCATGCAACCCCCAAATCCTACACATCATCACTCCGACATAATAATAAGGAGAACACAAGGAATCGACAGAGTACTTACCCGAGGACTCATGCTTGTGTTTCGCTGGGTTTTGTCTCCATTCCCGTATAGGTGCTGATTCAATCTCATTTTCATCTCTGAACTTCTCCAAAAACGCTTTGTTATACTTCTTCTTTGGTTTGGGCAAATGGTACATTTGTCTCAAATCATCGGGTTGAAATGAACCGAATACTCTCTCGTCGATAGTGCAAATCGTTCTGTTTGTAATTGGGATTTCCTCAACTACCCATCTTACCACATCTGTGTATGGAAGAATTTTCTCTCGAGCCGCTATCCTGTGTAGGTAAGAATCGGCCAAATCCTTTAGAGTTGCCTCAGACTTCTGGGTCGAGTCTACTGTAGCTTGTACTGATGTTTCTTGAGGCTCTTCGGCCTCAACCAGATTATAGATTCTCTGCCAAGTAGTATTACCGAGACTAAGACATGTGGTGTCTAAGATTAATCCTTTTTTATTTGGTCTCGGATCGACAGTGTGTTGTCCTGTTACTGTGAAAACTGAAGCTGTTCCAGATTTCTTAGACTTCTTCTCCATTTGGCCTAAATTTTCTGCTTCAGAGGAGCTCTGCAAAGGAGATAAAATGAACGTAATGCGGAGAATAGGTGGCGTAAAACAAAATATGAAAGAGTTATATCAATCAATGAATAATGGAGGATTAACATAAGGTGGCCGTGGATACAATCTCTGAAGAGATTTTGGCATTACTGCTCCGTTAATCGGCCGTTTAAACCTGTCAATCATTTAAATGCTCATCATATTGTTTATTGGCCGAATCATTCATTTAAGCGTGGCTTTGATGTTTTGGCAGTTGGGCGTAAGTGAATCACTATCGGGAAGAGAAGGGCTATTAATAATAATTAAACATAATATATCCCAGCCTTATCAATCCTTTTTGAAAGTTGCGCTTAGCTTTATCGCAATCGGGGATCGGAGGAATGCTTAAGTTGTTATATTGGTGTCCTTTCGGAATCCTCGATCGTCGATAGCGATATTGCCAATTCGCATCGGGAGTTTTTAAAAGAGGGCTTCTAATTGCATACATGTTACATTCCCCGATCGCCGATAGCGATATCGCATCGGAGCAAAGAGAGGGGCCTTTTGTTATGACTGCTTACCTTTCCGATATCCGATAGTTATTTGCACTTGTCGCATCGGGGAAAACCAATGGGTCTTTTGTTATGCATTCTTTGTTATTGCGATATGCGATCTTGCGATCACTTTATTGCAATAATAAAGAATTATTCATTTTTTATTATAAGACCGATTATATATTGTCTCAAAAGGTTTTATAATGTTTTATTTCTTTTCGGACCTTTTGAGGAATGATAAGTTGATACCAATTTAATCTAAAAGGGACCCATTTCATATTATAGTTTTGAAAGTAAAGTTTTATGAAATGGGGGGGTGTTGAACATCACAACAATTGGCGATTCGCTGGAAGAAACAGTTATCTTTGAGAAATATTGAAATACTTAGAATTTCTTTGTATAGAAATATTATCAAAGAGGAAAATTCTAATATAACTAGGTATACATACACTCTGAATATAATAAGAGCTATTTTTGCTAATTTCTTCTCTTTGTTAAAATTAGATACATTCTATATTTTAAATTGGCCTATATTGGTTGGTAATGATAAAACAAAAACCTTTCTAACTTAGCTTTTTTGATTGACTCCTTTGTCATAGGTAGAGCCTCTGCTGCCAGAAAACGTTCATAGTTTCGACAGGGATAACTTTTAACCATTTGACTGTCCATTTTCCCATCCATTTCAGAGTATGATTAAGAATGAATTCAAAATATGCTTTCATATTTTGTATTTCTTTTTTCCTTTTCTATTATTTTGTAAGATAAAAAGCCATTTTCCTGGTTTGGTGGCCAGCTGTTTGACAATGCCATTCACTGGTAGTAATCTAACCGAACAAGCTGGCTCGTGATGAGACCCCTTGTCTTATGATTATAAGCCATTACCCTGTTTTGATATGCAGTGTTGGTAATGTCGGTTAAACTATTTCCCAATGATCATGGTAAACAGGCTTGTAATAAGACCCCTTATCTTTTATATCAAATATTTTAGAATTACACTCTGAGTAATCATAAACTTGGATGAATGGGATGGAAAATTTTCTCCTTAAGAGAGAATGGATGACAGGGTAAGAGTTGAAGATGCTAATATTGAATTAGTTTCTGTTTTGATATTGATAACCTTTTTGTGGCCAATTTGAAAATCATAAAATTATTTACAGTACTTCTAAATCTTGAGAAGATTTCACAAAAATGAAATGGGGTTTCAGAATGTGAATATACCTAATTTCCTAGAAATTGTCCCTTTTGTTTAAGGATTCTATTTTAAAAGTAAATATCAAAACTACTTCTTTTGAGCAACTTTTCAATATAGCAAAAGCCAATGGAAGATATCTTACAACTTTATTTCCTAATGGTCCTACAAACTACAAATTATACTGAATTTAAAAAGGGAGAAGGGGTTACCTCCTCAATTGAAGAATTTCTTTAAGATGAGGCCATTAACAGGAAGAGAATCTCCCTTTCTTGATAAATCTTGTAATATGAATGTTGAATGGCCTATCTTTTCACAGATATGAAATGGTCCAAGCCACATCTTCTAGAACTTGGTGTGTTTTCCTTTACCCTCATGGGCTTTGTCCCATTTTAGAACTAGATCACCAACCTGTAATTGTTTTGAACTGGATGAAGCTGAATCAAAAGATGACTTGATAATTTGCTGATGTTTTGCATGAGTAATTTTGGCCATTTCTCTTTCTTCTTCTAATTTTAAGATTTGATCATGTCTAAGTTGAATAGAAGAAGAGGGGCTTTCTTCAATAAACTGAACTAGGGCTAGAGAAGGAAGCACTAGATTGGTTGGTAGCGCTGCTTCTTTCCCATATACAAGGTTGAATGGAGAAGTACCGATGGAAGCCTTCTGCGTTATTCTATCAACCCATAGTGAGAATATTAAAGATTTGTGCCAGTTTTTATGATTATGTTCAATAGTTCGCTTAATAATTTTAACTAGATTTTTATTGGTAGACTCTGCTAAACCATTACCCCGGGGATAGTAATTTGCAGAATATTTCAATTTAAACCCTCTTTTAATAGCAAACTCAAACATAGCATTTCCAGAGAAATAAGATGCACTATAAAAAAAAAAGAGCATTTGGGACACCAAACCTGGTAATGATGAATTGATCTATGAATTCCATAATTGCCTCATAATTTGTTGTCTTTAAAGGAATCGCTTCAACCCACTTAGTAAAGTAATCAGTGGCAGTAAGGATATACTTATGTTGTTTGGATGAATTTGGAGTGATTTCTCCAATGATGTCCAATCCCCATTGCTCAAATGGTTGTTCAATGTTGACTGGTTGCAAAGGGAAAACTGCCTTTCTTTGTCTTCCACTGGAGGTTTGACAACTTCGGCATTTCCTTACATATTCATGAGCATCTTTGAACAAGGTGGGCCAATAGTATCCAACATGAATGATTTCATGGGCTGTTGTGTCAGCTCCAAAATGTCCTCCTGCTGGTCCATCATGTAGTTCCTGCAAAACCTTTTGCGCTTCAGGTTTTTCTAGGCATCTTAATAAAATCGAATCATAATTTTGCCTAAAAAGTACATCATCAATGATTATGAAGTTTTTTGCTTTTAATCTAATGGCCCGTTTATTTTTATAAGACAGGTTAGGAGGTGCATATCCATTTTTCAAATAAAAGATCAAGTCTGAATATTGCGATTCAGAATCAGTAATACTTATCTGGTTGATTTCTTCAATATGTTCTGTATCACCTGGTTCTTGAATGTTGGATGCTCCTGCTAATAACTTGCAAAAACCTTGGCCTCTAACAATCTTTGCTGGTTTGATTTCCAAGTCATATTCTTGAAGTGCTGTAACCCAGTTTGCCCTTTTTTCACCTAATTCCCTTTGGATTAGTAATTGCCTTACTGCAGGAAAAGGAACTATAACTTTTGTATGGGCTTTTAAAAGGAAGGGTCTGTAATGTTTGACAACTTTATACACAGCAAAGGCTTGTTTTTCAACTTCGGAATAATTTAGTTTAGCACCCTGCAGATTTGAACTATAAAATGAAATAGGTGCTTCCAAGTTGTGATCATTAATTTGAGTGAGTACTGCTGCATAAGATGAATCAGACGCGATAGTGTACAATGTGAAATGATTAGAAAAATTAGGAGTGTTTAAAGCGGGGGCATTGATTATTGATTGTTTGATTGAATCAAATGCTTCCTTTTCTGCAGATCCCCATCTAAACACTGAATTTTTCTTAATCATAGTTTGTAATGGTAAAATGATGTGGGAAAAATCGGGAACAAATCTCTTGACAAAGTTAATTTGACCTAAAAATGACTGCATGGATTTTTTATTATGAGGAAAAGGAATTTCAGAGATTTCTTTAATCCTATCTGGATCAATATAAATACCATCTTTGGAAATGATAAAGCCCAAGAGCTTTCCTTGATTAAGAGCAAAGAAGGATTTTTTGGGATTGAGTGAAATACCATACCTTCTGCAGCGTTTAAAGATTTGATTTAAATCATGCAAATGATTGGATCTCTTCTTGGAAAATACAGTAATATCATCTAAATAGATAACTACTGTTTTGTTGATCAATCCTTTGAAGGCTATATCCATCGCTCTTTGGAACGTAGCTCCTGCGTTAATAAGTCCAAAAGGCATTTTCTGATAAGCGTAAGTTCCCCATTTTGTTCTGAAAGTAGTTTTGAGTCTGTCATCAGGATGGACCAAAATTTGGTTATATCCTGAAAAACCATCTAAAAAGGACATTAACTCAGAACCTGCTACTGAACTGAGTATCTTCTCCATAGTAGGTAATGGGAAATTATCTTTTTGGCTTGCCTTATTCAGATTTCTGAAATCTATACAAATCCTGATGTCGCCATTTTTCTTCCTAATAGGCACCATATTGGAAACCCAGTTTGAGTGCCGAATGGGAAAAATAATCTTAGCTTTCAAGAGTTTATTGAGTTTTGATTTTATTTGACTCTCTAAGTTCGGATGTATTTTCCTCAACTTTTGTTGAACTGGTTTTTGTTCAGAAACCATTGGCATGGTATGCTGGATAATTGATTTATCGTATGTTTTTAAATCATCATATTTCCAAGCAAAGACATGTTTATTTTTCCTTAATAATCTAATGAATGCTATCTTTTCTTCCACAGAAAGTCCTAATCCCAAATTAATGTTTTGAGGGTTCTGCTCAGTACCAAGGTTTATCAATTCAAATCTTAAGGTGGAACTTTGGAGCTTTGCATTGGTTACCTGTTTAAACTTGTCTTTAATATCGTAGAGATCCTCAAGTTTAACCACAGGTTTTGGTATTGAGTTTTCCTCGTGCTTTTCTTTCATCTGAAGATCATGCTCGCTTTCCTCAATGAGCTGATCATCATAGGACTTGTCGGAAGTCAAAAAATGTAAGATGTCTTCATCGTGATTGAACACTCGCCAATTGGTGACATTGTCAGGAATCGATGGTCTAAAAATTAACTCTACTGAAAATATATCTGGACTATAATCCTCGGAAGGTAGGAGTTTAGAAGCAACATTGGCTAACAAGTCAACTGCTGAATTCCGAGACCTAGGGATGGGAGAAATATTGAATGCTAAAAATTGAGAGGTGAGTTCTTGCACCAGAGACTGATAATGTTTGAGATGGCTAGAAAGACAATGAATTGTATTTCTCACCTCTTAATAACAATTTCTGAATCACCAAACACTTTCAAATATTGAACCTTGAGGCCAATCGCTTTGTATAGTCCTTGACCTAAGGCCTCACACTCAACTGTATTATTCGTGCATTCAATTTCCAACCTACAAGACAGCATTGTTTTTTCTCCCTGAGGGCTAACCAAAATACATCCTTCTCCCAAACCTTCACTAGACTTAGACCCATCAAAATATAGTGACCAAAATAAAGCATTATCAACAATTTTATTTACAGTTTCCTCAGTAACATTAAAACATCTTGATTTATCTGTTTGTGAAAAATTTTCGATCTGAGATGTGAAATTGTTTACTGAGAAAGGAGATGGTTGGGCGGTGAAGTTGCCAAAGAATGTTTCGGATGAATAATTCCCCAAGATATTGTTATTAAATGCTATTGGTTGATTCTCCTGTTCAAATTCTGTAACAGTATGGGTCATATGTTTCTCCCGATTGATTTTTATTTGATTTGGCTTTCCCTTGTAGGGTAGCCACATATGGGACCAATCGGTCGAAATATACCCATGGAGCTTCTCAGACAAATCCCTAGTCAAGATTAAAACATAAAACTCAGGTATATCAGCGATTAAGATATCAATTCTTTGAACTACTCGTGGATCAGCCGATAACATGATAGTCACAGAGTTAATTTCCCCTAAAACCTGAACTTTGGTTCTATCTAACTGCGCAATGTGAATTGCAGACTTTTGGGGCTCAATGTTCAGTTTGGAACAAACTGAAGCTGGCATTATATTAGAGGATGCCCCTGAGTCAATCAAACAATTGTGTAGATTTCGATTATAGATATCGTAGGTTAAGAGGAAAGGAGGAGTATGGGAATTTGATCTGTGTCCAATCAGAATCGTATCAATAGCTTCAACCCTACCAGAAGGTGGTTGACCTGAATCATTTGCAACTTTAGCACTAGGAAGAGGAGAAGAAGGAACTGCATTCAATTCCTTAAGAAGCAATTTCTGCTGATGTTTTAGTTTGCTAAGTTCAAACATGGTAATGTTTGTCTTAGTCTTCTTCATATCATCAACAATATTGTAATCCATTGAATCCGATACTACCAACGTTTTAGATGTTGAAGGTATATTTGAGGATGAAGGTTGGTTTTGAGGTACTGTTGCAGCCAGATTCTTTGTGGGTACCTTTTTCTTTTGTAGTAGTAGCACCTGCACTCCTTTTCTTTGAACTTGCCTGGACAGGTTCAAGGGCACCTTTACTCCTAGTAGTCACAGGAAAAGCTTCTTGTTCATTTTCTGTATCGGAGTTAGGTAATATGAAGTCCCACATTCCATGGCATTCAACAACTTCCTCTTTTTCATCAGTTGGTGAAATTGCTTCATCTTCTTCTTCTTCTTCAGGATCTGAATCTGCATTAGATATAAAATTTGGTGGTTTTGATTCAGTTTTCTTGAAATTTCTAAAGGGCCTTTTTGTTGAGGTTTCCGCTACTTGCTTTTTGATTTCAACCATTTCATTTGACAAAGTCTTGAGGACCTTTTGTAGACCCTCCATATCATATGGATCTTTAGGGGTTTTCTTCTTTGAACCATCTTTAAAAGAAACTTTTTTGGATTTTCTATCTTCAAGAGCAGCTTTCTTTTCTAGAGCATTAATACGTTTCTCCACAGCAAGTGCTTCTTTCATGTTTTCAGCTAAAGTTGGTTTTCCGGCCTTGTCTACGAAGATAGCTATATTGGTAGGTAGGGCAGTTATATACCATTCGCTTCTGATTTTCTGACTTGGTTTGGAGGCTGTTGGAATCTTATTCAAGAGTTTATTGAATCGCGAGTTGAATTCTTTACTCGGTTCCTTATGCTCTATCCTAAGATTGGAGACATCATTAATTAATGTGGCTAAAGATCTATCATCGCCATACTTAGTAAGAAACTGTTCTTGGCAAATGTTCCAACTAGTAATAGATCCAGAGGGCAGGGAAAAATACCAAGATCCCGCTGATCCTTGCAAAGTATAAGGGAAAAGCCTAACGACAAGATCTTCCTTTGTTACTCCTTTCAGATTAACTGATAACATGAAGTTATTAATATGTTCTTCGGCTTGTGTTCCAACATCTGAATTAAACTTGGGTAACCATTTTTCAGGAGAATCATGCAATGCATGTAATGGTGCAGGCATATTGACCACACCAGGACTATTCCATGGATCTGCCATTGAAACACCGGTAGTGGATGAGATTGAGGATGAAATTCCAGATGTTTGGTAAGGAATTGATATTGAGGATTGAGTAGGTTGGGATGTTGAAGTTCCTAATCCCTGATGAACAATAATATGTAATGAGGGAGTGGATGGCTGACTTCGCATTGGGGAAGATGAGATGGAGGACGCGAATGAAAATGCTTCACTATCAGATCCTTCAGTGTTCTTCTTTGCCCTTTTCCTTTTAGGTAAGGGCAGCTTAGTAGGTTCGATACCGAGCTTTTCGCTCTGAAGTCTGGTGAGAGGATGAGGTAGATTGAATTGCGAAGTCTCACTGCCTTGAGATACCTCAGATTTCTGTGGTGATATCGAGAAGCCTTGAAGTTTATGGATGAGTAACTGAACTTCAGGGGACTTAGGACTTAATCGTTCTGGAGAATTGTGGGTTTGTTGAAAAGTGTGCAACAAGATGATGGAGCTTAGTGAAAAGAGTCGCCTTCACTAAGTGGGCCCGCAGGCTATTTTTGGCGCAAGTTTATTTTTAGACTATGTCTATTTTTAGACATATGGATCATGTCTATGGATTGCAGGTTGCTGTTTATGGATGATTGGTCAAGTTGGAAAAAATAGATGGACTTCTATTTTTGATCAAAGTGTGAGTGATCAAAGTCTATTTTTAGACTGGTTGTCAAAAATAGAAAAGTCAAATATTATTGTCTCATAATAATATTTGGACTATAAACTTGATCTTATTCTCTTGGAGCACTTCAGTTTGAGCTACAGAGGTGGCACATGCAGCTGTCAGAAGGAAATACGCTTTTCTTATGAGTCAGTTGAGTTTTTGCATGCATGACTTCAGTTAGAACTCAATCAGTTGAGTTTGGTGGAGTTGATTGTGGAGTTGATGGAGTTGTGTTCAGTTTGACTTGGTTAAACTAGTTGTAATTAGTCTAACTGCAAATAGACTAATGATGAGTTGTTAAACTAATTATTAACTCATGATGCAACTAATGAATACATCAGTTAACTCAGTTTCATGTCAGTGCATGTTCAGTTCAACAGGGACAGGTGGTAGAGAATCAGATTGCTATCAGTTGTGACTATAGTTGTGCGACAGATCTTGCACAATCAAGGGATTGAGTATGCTAACGTATTTTCCCAGTATTGTAGCCTTTTCTCACGTCCAACAAAGTGTAAGTGATTATTTTGAGGTGAAATACGAGTTTGGTAAGCCATTCTCATCAGTTCTTGAGCAGGTATTGAGCTGTGGAGGCAGGCAAGCAGCGGGAGAGATTTGGAGATCAGATCTGAGCTGTATTGTGTGTAACAGGTGGAGCTGGTACTGGATTGCTTGTGATAAGAATTGTACTTTGTAATGTTACATGATTCAATCAATATAATATACAGATAGTGTGGGGTTTTTAGCAAGATGCTTTCCCCGGGATACATACTGTGTTTATGAGTTTGATTGATGCTTCTATGTGTGCCTGTGAATGTTTCTGCTTCTGTAAATTGATGATCAACGTAGAGGAGATTATGTATTATACATGTTCCGCTTATAATTGTATGATCAGGATAATCTCTGTGAATATGTGTTAAATTATTCAAAATTTCTATAGGGTTTGTGCAGTGGTAGTTGATTCCTCTTCTTCTTGCTTGGATACTGGAGAACCAGCATGCAATTGGGAAGTACGAGGTGATGTGGAGGGAGATTTACTCTTAGAATGGTCTGTAGATTTGGGTTTGCTCGCCATTCACAGTTCATGGACCTCCTTCTAGCGCCAAAAATGTTGATGCCTTGATAATCGTTGCATCAACATCGGGGGATAACCACCCGGTCCGGACCTTAATAAGGTCCTTTTCCGTTTGGGATGGTGGCTCCGACCGGATATAATGGGACCAGTTTCCCAGTAATGAATAAAAGGGGATGGATGAGTGATTGGTTTTCTAATAAATGATAATGAATGGATGAATTAATCTAAAAGCGAAAATACAAATGACTATTCTATCCTGGGAAGCTTCTATTCTTAAGTGCAACGTTTGATGATCTCTGTTCATCAATAGGCATATAGATGACTCTATTCAATAAACATAGAAATTCATTCATATAATAATTGCTTTGTTCAAATAGTTGAACGAAGTAATTAATAAAACATTGTTACACTTATCTTTTTATATTACTGATACATGTATGATTAGAAGAAAAGCATGCTGTAAACATCCAATAGTGGAAAGTATAAAGAATGTTGTTAAAACACATGCATATATTCAATAATAGCAAGAGTGATCAAATAAAAATTCACATAAAAATAATGAATTCAGACATAGATAGTAGTACCATATGAGCTGCAAATCATTCCCAACATCAATCGCAATTCGAATTCCTTCTTCCGACTCAGAAATACTTTTAAATAAAGGCAGTAGTGCACATCCACATAAAAGCTTCGTTATCAAAATTGGAATAATTGGCCCAGTCTTTATAAAAAAATATACCTGAAGTACAGTAGTGCAACTTCAGGTTTAAGTCATATACAAAAACTTACGACCCTTTCCAATGCATTGAAAGGGTCTATAAATACTTAACTAAACTGACTAACTACAAAATTAAAATGCTACTAAATTGGTACAACTTGATCTTGAATATCTCCCCCATAGCAATCTGGTAGTCGACAGCATGATTCATTACTCTGACTGTTTGCCTTTAGACCTGAGTTGGCATATCGCTAGCATTGGTTCCACTTCTTGAGGGCGGCTGAGACGAGAATTGAGTTGAGCAACATAGGTGGCATCGTGTATATCGGGAATGATACACTCGATTGCATCTGTTAGGCACTTGAGGGCAGCTCTCTGGCTGTATGGTTTTACTAGGAACAACCAATAGGTGTCCCAAGTTAAACTGTTAATACCTGTGATCAATCTCCCATTCTTTTCTAGCTCTTGATAACATGATTGCTCCAATGTTTTAGCCGATAGTAATTTACCTGGTGTACACTGAGAGATCATATTAGATAAATAGAGAGTATCATTAATTAATTCAATCAAATTACTAGTGGATAATTTGCATCTAGAAACTGCTCTCTCTGCCTTTATCAATTGGGACTGCCACTCCATAAATAAAATTTCTTTATGGGATTCTAGGATTTTAGGCAAATTTGATGCCTGTCCCTCATTAGTGTCCTACCAATTAAGAAAATTGTCACGGTCTCATCGGCCTGCTCGAAGTCTTGTATAGCATCAACTGATTTGTCGATTATTGATGTTGTTATGTCACACAGGGGTTCAACTTGAGCAATTTTATGACATAATAATCTTATTTGTGTTACCAGTGCCTTATTAATCTGTAGTGCTTCTGCTCCAAACTCGGCAGGCTGCGGAAGATTCTTGGACTTCTCTATTTGACCTGATAATTGAGCAATTTGATCGTCTTTTGTCTTTACCATATGTTCATTCATTGCTTTCAATTTTGCTAATGCCTCCGACAGTTCATTCTGCTTTTGAATTGCACTCGAATCGATCCTCTGTTTCTCTTCATGCAACTGCTTGTTCAATTGATTATTTATCTGTTGCTGCGTGGACAGTTGCTGTTCTAATTGTTCTGCTTTCTGCTGTGCCTGCGATAGCTGTGCTTGTAATGAAGAGATGGCCTGGTCTTTCTCTTTTAACAAATTACTCACTTCTGATGCCTTGTCCATGGTGGCCGCCGAATAGGCTCCAGCATATTGGGACAATTTTGTTAGGTCATCAGAAGGATCAAACTCCTCCTTCCAAACTACGTTGGCTGTCACTGTTTGTTTAGGGAACAGGGAAGGTTGATCAATCCTTCTCCTTTTTCGCTGTCGCTTTACTACGGCTCTGTGCTTTGGCCTGTAAAAGACATCCAATGGAGGTATATCCTCCACTTGCAAAATGATTTGATCCGAAGGATCTTTGGGAATTACTTCTAAGTCTGTAGTAGGGGGTAGACAACTGGTTCCTTCGCTTGGAACCTCTTTTGATGTTGTATCCTATGTATTAGCCACTTTGGATGTATCGAATTCTTTTGAGCTTTCTAGATTGCTTATGATTGAATCGAATTGCTGCCATTCCTGGAGAAACCTTGGATCAATCTGGGCATCGACATTTACATCCTTGCTGCTCTGCTCCTGTTGCCTTTTCTGTTCCTCTTCACATATCCTCTCTTGTTCTTTCCTCTGCACCTCCTCCTGTTATTTCCTATGGAGTTCCTCCTACTCTCTTGTTTGGACTTCTCCAACAATTTCTGATGTAGCAGGAGGTTCGTTGGTAAGTCGTTGTTCAGGCTCGCTTGACTGTGTCATCGGGGCAGTGGCTAACAAATCTAGAGGCAGAGTTTGCAACCTCTGCTCTCTAAGTTTGTTAAATTCGACTAACCCGTCGTCGTGATATCTCAATTTAGCTATCGCTTAAATCTGAAATAATGACTCGGCCCAGGAGAATAGGTCCTAAAACTCATCTTCTTGATGTTCAAATTTAGTGAGTTTTGCCTGTTCTAGTGCATTATAGACGACTTTGTTTGGATCAAATCGTCTATTAGGAAGAGTGGCGAGATTCAGTGTATTTATATTTTCTGCTTCTTTCTCTGCATGCTTGTAGTCATGCAGAGTGTAAACGCCACACCTTAGAGGAAAAGGAGGCCATACTTGCTTCTTTTTATTCCTTAGAGTCTTTGTAACTCCTTCGGATGTAAGCTGATATGCTATTTCTCGAGCCAATAGTTTGTCGGGTATATACAAGGGGAGGACGTGAGGCCTGGCATGACTGTCAAAAACTCTTATATATGTAAATTTTTCTTCTCTGAACCAGGTTCCTATGGCTGTCAAGTCAATCTGTGCTTGAGAGGAAATTTTAGGAGCAGGTTTGTCAAAAATTGCATAGTAAATGGGTAACATAAATCCATTGCAAACTTGATATAGGTGGTGTTTATAGTGGGCTTTCCACAACTTTTGGTGATAGATATGAATGGGCATGGGGTCTTGTGGAGTCCATATCCACCCTAGCACAGGAAATTCGGAGTTAAAACAGAGAGTATCTAAGATGTAGGCACTAAAGTAAAATGGAGGAATGAACCTTTCAGTAACGCGGGTTTTGTTTCTGAACTCAAGAATAGTTGTTGCTAACTTATCAGATAATATATTCCCCCAATCCATTATTTCCCTATTGCATGCTGCTTCCATTAAAGGTACCATCTCTATGGTGAAGTTTGAAGAATCATGCAACCCCCAAATCCTACACATCATCACTCCGACATAATAATAAGGAGAACACAAGGAATCGACAGAGTACTTACCCGAGGAATCATGCTTGTGTTTCGCTGGGTTTTGTCTCCATTCCCATATAGGCGCTGATTCAATCTCATTTTCATCTCTGAACTTCTCTAGAAACGCTTTGTTATACTTCTTCTCTGGTTTGGGCAAATGGTACATTTGTCTCAAATCATCGGGTTGAAATGAACCGAATACTCTCCCGTCGATAGTGCAAAACGTTCTGTTTGTAATTGGGATTTCCTCAACTGCCCATCTTACTACATCTGTGTATGGAAGAATTTGCTCTCGAGCCGCTATCCTGTGTAGGTAAGAATCGGCCAAATCCTTTAGAGTTGCCTCGGACTTCCGGGTCGAGTCTACTGTAGCTTGTACTGATGTTTCCTGAGGCTCTTCAGCCTCAACCAGATTATAGATGCTCTGCCTAGTAGTATTACCGAGACCAAGACATGTGGTGTCTGAGATAAATCCTTTTTTATTTGGTCTCGGATCGGTAGTGTGTTGTCCTGTTACTGCGGAAGCTGAAGCTATTCCAGATTTCTTAGACTTCTTCCCCATTTGGCCTAAATTTGCTGCTTCGGAGGAGCTCTGCACAGGAGATAAAATGAACGTAATGCGGAGAATACGTGGCGCAAAACAAAATATGAAAGAGTTATATCAATCAATGAATAATGGAGGATTAACATAAGGTGGCCGCGGATACAATCTCTGAAGAGATTTTGGCATTACTGCTCCATTAATTGCCTGTTTAAACCTATCAATCATTTAAATGCTCATCATATCGTTTATTGGCCGAATCATTCATTTAAGCATGGCTTTGATGTTTTGGCGGTTGGGCGTAAGTGAATCACTATCGGGAAGAGAAAGGATTTTAATAATAATTAAACATAATATACCCCAGCCTTATCAATCTTTTTTGAAAGTTGCGCTTAGCTTTATCGCAATCGGGGATCGGAGGAATGCTTAAGTTGTTATATTGGTGTCCTTTCGGAATCCCCGATCGCTGATATCGATATCGCATCGGAGCAAAGAGAGGGGCCTTTTGTTATGATTTCTTACCTTTCCGATATCCGATAGTTATTCGCGCTTGTCGCATCGGGGAAAACTAATGGGTCTTTTGTTATGCATCCTTTGTTATTGCGATATGCGATCTTGTGATCACTTTATCGCAATAATAAAGAATTATTCATTTTTTATTATAAGACCGATTATATATTGTCTCAAAAGGTTTTATAATGTTTTATTTCTTTTCGGACCTTTTGAGGAATGATAAGTTGATACCAATTTAATCTAAAAGGGACCCATTTCATATTATAGTTTTGAAAGTAAAATTTTAGGAAATGGGGGGGTGTTGTACAGCACAACAATTGGCGATTCACTGGAAGAAACAGTTATCTATGAGAAATATTGAAATACTTAGACTTTCTTTGAATAGAAATCTTATCAAAGAGGAAAATTCTAATATAACTAGGTATACATACACTCTGAATATAATAGGAGCTATTTTTGCTAATTTCTTCTCTTTGTTAAAATTAGATACATTCTATGTTTTAAATTGGCCTCTATTGGTTGGTAATGATAAAACAAAAACCTTTCCAACTTAGCTTTTTTGATTGACTCCTTTGTCATAGGTAGAGCCTCTGCTGCCAGCAAACGTTCATAGTTTCGACAGGGATACCTTTTAAACATTTGACTATCCATTTTGCCATCCATTTCAGAGTATGATAAAGAATAAATTCAAAATATGCTTTCATATTTTGTATTTCTTTTTTCCTTTTCTATTATTTTGTAAGATAAAAATCCATTGTCCTGGTTTGGTGGCCAGTTGTTTGACAATGCCATTTACTGGTAGTAATCTAACCGAACAAGCTGGCTCGTGATGAGACCCCTTGTCTTATGATTATAAGCCATTACCCTATTTTGGTATGCAGTGTTGGTAATGTCGGTTAAACTATTTCCCAATGATCATGGTAAGCAGGCTTGTAATAAGACCCCTTATCTTTTATATCAAATATTTTAGAATTACACTCTGAGTAATCATAAACTTGGATGAATGGGATGGACAATTTTCTCCTTAAGAGAGAATGGATGACAGGGTAAGAGTTGAAGATGCTAAGATTGAATTAGTTTCTGTTTTGATATTGATAACCTTTTTGTGGCCAATTTGAAAATCATAAAATGATTTACAGTACTTCTAAATCTTGAGAAGATTTCACAAAAATGAAATGGTGTTTCAGAATGTGAATATACCTAATTTCCTAGATATTGTCCCTTTTGTTTAAGGCTTCTATTTTAAAATTAAATATCAAAACTACTTCTTTTGAGCAACTTTTCAATATAGCAAAAGCCAATGGAAGATATCTTACAACTTTATTTCCTAATGGTCCTACAAACTACAAATTCTACTGAACTTAAAAAGGGAGAAGGGGTTACCTCCTCAATTGAAGAATTTCTTTAAGATGAGACTATTAACAGGAAGAGAATCTCTCTTTCTTGATAAATCTTGTAATATGAATGTCGAATGGCCTATCTTTTCCAGATCTGAAATGGTCCAAGCCACATCTTTTGGACCTTGGTGTGTTTTCCTTTATCCTCATGGGCTTTGTCCCATTTTAGAACTAGATCACCAACCTGTAACTATTTTGAACTGGATGAAGCTGAATCAAAAGATGACTTGATAATTTGCTGATGTTTTGCATGAGTAATTTTGGCCATTTCTCTTTCTTCTTCTAATTTTAAGATTTGATCATGTCTAAGTTGAATAGAAGAAGAGGGGCTTTCTTCAATAAACTGAACTAGGGCTAGAGAAGGAAGCACTAGATTGGTTGGTAGCACTGCTTCTTTCCCATATACAAGGTTGAATGGAGAAGTACCGATGGAAGCCTTCTGCATTATTCTATCAGCCCATAGTGAGAATATTAAAGATTTGTGCCAGTTTTTCTGATTATGTTCAATAGTTCGCTTAATAATTTTAACTAGATTTTTATTGGTAGACTCTGCTAAACCATTACCCTGGGGATAGTAATTTGCAGAATATTTCAATTTAAACCCTCTTTTAATAGCAAACTCAAACATAGCATTTCCAGAGAAATAAGATGCATTATAAAAAAAAAGAGCATTTGGGACACCAAACCTGGTAATGATGAATTGATCTATGAATTCCATAATTGCCTCATAATTTGTTGTCTTTAAAGGAATCGCTTCAACCCACTTAGTAAAGTAATCAGTGGCAGTAAGGATATACTTATGTTGTTTGGATGAATGTGGAGTGATTTCTCCAATGATGTCCAATCCCCATTGCTCAAATGGTTGTTCAATGTTGACTGGTTGCAAAGGGAAAGCTGGCTTTCTTTGTCTTCCACTGGAGGTTTGACAACTTCGACATTTCCTTACATATTCATGAGCATCTCTAAACAAGGTGGGCCAATAGTATCCAGCATGAATGATTTTGTGGGTTGTTGTGTCAGCTCCAAAATGTCCTCCTGCTGGTCCATCATGTAGTTCCTGCAAAACCTTTTGTGCTTCAGGTTTTTCTGGGCATCTTAATAAAATCGAATCATAATTTTGCCTAAAAAGTACATCATCAATGATTATGAAGTTTTTTGCTTTTAATCTAATGGCCCGTTTGTTTTCATAAGACAGGTTAGGAGGTGCATATCCATTTTTCAAATAAAAGATCAAGTCTGCATATTGCGATTCAGAATCAGTAATACTTATCTGGTTGATTTCTTCAATATGTTCTGTATCACCTGGTTCTTGAATGTTGGATGCTCCTGCTAATAACCTGCAAAAACCTTGGCCTCTAACAATCTTTGCTGGTTTGATTTCCAAGTCATATTCTTGAAGTGCTGTAACCCAGTTTGCCCTTTTTTCACCTAATTCCCTTTTGATTAGTAATTGCCTTACTGCAGGAAAAGGAACTATAACTTTTGTATGGGCTTTTACAAGGAAGGGTCTGTAATGTTTGACAGCTTTATATACAGCAAAGGCTTGTTTTTCAACTTCGGAATAATTTAGTTCAACATCCTGCAGATTTGAACTATAAAATGAAATAGGTGCTTCCAAGTTGTGATCATTAATTTGAGTGAGTACTGCTGCATAAGATGAATCGGACGCGATAGTGTACAATGTGAAATGATTAGAAAAATTAGGAGTGTTTAAAGCGGGGGCATTGATTATTGATTGTTTGATTGAATCAGATGCTTCCTTTTCTGCAGATCCCCATCTAAACACTGAATTTTTCTTAATCATAGTTTGTAATGGTAAAATGATGTGGGAAAAATCGGGAACAAATCTCTTGACAAAGTTAATTTGACCTAAAAATGACTGCATGGATTTTTTATTATGAGGAAAAGGAATTTCAGAGATTTCTTTAATCCTATCCAGATCAATATAAATACCATCTTTGGAAACGATAAAGCCCAAGAGCTTTCCTTGATTAAGAGCAAAGAAGGATTTTTTGGGATTGAGTGAAATACCATACCTTCTGCAGCGTTTAAAGATTTGATTTAAATCATGCAAATGATTGGATCTCTTCTTGGAAAATCAGTAATATCATCTAAATAGATAACTACTATTTTGTTGATCAATCCTTTGAAGGCTATATCCATCGCTCTTTGGAACGTAGCTCTTGCGTTAATAAGTCCAAAAGGCATTTTTTGATAAGCGTAAGTTCCCCATTTTGTTCTGAAAGTAGTTTTTGAGTTTGTCATCAGGATGGACCAAAATTTGGTTATATAATGAAAAACCATCTAAAAAGGACATTAACTCAGAACCTGCTACTGAATGGAGTATCTGCTCCATAGTAGGTAATGGGAAATTATCTTTTTGGCTTGCCTTATTCAGATTTCTGAAATCTATACAAATCCTGATGTCGCCATTTTTATTCCTAACAGGCACCATATTGGAAACCCAGTTTGAGTGTCGAACGGGAAAAATAATCTTAGCTTTCAAGAGTTTATTGAGTTCTGATTTTATTTGACTCTCTAAGTTCGGATGTATTTTCCTCAACTTTTGTTGAACTGGTTTTTGTTCAGAAACCATTGGAATGGTATGCTGGATAATTGATGTATCGTATGTTTTTAAATCATCATATTTCCAAGCAAAGACATGTTTATTTTTTCTTAATAATCTAATGAATGCTATCTTTTCTTCCACAGAAAGTCCTAATCCCAAATTAATGTTTTGAGGGTTGTGCTCAGTACCAAGGTTTATCAATTCAAATCTTAAGGTGGAACTTTGGAGCTTTGCATTGGTTACCTGTTTAAACTTGTCTTTAATATCGTAGAGATCCTCAAGTTTAACCACAGGTTTTGGTATTGAGTTTTCCTCGTGCTTTTCTTTCATCTGAAGATCATGCTCGCTTTCCTCAATGAGCTGATCATCGTAGGACTTGTCGGAAGTCAAAAAATGTAAGATGTCTTCATCGTGATTGAACACTCACAATTGGTGACATTGTCAGGAATCGATGGTCTAAAAATTAACTCTACTGAAAATCTATCTGGACTATAATCCTCGGAAGGTAGGAGTTTAGAAGCAACATTGGCTAACAAGTCAGCTGCTGAATTCTGAGACCTAGGGATGGGAGAAATATTGAATGCTAAAAATTGAGAAGTGAGTTCTTGCACCAGAGACTGATAATGTTTGAGATGGCTAGAAAGACAATGAATTGTATTTCTCACCTGTTTAATAACAATTTCTGAATCACCAAACACTTTCAAATATTGATCCTTGAGGCCAATCGCTTTGTATAGTCCTTGACCTAAGGCCTCATACTCAACTGTATTATTCGTGCATTCAAATTCCAACCTACAAGATAGCATTGTTTTTTCTCCCTGAGGGCTAACCAAAATACATCCTTCGCCAGAGCCTTCACTAGACTTAGACCCATCAAAATATAGTGACCAAAATAAAGCATTATCAACAATTTTATTTACAGTTTCCTCAGTAACATTAAAACATCTTGATTTATCTGTTTGTGAAAAATTTTCGATCTGAGATGTGAAATTGTTTACTGAGAAAGGAGATGGTTGGGCGGTGAAGTTGCCAAAGAATGATTCAGATGAATAATTCCCCAAGATATTGTTATTAAATGCTATTGGTTGATTCTCCTGTTCAAATTCTGTAACAGTATGGGTCATATGTTTCTCCCGATTGATTTTTATTTGATTTGGCTTTCCCTTGTAGGGTAGCCACATATGGGACCAATCGGTCGAAATATACCCATGGAGCTTCTCAGACCAATCCCTACTCAAGATTAAAACATAAAACTTAGGTATATCAGCGATTAAGATATCAATTCTTTGAACTACTCGTGGATCAGCCGATAACCTGATAGTCACAAAGTTAATTTCCCCTAAAACCTGAACTTTGGTTCTATCTAACTGCACGATGTGAATTGCGAACTTTTGGGGCTCAATGTTCAGTTTGGAACAAACTGAAGCTGGCATTATATTAGAGGATGCCCCTGAGTCAATCAAACAATTGTGTAGATTTCGATTGTAGATCTTGTAGGTTAAGAGGAAAGGAGGAGCATGGGAATTTGATCTGTCTCCAATCAGAATTGTATCAGTAGCTTCAACCCTACCAGAAGGTGGTTGACCTGAATCATTTGCAGCTTTAGCACTAGGAAGAGGCGAAGAAGGAACTGCATTCAATTCCTTAAGAAGCAATTTCTGCTGATGTTTTAGTTTGCTAAGTTCAAACATGGTAATGTTTGTCTTAGTCTTCTTCATATCATCAACAATATTGTAATCCATTGAATTCGATACTACCAACGTTTTAGATGTTGAAGGTATATTTGATGATGAAGGTTGGTTTTGAGGTACTGTTGCAGCCGGCTTCTTTGTGGGTACCTTTTCCTTTGTAGTAGTAGCACCTGCACTCCTTTTCTTTGAACTTGCCTGGACAGGTTCAGGGGCACCTTTACTCCCAGTAGTCACAGGAAAAGCTTCTTGTTCATTTTCTGTATCGGAGTTAGGTAATATGAAGTCCCACATTCCATGGCATTCAACAACTTCCTATTCTTCATCAGTTGGTGAAATTGTTTCATCATCTTCTTCTTCTTCAGGATCTGAATCTGCATTAGATATAACATTTGGTGGTTTTGATTCAGTTTTCTTGAAATTTCTAAAGGGCCTTTTTGTTGAGGTTTCTGCTACTTGCTTTTTGATTTCAACCATTTCATTTGACAAAGTCTTGAGGACCTTTTGTAGACCCTCCATATCATATGCATCTTTAGGGGTTTTCTTCTTTGAATCATCTTTAAAAGAAACTTTTTTGGATTTTCTATCTTCAAGAGCAGCTTTCTTTTCTAGAGCATTAATACGTTTCTCCACAACAAGTGCTTCTTTCATGTTTTCAGCTAAAGTTGGTTTTCCAGCCCTGTCTACGAATATAGCTATATTAGCAGGTAGGGCAGTTATATACCATTCGCTTCTGATTTGCTGACTTGGTTTGGAGGCCGTTGGAATCTTATTCAAGAGTTTATTGAATCGCGAGTTGAATTCTTTAATCGGTTCCTTATGCTCTATCCTAAGATTGGAGAGATCATTAATTAATGTGGCTAAAGATCTATCATCGCCATACTTAGAAAGAAACTGCTCTTGGCGAATGTTCTAACTGGTAATGGATCCAGAGGGCAAGGAAAAATACCAAGATCCCGCTGATCCTTGCAAAGTATAAGGGAAAAGCCTAACGACAACATCTTCCTTTGTTACTCCTTTTAGATTAACTGATAATATGAAGTTATTAATATGTTCTTCGGCTTGTGTTCCAGCATCTGGATTAAGCTTGGGTAACCATTTTTCAGGAGAATCATGCAATGCATGTAATGGTGCAGGCATATTGACCACACGAGGACTATTCCATGGATCTGCCATTGAAACACCGGTAGTGGATGAGATTACAGATGAAATTCCAGATGTTTGGGAAGGAATTGATATTGAGGATTGAGCAGGTTGGGATGTTGAAGTTCCTAATCCCTGATGAACAACAATATGTAATCAGGGAGTGGATGGCTGACTTCGCACTGGGGAAGATGAGATGGAGGATGCGGATGAAAATACTTCACTGTCAGATCCTTCAGTGTTCTTCTTTGCCCTTTTCCTTTTAGGTAAGGGCAACTCAGTAGGTTCGATATCGAGCTTTCCGTTCTGAAGTCTGGTGAGAGGATGAGGTAGATTGAATTGCGAAGTCTCACTGCCTTGAGATACCTCAGATTTCTGTGGTGATATCGAGAAGCCTTGAAGTTTATGGATGAGTAACTGAACTTCAGGGGACTCAGGACTTAATCGTTCTGGAGTATTGTGGGTTTGAACAGTGGTAGTTGATTCCTCTTCTTCTTGCTTCGATACTGGAGAACCAGCATGCAATTGGGAAGTACGAGGTGATGTGGAGGGAGATTTACTCTCAGAATGGTCTGTAGATTTGGGTTTGCTCGCCATTCACAATTCATGGCCCTCCTTCTAGCGCCAAAAATGTTGATGCCTCGAAAATCGTTGCATCAACATCGGGGGATAACCACCCGGTCCGGACCTTAATACAACTCCTTTTTCGTTTGGGATGGTGGCTCCGACTGGATATAATGGGACCAGTTTCCCAGTAATGAATAAAAGGGGATGGATGAGTGATTTGTTTTCTAATAAATGATAATGAATGGATGACTTAATCTAAAAGCGAAAATACAAATGACTATTCTATCCCGGGAAGCTTCTATTCTTAAGTGTAACGTTTGATGATCTCTGTTCATAAATAGGCATATAGATGACTCTATTCAATAAACATAGACATTCATTCATATAATAATTGCTTTGTTCAAATAGTTGAACAAAGTAATTAATAAAACATTGTTACACTTATCTTTTTATATTACTGATACATGTATGATTAGAAGAAAAGCATGCTGTAAACATCCAATAGTGGAAAGTATAAAGAATGCTGTTAAAACACATGCATATATTCAATAATAGCAAGAGTGATCAAATAACAATTCACATAAAAAGAATGAATTCAGACATAGATAGTAGTACCATATGAGCTGCAAATCATTCCCAACATCAATCGCAATTCGAATTCCTTCTTCCGACTCAGAAATACTTTTAAATAAAGGCAGTAGTGCACATCCACATAAAAGCTTCGTTATCAAAATTGGAATAATTGGCCTAGTCTTTATAAAAAAAATATACCTGAAGTACAGTAGTGCAACTTCAGGTTTAAGTCATATACAAAAACTTACGACCCTTTCCAATGCATTGAAAGGGTCCATATATACTTAATTAAACTAACTAACTACAAAATTAAAATGCTACTAAATTGGTACAACTTGATCTTGAATATCTCCCCCATAGCAATCTGATAGTCGGCAGCATGATTCATCACTCTGACTGTTTGCCTTTAGACCTGAGTTGGCATATCGCTAGCATAGGTTCCACTTCTTGAGGGCGGCTGAGACGAGAATTGAGTTGAGCAGCATAGGTGGCATCGTGTATATCGGGAATGATACACTCGATTGCATCTGTTAGGCACTTGAGGGCGGCTCTCTGGCTGTATGGTTTTACTAGGAACAACCAATAGGTGTCCTAAGTTAAACTGTTAATACCTGTGATCAATCTCCCATTCTTTTCCAGCTCTTGATAATATGATTGCTCAAATGTTTTAGCCGATAGTAATTTACTTGGTGTACACTGAGAGATCATATTAGATAAATAGAGTGTATCATTAATTAATTCAATCAAATTACTAGTGCATAATTTGCATCTAGAAACTGCTCTCCCTGCCTTCATCAATTGAGACTGCCACTCCATAAATAAAATTTCTTTATGGGATTCTAGGATTTTAGGCAAATTTGCTGCCTGTCCCTCATTAGTGTCCTGCCAATTAAGAAAATTTGTCACGGTCTCATCGGCCTACTCGAAGTCTTGTCTAGCATCAACTGATTTGTCGATTATTGATGCTGTTATGTCACACAGGGGTTCAACTTGAGCAATTTTATGACATAATAATCTTATTTGTGTTACCAGTGCCTTATTAATCTATAGTGCTTCTGCTCTAAACTCGGCAGGCTGCGGAAGATTCTTGAACTTCTCTATTTGACCTGATAATTGAGCAATTTGCTCGTCTTTTGTCTTTACCATCTGTTCATTCATTGCTTTCAATTTTGCTAATGCCTCCGACAGTTGTTTCTGCTTTTGAATTGCACTCGAATCGATCCTCTGTTTCTCTTCATGCAACTGCTTGTTCAATTGATTATTTATCTGTTGCTACGTGGACAATTGATGTTCTAATTGTTCTGCTTTCTATTGTGCCTCCGATAGCTGTGCTTGTAACAAAGCGATGGCATGGTCTTTCTCTTTTAACAAATTACTCACTTCTGATGCCTTGTCCATGGTGGCCGCCGAATAGGCTCCAGCATATTGGGACAATTTTGTTAGGTCATCAGAAGGATCAAACTCCTCCTTCCAAACTATGTTGGCTGTCATTGTTTGTTTAGGGAACAGGGAAGGTTGATTAATCCTTCTCCTTTTCCGCTGTCGCTTTACTACGGCCCTGTGCTTTGGGCTGTAAAAGACATCCAATGGAGGTATATCCTCCACTTGCAAAATGATTTGATCTGAAGGATCTTTGGGAATTACTTCTAAGTCTGTAGTAGGGGGTAGACCGCTGGTTCCTTCGCTTGGAACCTCTTTTAATGTTGTATCCTGTGTATTAGCCGCTTTGGATGTATCGGCTTCTTTTGAGCTTTCTAGATTGCTTATGATTGAATCGAATTGCTGCCATTCCAGGAGCAACCTTGGGTCAATCTGGGCATCGACATTTACATCCTTGTTGCTCTGCTCTTGCTGCCTTTTTTGTTCCTCTTCACATATCCTCTCTTGTTCTTTCCTCTGCGCCTCCTCCTGTTCTTTCCTCTGGAGTTCCTCCTGCTCTCTTGTTTGGACTTCTCCAGCAATTTCTGATGCAGCAAGAGGTTAGTTGGTAAGTCGTTGTTCAGGCTCGCTTGACTGTGTCATCGGGGCAGTGGCTAACAAATCTAGAGGCAGAGTTTGCAACCTCTGCTCTCTAAGTTTGTTAAATTCGACTAACCCGTCGTCGTGATATCTCAATTTAGCTATCGCTTGAATCTGAAATAATGACTCGGCCCAGGAGAATAGGTCCTCAAACTCATCTTCTTGATGTTCAAATTTAGTGAGTTTTGCCTGTTCTAGTGCATTATAGACGACTTTGTTTGGATCAAATCGTCTATTAGGAAGAGTGGCGAGATTCAGTGTATTTATCTTTTCTGCTTCTTTCTCTACATGCTTGTAGTCATGCAGAGTGTAAACGCCGCACCTTAGAGGAAAAGGAGGCTAGACTTGCTTCTTTTTATTCCTCAGAGTCTTTGTAACTCCTTCGGATGTAAGCTGATATGCTATTTCTCGAGCCAATAGTTTGTCGGGTATATACAAGGGGAGGACGTGAGGCCTGGCATGACTGCCAAAAACTCTTATATATGTAAATTTTTCTTCTCCAAACTAGGTTCCTACGGCTGTCAAGTCAATCTGTGCTTGAGAGGAAATTTTAGGAGCAGGTTTGTCAAAAATTGCATAGTAAATGGGTAACATAAATCCATTGCAAACTTGATATAGGTGGTGTTTATAGTGGGCTTTCCACAACTTCTGGTGATAGATATGAATGGGCATGGGGTCTTGTGGAGTCCATCTCCACCCTAGCACAGGAAATTCGGAGTTAAAACAGAGAGTATCTAAGATGTAGGCACTAAAGTAAAATGGAGGAATGAACCTTTCAGTAATGCGGGTTTTGTTTCTGAACTCAAGAATAGCTGTTGCTAACTTATCAGATAATATATTCCCCCAATCCATTATTTCGCTATTGCATGCTGCTTCCATTAAAGGTACCATCTCTATGGTGAAGTTTGAAGAATCATGCAACCCCCAAATCCTACACATCATCACTCCTGCATAACAATAAGGAGAACACAAGGAATTGACAGAGTACTTACCCGAAGACTCATGCTTGTGTTTCGCTGGGTTTTGTCTCCATTCCCATGTAGGCACTGATTCAATCTCATTTTCATCTCTAAACTTCTCCAGAAATGCTTTGTTATACTTCTTCTCTGGTTTGGGCAAATGGTACATTTGTCTCAAATCATCGGGTTGAAATGAACTGAATACTCTCCCGTCGATAGTGCAAAACGTTCTGTTTGTAATGGGATTTCCTCAACTGCCCATCTTACCACATCTGTGTATGGAAGAATTTTCTCTCGAGCCGCTATCCGGTGTAGGTAAGAATTGGCCAAATCCTTTAGAGTTGCCTCGGACTTCCGGATCGAGTTTGCTGTAGCTTGTACTGATGTTTCCTGTTGCTCTTCGGCCTCAACCAGATTATAGATGCTCTGCCAAGTAGTATTACTGAGACCAAGACATGTGGTGTCTGAGATTAATCCTTTTTTATTTGGTCCCGGATCGGTAGTGTGTTGTCCTGTTACTGCGGAAGCTGAAGCTGTTCCAGATTTCTTAGACTTCTTCCCCATTTGGCCTAAATTTGCTGCTTCGGAGGAGCTCTTCATAGGAGATAAAATGAATGTAATGCAGAGAATAGGTGGCGCAAAACAAAATATGAAAGAGTTATATCAATCAATGAATAATGGAGGATTAACATAAGGTGGCTGCGGATACAATCTCTGAAGAGATTTTGGCATTACTGCTCCATTAATTGGCCGTTTAAACTTGTCAATCATTTAAATGCTCATCATATTGTTTATTGGCAGATTCATTAATTTAAGTGTGGCTTTGATGTTTTGGCGGTTGGGCGTAAGTGAATCACTATCGGGAAGAGAAAGGCTTTTAATAATAATTAAACATAATATATCCCAGCCTTATCAATCCTTTCTGAAAGTTGCACTTAGCTTTATCGCAATCGGGGATCGGAGGAATGCTTAAGTTGTTATATTGGTGTCCTTTCAGAATCCCCGATCTCTGATAGCGATATCGCCAATTCGCATCGGGAGTTTTTAGAAGAGGGCTTTTAATTGCATACATGTTACATTCCCCGATCGCCGATAGCGATATCGCATCGGAGCAAAGAGAGGGGCCTTTTGTTATGACTGCTTACCTTCCCGATATCCGATAGTTATTCGCGCTTGTCGCATCAGGGAAAACCAATGGGTCTTTTGTTATGCATCCTTTGTTATTGCGATATGCGATCTTGCGATCACTTTATCGCAATAATAAAGAATTATTCATTTTTTATTATAAGACCGATTATATATTGTCTCAAAAGGTTTTATAATGTTTTATTTCTTTTTGGACCTTTTGAGGAATGATAAGTTGATACCAATTTAATCTAAAAGGGACCCATTTCATATTATAGTTTTGAAAGTAAAATTTTATGAAATGGGGGGGGTGTTGTACAGCACAACACTGAGGTATGTACCTTACCTCAAGGATGAGAAAACGAAGGTTAAGAGATTTATTAGTGGACTTCCATTAGCATTTAAGGATCAGATTGAGTATGATGATCCTCAAACATTGGAGGAAGTAATTGGGAAGGTGAAGCATTGTTATGAGTAGTTGAAGCATAAATTTGAGTCTAAGTGAGATTGGAAAGGGAATGACAAGGAAAAATGAAAGTGGCCACCGAAGTGGGGAAGATCTCAAGATGTAGGTGAGAAAGAAAATGTTGCTCCTTACAAGAAGTTTAGTGCAATAGAGAAGGGACATGGATCTCAACCTGGTGAGAAGTAGAATAAGGGTAGTGACAAAGAGCCTTTGCAGTGTTGGATTTGAGGAAAAGATTAGTGCAAGAAGGATTATCCCTTGTATTGGGGTGGCAGACCTCAGATCTATAATACTCAGGAGGTGCAGACAATTGGGGATGTTAGATAGAGAATTCCTTGAATCTATGCAGTATTTGATAACGAGAAGGTAGATCACTAGGCATCCATTATTGAGATAGAAGGTAAGCTCTATGATCATGTTGTTTCTATTTCTATTTACCTTGGACATAATTATAGTTATGTTAACCCTAAACTGGTGGGTAAGTGCAGTTTGAGTAAAGAAGTGCATGCAAAGTCTTGGTTGGTGTAGTTGTCTACAGGTACTAAGAAAAGAGTTCATCATTGGGTGAGAGCTTGTGCATTTGAGTTGAATGATATGTCTACATCAACACATCTAAATGTCCTTCCATTGGGTTCATACAAAATGCTTCTAGGTATGGACTGGTTGTATCTTCACAAGATCAAGGTAGATTGTTATGAGAAGGATATTGAGTGCTTGGATGATGATGGATAAAAGAGAATCTTGAAGGGAAAGAAGAAGCCTACATTAGTAAGAATGGTTACAAATATGCATGCAAATCACAATTGCAGGAAACAATGTGTATTATTTGCAATGCATGTTTCCAGTGACAAAGGTAAGGATGTTGAGGATGCAGAAATATTGAAGAAGTGTATTATCTTGCAACAATTTCAGAATGTATTTCTAGCAGAGATTTTAGAGTTGCTGCCTCATAGGGAAGTGGAATTATCTATTGAGTTGGTAATAGGATCAACATCAACATCAAAGACATCTTACAAGATGAGCACTCGAGAGTTAGTGGAATTGAAGTTGCAGCTGAAGGAAATGATTGATAATGGATACATTAGCCCAAGTGTATCACCTTGGGGTGCACCAATGTTATTTGTGAAGAAGAAGGATGGCACTACCAGGTTATGTATTTATTATAGGTATCTGAACAAGGTGACAATCAAGAACAAATATCCATTGTCGAGGATCGATGATTTGTTTGATTAGTTGAAGGGAGTAGCAGTGTTCTCGAAGATTGATACAAGATCAGGATATCATCATGTACACATAAAATAAGAGGAGATCTACAAGACTACATTCCATACCAGGTATGGGCATTATGAGTTTGTTGTGGTTCCTTTTGGTTTGACTAATGCTCCAGCTACTTTCATGTGTTTGATTAATAGTGTGTTGCGTCATTATCTGGACAAGTTTGTGATAATATTCATTGATGATATATTGATATATTCTAAGAATTAGGAAGAGCATGTAGAACACTTAGAAGCAACGTTAATATTGTTGAGAGAGAATCAGTTGTATGCCAAGCTCAGAAAGTGCAGTTTCTTTAAGACAAAAAAGCATTACTTGGGACATATTGTTTCCATGGAAGGTATAACATTGGACCCAGAAAAGATCATAGATATTATGGAATGGGAAGCTCCTAGGAACATCGATGAGGTGAGATCATTTATGGGATTAGAAGGTCATTATAATCAGTTCTTCAAGAAATTCTCATAGATTTCCTATCTTGTTACATCATTACAGAGGAAAGGAAATAAATTCGAATGGACAGAGGAACGTGCAGCTAGTTTTGAGCAGTTGAAGCAATTCCTTACAAATTCTCCAGTTCTAAATATTGTAGATCCAGATAAAGAGATTGTGGTGTGTACAAATGTTTTCAAGAGAGGACTTGGTGGAGACCTCATGCAAGAGGGACAAGTAGTATGCTATGAGTCAAAGAAACTAAATGAGCATGGACAGAACTATGTGACTCATGATCTTGAGTTGGCAATGATCATTCATGCATTGAAGATGTGGAGGCATTATATTCTTAGCAGGAGGTTTATTCTGATGAGTGATCGCAGTGGGTTGAGATACTTATTTGATTAACTTAATTTGAATTCCAGGGAAGCTAGATGGTTGGCTACACTTAGTGAGTTTGATTTTGAGATCAGGTACATCAAGGGAAAGGAGAACATGGTTGCATATGGTCTTAGTAGAAGAGTGCAGGTAAATCACATTGCAATTATAAGTTCATATGGGACAAAATTATAGGATAAGATCTTATGGTAGGGAACCAATTGATAGGTACCAATAGCTTAAGCAGAGGTTATAACAGCAGGGCACACAGGTGATCAATATGTGAATTATCATCTCACGACATATGGCTTGGTAAGATTTAGTGACAGGATTTATGTGTTGCACAATAGTGAATTCAAGAAGCTTATCTTGAGGTAGTTTATTGTCAAGCCATACTCTGGTCACCCAGGATATCAACAGGCATTGAAATTTGTTAAGAACTCTTACTATTGGTTGAACTTGAAGAAAGAGGTGGTTGAGTTCATCACAATATGTTTGGACTGTCAACAGGTAAAGGAAAAGTGTAAGCATCGAGGTGATTTATTACAACTGATTATAATTCTAGAATGGAAATGGGAGGTCATCTCCATGGAGTTCATCATAGGTTTGTCGAGCACATCTAGACAAGATTATTCCATCATGGTTGTGGTTGACAGGTTAAGTAAGGTAGCTCACTTCATTCCAATGAAGTTTACAAATTTAGCTAGCGAGGTAGCCCAAGTCTTCATTAGGGAGATAGTGAGATTACATGGTGTTCCTAAGAATATCATATTAGACAAAGATGTCAAGTTTACTTTCAGGTTTTGGAAGGAGTTATTTGCAGGTTTGGATACAAAGTTGGCTTTCAGTACAACTTATCATTCGCGGACATATGGACATACAGAGAGGGTTAATAGGACTTTGGAGGACATGCTGAGGATGTATGTCATGCATCAACATAGAAAGTTGGGAGAGTATCTTCCACTGGTATAATTTGCATACAATAATGGGTATCAAGAGTCCTTAAAGATGAGACATTTGAGGCTCTTTATGCGCGGAGTTGTAATAATCCTATCAACTAGAGTGATCTAGTGAACATGGTACTGATTGGATCTGACATGTTGGCAGAGATGGAACTGAAAATGCAAGTTATTAAGAAGAATATAAATGCAAGTAAAGACAGGTAGAAGAGTTATGCAGATCAACATAAGGCATTCAAGGAGTTTTAGGTTTGGGAGCATGTGTACTTGCGCATCAAGCCCAAGAAGAGCTCCTTGAGGATTGGATCATGTGCCAGGTTGACACCTCGGTATTGCGGGCATTTTGAGATCCTTAAGAGGATTGGATCAGTGGCATACAGACTTGCATTGCCACCAACAATGAAAGTCCATGATGTTTTCCATATTTTATTACTTAAAAGATATGTGAAGGATTTATGAGAGATTCTTCAACGTAAATCACATAGAATATCATTTGTCGACGCGTTTCGAACCAACTAGTGTGGTTCATCGTCAGGACAAGTTGAAGAATAGATCCAGCTTAGCATGTTAAATAGTCTGAGCAGAGTCTCCAATGGCTAATTCGACCAACGACTAATTTTGACCTTGGGACCAGGGTCAAATTATTAATATTATTATTACTATTATTTATTTATTATTATTATATTATTATTCAAAAATAAAATAATTTTAATTGGTGTTAATGGTTAGTTAAAAAACTAATTCATTTATTTATTTAAAAATTAAAAATTATAAAGATTATAATAATAGGTTGTTAATAAAAGTTAGTTAGAATTAATAAAAATATAGGAACGAGGTAATAAAAATAAAAATAAAAATACATAAATAAATATTAATGTATGTAAATTAAAGAAGCTGGTTATAAAAGGTACTAAAATAAATAAATAAATAAATAAATAAAAATTAATTAATTAATTAATTAGAACGTAACAAATAACCATAAATTAAAAAAAAAAAAATAAAAAATAAAAATAAAAAATAAAAAATAAAAAATAAAATAAAGAATAATAAAATAAAAATAAATAAATAGATAAATAGATAAATAAATAAATAAATAAAATAAAAATAAAAATAAATAAATAAATAAATAAATCAATAATAATAATAATAATAATAATAAGTAACAAGAAAAGATTATCAAGTTAAATAAGTTAATTAATAAAAATCATAATCCTTCAATTATGAAGAGAGGGCTGGGATCCAGCAGCTGCTTATCTTCCATCCATCCTCTCTATTGAGATTGTTCGGTGTTTTTTCAATTTCAAGGGCTTCCCTAAATTTTCGGTGATGGAATTGCGAAACCCTAGCGATAAAACTTACCTCCTCCTTTATAACCAGCTTCTTTAATTTACATACATTAATATTTATTTATGCATTTTTATTTTTATTTTTATTACCTCGTTCCAAATATTATTTTTTTTTTAAGTTACCTCGTTCCTATATTTTTATTAATTCTAACTAACTTTTATTAACAACCTATTATTATAATCTTTACAATTTTTAATTATTAAATAAATAAATGAATTAGTTTTTTAACTAACCATTAACACCAATTAAAATTATTTTATTTTTGAATAATAATAATAATAATAATAATAATAATAATTTGACCCTGGTCCCAAGTTCAAAATTAGCCATTGGTCGAATTAGCCGTTGGAGACTCTGCTCAGACTATTTAACATGCTAAGATGGATCTGTTTCTTCAACTTGTCCTGATGATGAACCACACTAGTTGGTTCGAAACACGTCGACAAATGATATTCTATGTGATTTACGTTGAAGAATCTCTCATAAATTGATATGGATCACAGAAGCCTCAATTCGACATATGTGAAGGATGTTGATCATGTGATTCACCTATCTGTATTGAAGGTGGAACCAGAAGGAGAATTCTAGCCAGAACCTCAGTGCATATTGTAGTGGAAACGACTCATTCTTTGGAACAGAGCAAAAGAGTAAGTTAAATTACAATGGAAGCACTTTGGGCAATGAAGCTACATGGAAGATGATTGATCAGATGCGGGATATGTATCATTCATTATTGTTGGTTGAGGCAAAGGAGCTTGGTATATGTACATATCTATATGTGGTTGTTATTGTAAATACTATAATGAGTTGTGTTATAAAGCTCTAGTAAACGGTATATTTGTCATATTTTTAGCAATCTGGTATATTTTAAACACTGCAACGAGCTATGTTATAAAGCTCCATAGGCAGTATGTTTTTGTTTGTAGTGTTTTACAGGTCATAGAACACAGAGGACAATGTTCCCCTAAGGAGGAGGGGTTTGTAACAACCCCACGTTAAAATTCATGTAATAAAGGAAAAATAAGACCAAGGTCATTGGACATGTATTCCAAGCTGAATTTTGGGAAAAACTCTATAATGGGAATCACTTGTTGTTTATTATGGCTAAGTAAATTGGCAAAGGAAAAGAGGCATTCATTGGCATTTATTTATGAAAATAAAGAAAAATAGGAGAAAAGGGAGACGAAGGGTTACATATTTTCATGAGAGGAAATTGAAGGAAAAATGAAGGAAAATGAAGAAAATAGAGGAAACAGTAATAAAAAGGCTTATGAGGATTAGTTCACAACTTTTGATAGTAGAGCTTTTGTCATTTTGGCTTTGGAATTTGTTTCAAAGAGGATAAGAGCACTAAGAGGAGAAAGTAACCAAGTAAAAGAAAGCAAAGGGAGGATAAGGAAGCAAAGGACAAGCAAGGAAGGTCGGATCAAGCAACTTCAACTAGAGGATTTTGCAAGTAATAGGTTGTATGTGTGATTTCTAGCTGGTGTGTGAATGCATGGTATACACATTTGTTTATTTGGTTCATTTGATATCATTAGCATAGGTTTTCCTGGTTTGACAGTGGTTTCAACCTTGCCATTTTCTGGATAGCCATGGTGTGATGGGATTCATTTTCTGGTTGAGCTTTGGATTGCCAAAAGGTTTCGGAACTGGTTGAGGCAGTCTCAGGAAAATTCGAAAGATTTGGGGATGGAGGTGGTTTAATATTTGGGTAGCCCTTAACAGATGGGCGGAGATAGAAAAATTCCTCAAGGTAATGGTGAAATTCTGAGGCATCAAAGTTTTTTTTGGGCTTTGTGACCTCTTGACCGGTTTTGGCGAGATTGTGGTAGCCTGAGGGTGGAGGTGGTTTAATATCTGGGAAACCTTGGTTCTTTATGTCTTGGTTTTGGGCTTTGCAATCTCTTGACCAATTTTGGCGATATCGTGGTAGCCTGAGGATGGAGATGGTTTAATCTCTAGGAATCCCTGTTTGTTAATGTCTTGAGATCTTACATTCATGTTTGGAATATGGCGCGGGGGTGATTAGCTAAAAGAAAGATTTGGTTTAGCCTAATCTATGGTCGGTTGTTACATGGAATTCCTTGACTTGGTTGGATTTTGCATCATTTATTAAGAGTTATTTTCTTATAGTAATCTATGAGCACTTGTACTTTTTATTATGATAATTTGATGGTTGTTCTATCATGGTTAATGTTCTGGTTATTTGCTAGTAATAAGCATAGATATGTTATTGTAGAAATGGTAAGAGATTTTCTATTGCTAATGAATTCAAATTGAAAACAAGAGACACAAATTTGTTCTACAATTATGTGGAAATGAAAACACTCGATAGAAACACATGCAATAACTCACAACCATTAAAACACAAGGAACACAATGATTTTACAGGGGAACCTGTTGTGGTAAAACACAACCCCCCCAATTTTGATTTGTTCACTTCAAATAATGTGGACTCTTTCTATAAAATTTTTGGTTAAACACCTCTTAGGATTTTTATTTAGTTGATTATCCTACACTTTTGTTAATTTTTCATTTTCTTTGGATTCTTGTTTTGATTGCTTTGTTAAAATCGATTTTTTATAAGCTTCCCATTGACACTTGTTTCGCCTCATTTGGTCAATTTCTTTATAAACGGCACTCCTTTGAAGTCTAATCATTTATGTCGCTTGAGTTAAAAATGCATAAAATGTACAATATTCCATTTTTGTAAATAAATTAGTTTAATAATGCATTTGTTTTAAATATTAACCCTTAGTTAGTTATTACTAACATTTTTCATTTTCTTACCTATACAGTCAAATCATGAAGCATCAGGATTTTAGTAATTTATTCCAATTTTCAAATAAATTACCAATCTCCAAAACCCAGAACATCGATGTGGCTGTAATTTAATTTTTAATTTTATTATCAAAATGGCTGTAGTTTATAAATTAAAATTCATAAAAATAAAACCAAAACTAAAATTAATGTTTAACATTTAATTTTAAATTAATTAATATATTAAATATAATTAATTAAATTAAATTAAAATTTAATATATATATATAATTAAAAAATAATATCAATAATAATAATAATAATAATAATAATAATTTTTTTTTGATCGCATTGGGGATTTTGATCAAATCAGAGGTTTTAATTCAAACACATTTTTATTAACCCGAACACCATCCTTCCCCGATGCCGATCGCCGATACTTAAAAAGTCAAAGACAATAAGTTTAAAAACTTTGGTTTGTTTTTGAGTTTGAAGACTTACTCATACGTGAGTGAACGAGTGAAAGTAGTATAGGGGTTATTTTAATATTAAATTTAATATTTATTAATTTAGATAATAAATTTTATATTAATTAATTTAATTAATATATAAAATTTAATTTAATTTAATTTAATTAAAATTTAAATATTATTTAGATTAATATTAATTAGTTATAAATAGTTAATTATATTAATTAGTTAGATTAATATTAATTAATAATAGTTTATTAAATAATTATTTTAGTTCATAATTAATAATTAAATTAGAATTAATTATTAGATAATTATAATTCTAATTTAGGATTAAATTTTGATTTTTTTAGCTTAGCAACAGAGATTCTAGAATTATGCCAGATTTGACTCATCAACTTTGGAGGCCCATAGATTGAGTTTTACTTGGCCAAATGAGGCCCAGGACGGCTCATTGGAAAGATAAAATCAAGGAGAACATTTATGAGGAGGTTTCACTAACAGATTTGGTCATTTATTGAGTCGAAAATCAGGCAGAAGATCAAGCTTCGAATTTTTAAACAAAATCAATTTTCTCAGGTTTATTTTCTTCATTTGTTTTGCCCAACCTATTCTAATTGCCGATCCATTCGTCAATGATATCCTTAGCCAATTAAACCATTCCAGACATCAATAGAGAGCTTATATTTTATTTTCAATTATTTATTTAAATTGAATTTGATTGGATTTGTTTTAATGCCAAAAATGATATTTTGATTTTATTGTTGCATCTTAATTTATTTTGATTTCTTTTTGCAGGAAAATAGTAGAAGAAATATGGAGAAAAAGATCTCAATCAATGAGAATGCTCTAGCAATTAAAGACTGGATTTTTGAGCAAATAAAATTGGATTGGCTAGATTTTTTCTTCAACAAACTCTCCTCTAAAAAATACCTTTGGAGATATTATAAATGGTAGATTGCAGAATGTAATTAGGGGTTACTCTCCTCTGCAATTTTAGACTTCTAAAAGCACTTCTGCAATATAAATTTAAATTTGTAGGAGGGAGGAGAGAAAATCTCAGATCTGAGGATTAGTGAAGATTTTTCTTTTGTATCTTGAATTATGTATGAGGGGCAGAGTTTGCACTATTGTGGCTCTAGTTTTGAAAGCAGAAGTTCAAGCAATGTAAAGGACTGTTGGAGACCAAGGTCAGAGAAATGGATGCAATAAATTGGTATTTCTAATACTACTATTTCAAATACTAGTTTCATTTTTATGATAACAGGAATGTGTCATTTTATTCATGTTTGTGCACTTTTGTCAATATGGGTAATTTGTCTCAATATTGTTATTATGTATCTCTGATCTTATGGATTAAATTCTGATTTCTGAGTAACTATTTACTCAGAAATCTGTCTTATAAAACTAATTTATTAAATAGTGATGTGCTGCGAACTATTTCTGCATATTATTGTTTAATTATTGGATTTACTAATTTGACAATCAATATCATTTTTGTGAATTATTTCCTGAGTGCAGTTGGTTTATCATTTAAGTTAAAAGGTCTCAATAGGATGTGTTTCAGTATTCACAAATGTCAGTTAATTGAACTAATTCGTTAGCTTGACATTAACTAAAAGCTAGACATATTTAAATCCTTATCATTTAATTATCTTGCTCTCAGTTGGGTTAGATCTATATCCGTCTAATTAAGATAGGATTAAGATTAGTTTCTTTTTGCTTGCATTATAGAATAAGCTTGCATTTAGATTAAGTTTTACATTCTTTTAAATCCTCTTCTCAAAGAGGCAAAATTTTAGTTGTGGCTTGGCTGAACCAAAATCAGCTTAAGGGTCATTCTCTTGCTTGATCAACAAGAAGAAGTGATTTGATATCCCTGTCTATTGGTAGTTAAATATACATCATAAACCAATAGTGATAGGGAGAAGGTAACTGGACTTAGTTAAACCAGTCGGAGCCACTACTCCAAACGGAAAAGGAGCTGCTTTAAGGTCTGGACTGGGTGGTTATCCCCCAATGTTGAGGCAGACATTTTTGGCCCTCAATAGAACCCAACTGGAAAAATCCCCTTCGCTACTTTGCATTAATTCAAATGAGAAATTGGATCAATTATAACGTCTTGCTTAAATTCTGAAGCACACTCTGCACTGTAATTCTGATTTCCTGCTCACTGACTTGCTCTGACCAACACTTAGCCAATTCAAGCCTCAACCTTTGTAACATCCTTCTCCTATATCCACCCAAGTAACCATACCAATTGGGTTAACATGAGACATGAGGCTACTATGATCAGATTCAACCTCTTAGGTAGCCTTAAGGAATTGGAATCGACAGAACATCACACACAGTCATCCAACATCATCAACAGAATCCTCAGGAGACAAGTGAAGCACTCAGACAGCCTGTCCCTCTGTCCCACTACTGTTTTGGACCTCTAAGGTCATAGTCACTCTCATGCTATGGGAAAGGGAGCAACTCGACACCTAAATTCACTCTCATAGGCCTGCCGGCCAACAATTATGGACTAAAGTTGTCAATTCTGTGCTAGCGAACTGGCATTTAAGCCACTTTTTCAGGCCCAGAGCCCAGGCCACTTCCTAGAATGGAATGAAAGCTCATAATCATGTTAAGTACATGGAAAAAATGATGCAAAAGCAATAAGCTCAACAATACCTTAACTAGACCCCTACTTGCCATGACATGTATTTTGTCAAACATCATCAACATGTAACGTACAAGTGTAAACAACATAATTAAGTGTAGGGATCTCATACTTATCTCAGAATCGTTATGAACCATCGTTCCCTCATGCCATTTGCTGAATTATCCTCTATTAGGTCATATACACATTATCCATTCATGTAAAAGTAAAAACATGCTGAGAGCCATACATAGTTACTACCATAAAATGTGCATATAGCCAACATAATAGGACCATAAATACAATAAACATATCAGCCATCAAAATCCATATATACATCAACATATTTGCACATAGAAATCAAGGGAATGAATATCTCATTAATGAATGCAATCAACCAACCAGAGATGGGACTACCACGTTCCACCCGACCATAAAATGGCTGAGCCAAATCTCTCTTGATCCATTCACCCCCGTGCCATATTCCAAGCATGAATGTGGGACTTAAACCAAAAGAACTCAACCAGGGCATACCAAGGCTAAACCACCTCACCCTCATAAATAGAAACCTGACTTTACTGTAATCCATCCTAGATCACTAGGCCAACACAATGAACACATCATAATAGGCTTTACCATTATCTCCACCCAATCACTAGGCCAAACAAGCATGGATGCCACTGGATTTCTCCACCTACACCGTGAGGAATTTTCTTGTCTCCTAGTCTCTCAGGCTTTACTGCAATCCAAACCCGGATCACTAGGCCCTAAACCAAGACCCACTCTCCAGGCCTTACCACATATCAAAAACCCAGGATTACTAGGTCCAGCGGAGAGAAAACCCCCCTATTGGATTTATCATATATCTTGCCATTCACCGACAAGGATTCCTAGGTCCACTGAGGAAACACAATCCTGGATTTACCGAAACCCACAATCTGGCTTAGGGGTCACTAGGCCAATGGCTTTACCATGATCCACAGTTCGGTTCAGGGACCACTAGGCCATGTGCTCTATCATTCGGAGATCCACCCCACTCAACTTCAAATCCATCTGGCAATCCAGCTTAACCAAAACATGAGAAACCCATCACACCATGGCTATCTAGAAATGGCAAGGCTAGGTTGCAAAACATTGTTACACTTAGAAAAACCCATGCCATGATATAAAATAGCCACATGTAATGCCATGCATGCCAAATCTAGCAAGGAAAATACATATGCAAGTCGATACCTACAATGAAGCCTGTTGTAGCTACTTGATCCTGCCTTTCCCTACTTGATCTTAACTTCCTCTTGCCTTCTTTGCCTTTTTTGCTCCAATGCAAAAGTTCTCCAAGAAAACTCTAAGTATCCAAGAGTAGGAGAGAGAGAGAATAATGAGAGTGCTCGAAAACTGAACTGACAAAATGTTACCAACTGATACTCAACAACCTTTTTATGAATGAGGCCTCTATTTTCTTTAGTTTCCATTATTTTCCTTCATTTTCCTCCTCACATGAAACCTGTGACTTTTCACCTCTTTTTTCTCCTAATTTCCATTATTTTCATAACTGATTGTGCCAAAAATGCCATTTTGCCTTCCCAAATCCTTAGCCATTGCCTTTGCCAATTTCCTTAGCCATAAACAACCAAATGAACACCCCTACGATGTCCTGCCCACCATTTAGCTTGGAATAAGTGTCCATTCATCCGTGGTTATTGTTTTTAACTTTTATTACATGGAATTTTCACCAAGTTTGTTATAGAACCCTCCCCCTTGGGGGACTCCATCCTCGGTGTTCAACCACACATATACCTCAACAATCTGCTGAAATAAGACATAGTTCTCATGGGGCTTTATAACATAGCTCAATGCAGTGTTTACAATGAAGGACCTGCTCAAAAGAAAAACATCATGACAACATACCACATATTGGAGCTTTATAACATAGCTCATTACGGTATTTACAATGATCATCCTGTTGAGTGCCAACTCATATAACATCATAACATCATGATAACATAACCACATGATAGCATAAAAACATAACCATAATGACATGACACCCATACCGGATAGTGGAGCTTTATAACACAAATCGTTACGGTATTTACATCCATACACATGGGTACATATAGCAACATCACCATAAATATAGATACCAAAACATATGCCAAATCATATACCAAAACATATATCAAACCTATAATAGCCAACATATCTAAGCACATATCAAAACATCATATAGCATATACCAAACCACCATAAGAAAATGCCAAACCATTATATCAACTACCAAACCACCATATCAAGCTACTTTGCCTCAACTGACAAACAAGGAAGGATACATAGCCCGCATCTGATCTGCCATCTCCCATGTAGCTTCATCGGGCCCAAAGTGCTTCCATTGCACTTTAACTTGCTCAATTTCTCGGTTCTGGAGCATGAACACCTTTTTCTACAATATACATTGAGGCTCTGACTGAAATTCTCCATATGGTTCCACCTGCAATACAGACCAGTCAATCACATGATCAACATCCTTAACATACTTCTTAAGCAAAGATACATGGAAAACATCATAGAATTTCACTATCGGAGGCAGTGCAAGTCGATAGGCTACTGGTCCAATCCTCTCAATGATACTGAAGGGTCCATGAAACTGTGGTGCCATCTTGGCACATGATCCACTCCACAAGGATCTCTCCTTTGGTTTGATGCACAAGTACATCAGTTCCCCAACCTGGAACTCCTTGAACATCCTGTTCCTATCTTCATAACTCTTTTGCCTATCTTGTGCTGCCTTGAGATTCTTCTTTATCACTTGCATCTCCTGTTCCATGTATGCCAACATATTTGGTCCAATCAATACTATGCTATCTAGATCACTCCAACTGATGGGAGTGCTACAACTCCGCCCATTCAATGCCTCAAAAAGACTCATCCTTAAAGACTCCTGATAATTGTTGTTGTATGCGAACTCTACCAAAGGGAGGTACTCTTCCCAATTTTGCTGCTAATGCATCACAACATGTCCTTTAATATCCTATTTACCCCCTTTGTCTGTCCATCCGTTTGCAGATGATAAGATCTGTTGAAGGCCAACTCTGTGTCTAAACCTGCAAATAACTCCTTTCAAAACTTGGAATTGAATTTTGCATCCCTATCTGACACAATATTCTTTGGAACACCATGCAGTCTAACCACATCTCTTACGAATACTTGTGCCACATCATTAGCTGAGAACGTAGACTTTATTGGAATGAAGTGTGCAACCTTTGTTAACCTGTCCACAATGACCATGATGGAATCATGTTGCCTCACTGTCTTCGACAACCCTGTGATGAAATCCATGGAAATAACCTCCCATTTCCACTATGGAATCGTGATTGGTTGTAGCAGTCCACTTGGATGTTTACACCTTGTCTTCACTCACTGACAATCAGAGCATCTAACCACAAACTTTGCCACACCCCTCTTCAAATTTGGCCAATAGTAATACCTCTCCACCGTTGTCAGTGTCTTCTGATAACCTAGGTGACTTGAATATGGTTTCACATGAAATTCCCTCAAGATCACCTTCCTAAGCTCACTGCTATCCGGTACATATATCCCGTCTTGGGACCTGCCCAATCCATCTATTGTAAGACAATAGTCCATGCCCTATGCACTTGTACCTGTACCTATGCCTGTACTGCCACCTATACCTGTACAACTACATGTACTTGTTCTTTAGCACTACATGTACCATGACCTCTACCTGTACCCATACTATCACCATCTTGCAACCTATGCATAATCTCCATATACCTGACATCCTGTTATCCTTCCTGTAAAATCCTATCTTGTAAGTCCATCCCATAGGAGCTCACATCTGCTAAGTGATGTACCTGTACCCCTATTGAGAGCATCTACCGCCCTATTCTCTTTATCTTTGATGTACCTGATCTCAAAATCAAACTCGTTGATCGTGTCCAACCATATAGCCTTCGCGGTGTTTAGATTCGGCTAGTCAAACAAATACCTCAACCCAATGTGATCACTCACAAGCACAAACTACCTATCAAGAAGATGGTGCTTCCACATCTTCAGTGCATGTATAATTGTTGCTATCTTAAGATCATGTGTCGGGTAGTTCTTCTCGTGCTCATTTAGTTTCCAAGGCTCATAACATACTACCATTCCATCCTGCATAAGGACTCCACCAAGCCCTCTCTTGCAAGCATCTATGCATACCACAAACTCTTTGTCCATATCTGCAATTTGTAGTACTAGTGCATGTGTCAACAACTGCTCAAGTTGTTCAAAGCTAGCCTCACACTCCTCTGTCCATTCGAACTTCTCACATTTCCTTTTCAATGATGTAATGGGATAAGCAATCTGTGAGAAGTTCCTGATGAACCTCCTATAATAGCCGGCCAAACCGAGGAAATATCTCACCTTGTCCACACTCTTAGGAACTACCCACTCCTTGATGACCCTTATCTTCTCTAGATCTATTGCAATGCCATCCTTGGAGACTACATGCCCCAAGTAATGTACCCCAGTCTGAAAGAAAATGCACCTTCTGAGCTTAGCATACAATTGATGCTCTCTCAATAACATCAATACTGCTGCTAACTGCTCATCGTTCTCTTCCTCATTTTTAGAATATACTAGTATATCATCAATGAACACAATAAAAAAATTATCCAAATATGGATGCAACACACTATTAATCAAACACATGAATGTAGTTGGAGAATTAGTTAAGCCAAATGGAACAAAAAAAACTCATAATTCCCATACTTGGTCCTGAACGTAGTCTTGTAAATGTCCTCCTCTTTGATGCATGCCTAATGGTATCCAGATATCAAGTCGATCTTCGAGAACACTGCTCTTCCCTTCAACTGATCGAAAAATTCATCAATCCTTGGCAAAGGATACCTATTCTTGATAGTCACTTTATTTAATTGCCTGTAGTCAATGCATAATCTAAAAGAACCGCATTTCTTCCTCACAAACAAGACCAGTGCGCCCCAAGATGTTACACTTGGCCTAATGTATCCCTTGTCCAACATTTCCTTCAACTACAAATTCATATCAACCAACTCAGGTGTGCTCATCCTGTACGATGCTTTTGATGGTGGCATTGCTCCTGGCACTAACTCAATAGAAAAGTCTACGTCCCTGTGAGGTGGAAACTCTATAATGTCCTTAGGGAATACATCTTGAAATTTTTGCAACATTGTATATCTGTTCAATACATCTGTATCCTCAACCTCCTTACCCCTATAACTAGAAATGTGTATTGAAAATAGCTTGCACCCTTTTCTGTGGCTACACTTTGCTTGCATAGCTATCACCATCCTAACTGATGTGGCTTTATTCTTACCTTGCAAGACTCTTGGTTATCAATTGTCATCAACGCACTCAATAGCTTTGTGATAGCATTCAACCTTGGTTCTATGTAGATACAACCAATCCATGCCCAACAAAATATTGTATGATCCAAATGGTAACACATTCAAACGTGTTGCTGTAGGCATACCATTTAAAACAAATGCGCAAGCTCTTACCCAATGATGAACTCGCTTGTTTGTACTAGTAGCTAACTGCACTAACCAAGAATCTACATGCAATTCCTTATTCAAACCACACTTATCCACCAAGTAAGGACTAACATAGCTATAATTAGATCTAGGGTCAATCAAAATAGAAATAACTTGATCACAAATCTTACCATCCATCTCAATGATAATTGCTTGGTGTTTTGTTTGCTTATTGTCCACTACTACATAGATACATGGAAGACTTTGACCAACATCCCCAATAGCCTATGCCTCTTGTGCATTGTATATATGAGGCCTACCTCCCTGATTCTATGGAAAATCTCTCTTAAGGTGTTCCTTGCCACATGTTCAACACTCCAATTGACCAGTACCAACACCTCTATGCTACTGCTGCGACTCATGTCCCTGTCTCGCTGCATTAATCTCTTTTGCGGTGCCACATTTTCTTTCTCATCTGCATGATGAGGCCTTGTTCTCTTAGGCTTCCATTTACCTTTAACTTTGTACTTTCTGTGATGCAGGAAAGTGTTCCCTTTGTGGACAGAGGCAACCCCTCTAGCCCTAGAGTGGGTCTAGTCACAAACAAGGATAGATCAACAATAGCTTTCCTTAAACAGTCATAGTTGGAGGCCTACCTCAACCGGTGGTCGATGGAGTTCCGTTGCGCTACTCCAGCTTCCACTTCCTTCTCCTAATGAGTAATCAACCTGAAACAATGCAAAGGAAATACAACAAAGCACGTAACCGGAACAACAATGATCTATTTACTCACAAAGTCAAGAAGTCATGAGCTATCAAGTACATTACATACAAGACATAGGAAAACATCATTGATTGCATTAATTATGAAATAAGAGTAAGCTTACAACCAAAGTCTTGACGTCACAAGCCTTCTCAGAGGGATCCAGCCAGCATGTTCCTCAAGCATTCACTCTTGAAGATGGATCTCCCAACATACAAGTCTCTCTCACTCACAAGTTTTACACAAGATTAAGGGCACTTCACAACCTTCCTCAAGATATCAACAATCCCACACTTGTCACACTCACACCAGCTATCTAGCAAACTCACAAATACTAACAACACTATCAACAACCATTCCAAAACTAAGAACTCCAAACTAGTAGCACATAGCAATGGTGGGAGTTTAAATAGGAGAAGGAGTCCCCATGAAAGGTGGGAGAGTGAGCTTATCTCCAAGGAAGGTAGCACAAATGACAGAACAACCACGCCAGAGAAAGGAGGGTGACATAAACTAGGCCAACAACTAGGTCTGGAGTCATCTAGAAGGCTGACTGTTGGAACAAATTCGCCCAATCTAGATCATCGCGAGCACATAACTGGCCTTACGCTGACATCGCTATTGAATAACGTAGCTAGTCAGATCATTGCTCAGTATTACAAGCGACAGTCGCGTTGGCACATAAAATCTGACCATCGCGGGAATCAGGTGTACTTCCGTGATGGCAGCGCTTCTAGACTATTTTGGAGTGCCCTCCAACGCATTTATTTAGCCAACAGATGCGATGAGGCAGAAACCTTTGGAAAAGTGGGTCATTTGGCAGCATCAGAGAGCATTTGTTTAACATGAGCATGTACAACTTGGACACATGACACAGTAGGAAGACTGTAGTGAAGACAGTGACAAATTACTATGTAATAGATGCCCCCCAAAGTATGAAGCTTGAGAGAGAGGGAGGGGTGAAATGCTTTATGAAACTGACTGAGCTGGGACACCATTTGGAAGAACCTGCACGCAAGTACAACTGATATCTTTGATAATGAAGTACATGTAGCCTAGGCATGGGTGCAGCCATCCAAAAGACATACGAAATAGGTATGTGGTATGGACGCAGCCATCTAGCTAATGAGACCATAATGATGATAAAGGTATGGTCGCAACCATCCATGAAGACTCAGGTATGGTCGCAGTCATCCATCGATGAGTCATGTAATCATAAAACCAATCCACGCAACCCGAACATGTGTAATCTAAGTTTGGGGTCTTGAACCCATTCGATCATAGTACAAATTCTAACATGCCAATAGATGTGCTGAGGTCGAGCATGATAGAAAGTCGCTTGATTACCGGTCAATGATGAAAACCGTTAACAAGCGCGAGAGAAACCACCAATAATGCCAATGGTCCTCAAGGTACTAACTAGCACAATCCACGAAGTGTGAAAAAGGAGCTGAAGTCGAACACTCGTGGAATCACCCAATCGGCGACCAATGATGAAAGTCGACCGTCAGGTGCGAAGAACTCGCCATTGAGGCATGCAAGCTCTAAGGTACCAAAGGGGATCTCTAGATCAATCTCATGGATAATGAGTTGATGTCGACAGGAGACGACCCGTCGCAGGAGGGTCATAATGTTTTCCCCATCAATGACGCGAGATAAGGAACAAGTGGTAGATGGAAAAACAAAGTATCAGAGGAGAAGACGAGGGTGGAAACTGCAGAAGGATTATACTCTTGAACATGTCGGCGACATGACTCCGGAGGGTGGCAGCATTCAGGCACCAAGGGATCAGAGGCTCGATGGAGACGGCGTGAATCAGATGGAATGAGGCTAAATGACAACCCAAACCCGCGGAAGGCCAAATGAAGATGTATGGATGTCCCAACTCGACAAGAAGCAAAAGTGTCGATGTTCAAGAGTGACTAGCTACCATGGACAATCAATGATAAACTTGTTGTTGAACCCAACCTAGTGATAGTTTAACGAGCCCTAGGAAGGAGAAGCTCGAGTCCTATCATGGTGACGAGTCCAATGTCGTCAGGGTTTAACGAGTCCGACATAGGTAAAACTCAGAGTCTTTTTCATGTTTAGAGAGTTTGAAAAGACACGAAAAAGAAAACTCCAGGGGGGTCCTTTTTCGTAAATTTATGTCTCTTGAGCCCCAAAAAAGTATAAAACGATACTCAAAAGAACCGCCCGACCATTACGATCGAGGAGTGCTTTTTGTAACTAGTGACTTCGACCCGAAAAAGTAGAAAAGTGGTCGGAAAGCACGTCGTTTCATAATCGATAACGAGCTTGAAACAACAAAGGCCCGACAATCTTTTCGTGTTTACACGATCGGAAAAGAGCTTAAAGGTGACCGCCCTTTATTTCTTTTAACGCGTCAAGAGGGAAAACTCAGCAATCTTTTCGTCTTTAAACGGTCAGAAAAGAGCTGAAAGTAGACCTCCATTTTTATTTTCTTTAACGAGTCAAAAGGGGAAAAATACTCGGCAATCTTTTCACCTTTTACGAGTCAGAAAAGAGCTTAAGGAAGACTCATCCTAGAGGAACAAGTGGTATAAAGGGTAGCAACTGGTTTCGGCAATGGTGGAACTGCTCAAAACATGTAATGGTCAAAGAGGATGGCTAATAAAACCACTCATCGCTGCAGTTCCTCAGGAAGGG